>BPUM01000016.1:1800000-2265000 GCA_020521455.1 Prunus kanzakura
CAAAAGATAATTTTAATTATTCAAGGTTTGAGTTTTCTAATTTATATTGTAAGTTTTAGGTTTTAATTTTGGGCTATGGTCTGTGCAGGTTTTGATCTTTTTAATTTGTATTTGGACCATTAATTTGGAGACAAGGTGAGGATTTCATATTAGTGTTGAACTAGATGCAGATTTAGTAATGTCAGCTTCTCTTGCTCTGCTAACTCTCTCTCATCCAAAACTTCACTTCACAGGCGCTCCTCCATCTCAGCTAGCTCCCTTTCTCATATCAATATCAGGTACGAATGTGGTTGCTTCCTCCAATTCCTCTGTATTTCAACTTGAATTTATAGAATTAGGTTTTGTTTGCTGTAAATTTGGGGCTTTTGTTCTCATTGAGCTGTAGGAGGTTTGTGGGGTAAATTGAAATGCTTGATAGAGGATTTTAAGGGGATGCATGATGTTGCAGATATTATTTTGCCTTGTGTTATAAAATATCTCAGCTGCTTGGTCTTTTAACATTCTCCTTGGCTCAGAATCATTTTTGGGCGTACTTGTGATGATGAAATGAAATCTTGGTTGATGGGGGTCAGATTATTTTTTTCCTTAGGAAGGATGGGGTAAATTAGTTCCTCTGTTTTTCATTGGTGATGTTACTTCTTGTAATAAACTACCAATTAGCTTATTTCAACAATGTTAAAAGTGGTTTGGTTGCTGTTGATGTAATTTTTTTGTAATAAATTCTGATGAAATAGGCAATACATTCATTATAATTGCTTTCTTTTGAGATGATTGGTTTTCTATGGTGTGGCCCTTTTTTGGGTCTTTTAATGAGATTGTGCGGTTGTGATTGTTTTAAAAGTTTTAACCTGTTTCCACTTAAGTTACCCACAAAAGACCGAAGTCAAGTACGTACGCAGAAGAGGAAACGAAGGAAGAGGAAGAGCCAGCCCTTGCAAGCTGAAGAGCAGATCCACCATCGCCAGCTGAAGAGCGGACCCGACAATCAGGTATGGGTATCGATGTCGATGGTTATTTTTCTCTCTCTTTTCTCCATCTGGGTTGGGGTTTTCGATTTGGGCTTCTTTAATCTGGGTTTGAAGATTTCTGCTCAAGGTTGAGATTACACCTGATTTCTCGTGGGTTTCTTGATTTTGAGTATCATGTAAATGTGTTATCTGAGCTGGGTTTGAATGGTTATGAAAAAACAAGAAACCAATTGATCTTCTGTTAATTAATAAGGAATGCTTTCTTATCCTGTGGGATTCATACTTTGATTTGTGAATTAAATTTTTTTTTTTTCCACATTCATGTCAATTTCCTCTACATTTTCTTACTCAGTGCTATTATTCGAGAGATGCTGAAGATGATGATGCGGAATATAGCTGCTGATTCTTCTTATTGCAGCAGCAGGAGATGGAGAGGTATGCCTTTTCTTCACTCTAACTCCACTCTTGTTGTTTTCGCCAACGATTACTTTGCTTTCCTTCACTCTCAACCTTCTAAACCAATCAAATGTACAAGAAACCAACTAGAGCAGCCAGTGAGAAACTCACCCAAAATCACAACTGTTGAGGATGCTTTCAATGTGTTTGATAGAATGCTTCAAATGCGTCCTCCGCCTTCAGTTGTTCATTTCAATCAAATATTGGGTCAAGTTGCGAAATTGAAACATTATTCCGCTGTCATCTCATTGTATAACCAAATGGATGTGTCAGGAATTGGACCTGATGTTTATACTCTAAATATTCTCATAAATTGTTATTGTCATCTAAACCAAATGGGGTTTAGTTTATCTGTATTGGGAAAATTCTTCAAACTTGGTCTTGAACCAGATGTCTTTACCTTCAACACTCTGATCAACGGCTTTCTTCTTGAGAATAGAGTGGTGGGGGCGGCTGCACTTCTCCACAAAATGGATGTGTCGGGAATTGGACCTGATGTTTATACTCTAAACATTCTCATAAATTGTTATTGTCATCTAAACCAAATGTGGTTTAGTTTATCTCTATTGGGAAATTTCTTCAAACTTGGTCTTGAACCAAATGTCTTTACCTTCAACACTCTGATCAACGGCTTTCTTCTTGAGAATAGAGTGGTGGAGGCGGCTGCACTTCTCCAAAAAATGATGAGGGGAGGTAATTGTCAGCCTGATGTGGTTACTTATGGCAAAATAATAAGGGGCTTTTGCATGAAAGGTAACAATAGTGCTGCTATTCAGTTCCTTAGGAAGATGGAGGAAGGAGCTTGCAGGCCTGACCTAGTTGTCTATAACACAATCATCGGCAGTCTTTGTAAGGATACACTAGTTGATGATGCATTAAACCTCTTCTCAGAAATGATGTGCAAGGGTATTGCCCCAGATGTCATTACCTATAACTCTTTGATGAATGGAGTTTGCAAATTAGGTGAGTGGAAAGAAGCTACAAGGTTGTTGAATGAAATGGTGAGTAAAAACATCTTTCCAAATGCGTGCACGTTCACTGTCTTGGTAGACACACTTTGTAAGGAGGGGATGGTTGGGGAAGCCGAAGGCGTGGTCGAAATGATGATTGAAAGAGATATTCAACCTGATATTGTTACATACACTTCACTTATGGATGGTTACTGTTTGCGAGGAGAAATGAGTAAGGCTAGAAAAGTTTTTAAACTAATGCTTAGCAAGGGCTCGATGGTTGATGTTGTTAGTTACACCACATTGATAAATGGATATTGCAAGCATAAGATGATGGATGAGGCCATGATGCTATTTCGGGAAATGACTTGTAAGGGACTGGTTCCAAATATTGTTACTTATAACACTCTTGTCGACGGTTGTTGCAAAGTGGGGAAATTAGGCGATGCACAACAGTTGTTCTCAGAGATGCAAGCTTGTGGCCAACTTCCAGATGTTCAGACTTATGCTATTCTACTGGATGGCCTGTGTAAAAACCGACAACTTTCTACAGCAATCCAACTGTTTAAAGAGATGGAAGGCAAGAAGTTGGATGTAAATATTGTGGTTTACACTATTCTTATTGAAGGTTTGTGCATAGCTGAAAAAATTGAATCTGCAAAGGAACTCTTTTGTGGTTTATCATCGAGAGGGCTTCAACCGAATGTAAGGACATATAACATAATGATTAATGGACTCTGTGTTGGGGGCCAAACAAGTGAAGCAGAAAAGCTGCTTATCGAAATGGAAGAGAAAGGTTGTTCTCCAGATGGTTGGACCTACAATGTAATTATTCGATGGTTTATCAATAACAATGAGACAGTAAGGGCGATGGAACTTATTCAACAAATGGTGGAGAAGGGTTTCTCTGCAGATGCTTCAACTACAGAATTGATAATTGATCTATTGTGTAAAGATAAAGTAGATCCTGCATTGTTGCCATTGATGCAAAAAGAGAATTATGAACTTAATTTGCCTCGGTTAAAGTTGAACAGATCTTCTGACCATCCCAATAAACGTTGAAGCTCTTCCACCTCTGGCAACCATGGATGTGTTATATCTGTTATCTCTTAATCCATCGTGTGACAATGTTGAGTAGTAGATATAACTTTACCGATAATTGTAACATCTTTGAAACAATTGGCTTGGTTTTTTGTACGCAGGTCTTTTTTAGTTTCTTTCACACAAACATTGTGCAATTGACTGACTCTGCGTGTTTTTGTTAGTTTGCGGTATACAGACTTGGTTATATAAAGGTATCATTTGGGGATATCCTGTGATCATGAGAGAGAAATTTCTATGTTACTCTTTTAAGGTTGTTAAATTTATTAGAGAGAAGCAGGGTATTTGGACTGCTATAATCAGATTTTTCCGCTGACCAAGACTTGGCAGTTTCGGCAAAAACCAGCCTTTGATTAAGGGGCCTTCTACAACTTTTTTCAATTTTTTTGATTTGTAATAATTTTCTGAAGGACATGGTGAAATTTGCTAACCCTTGATTGGGTCTGAATGCTCATTTGGGGGTGATTCAAGATGGGGCAGAATCATTTATGGGTAGAAGCACCTCAAACGTGCTTATTGAAGTGATTATATGGAGAAGTGATTTTCCATAGAAATAATTATTGACCTATCCAAAATCACAACCAAAACGCGCCCTTTGGTCCTTTGGTGGTGAAGCGAAGTTACATTGTGTTTCATTTTGAGTCTAGCTTTTCTGGTCAGGAGCCTCTGAAGTTGAGACTTAGTTTAATTGATTTGCCTATGGTTCTTTTATTCATTGGTCAATCAAATTTTTAGATGAAGACAAATTTTTACCAAAGCTTCTATTAGCCAAAAAGCAAAGAATGGTTGGGAAACCTTGGAAATGGACACAATATTGTTGATGGGCCAGGACATGGTTTTTGTCATCATGGAATTATTCATTTGGCCGTCAATAAATACGAGGTTCTCTAATGAAGAGTTTTTGGTCATTTCGCGAAATGAAAAGAAACCAAAGAAACCCCATTGATATATTATGCCTGCAATCTAAACCATTTGCATAAACAACCCAAATATTGGATCGGTCATATTGCCCAATGTACATTATGAACTACTTTTCTTTTATCTTTTTTTAGCATAATCTACGTATAAAGACCAAAAAAATTTATTTATGGAAGGCAGAACTATATATAGATATCCACCTGTATCAACCTCATGATGAGCCTCAAACAAGACTAAATTTCTAGAGTTTTTCTATTTAAACCCCGCACTTCTCTTTGTTCACCTCATATTCTAAGTTCACCCCAATTTCTAATTCAACAATTCACAATTTCGAATAAAACCCCACTATCTTCCCAAATCACCCCTAAATACACACCCAGTAGAAAAAAAATAAAAAATAAAAAACTCATCAACCTCACACCCCACACCCTACACCCCTTTATCTTGCCCCTGGCCACTCTAAGTTCACTTCAACCTTACATTACTTAAAGAGATAAAAATATTGTTGTTGGATGTGTAGTAGCATTGAGAATGAACTAGGAGGTTTTGTGAAGAGAATATGAGAGTGTCGTACATTTCTTAGATTGAAAGAGGAGTAATCTGGCAATAGAGTGTAGATGAATTTGTGTTTTTCTAAAACTTAATATGAAAACTGGTGGGGTGTGTGTATAGATGTACTAGGGTTAAGTATTAAGTTGGATGACTTTTTTTGTCTTTTTACACAATAATAAAACTTAGAGCTTAATAATTTAGGTTACTCCATAACATGTTTTTTTTTGTCTATTTTTGTCTTTTTTCACAATAACAGGTTTTTAGGTTACTCCAAATTGAATGGTGTAGATTAGTTTATATATCCTTTGGTATATCCATACACTAAAGGACGGTAGAATATTCCATGAACTGAGTATAGAGGATGCATTGCACCCAAAAGGAGGCACCCACAATCGAAGTGGTTTGGGTAACATGTGCTATAATGGAGCTAAGAATTAGGTTGAGTTCATGTTAGGCATGCACTAGTAAGGCCTTAACCCAACATATTTTTTTTTGGTCGAAGCCTCAACCCAACATATATGATCGAGTTGAAAGATAAATGGGGTTGTTCCATAAAAAAATAGTATACATGTTCTGATTTTGTTTTTTATTTTGAAATTTTTAATACGAAAATGTATAAATTTATTATATTATTTTTATTTATTTAATATTTTCAATTCGTGCTTTTATAATTAATCAAAGGTATTTTTTGATATTTTGAATTTTTCACAATTCTCTACCTTGGTATGAAGAGAGGTAGAGATGAAAGGGAGACTCGGTTAGAAGATAGAGAGAGTCGATGAGAAGAGAAAGAGGAAGATATGAGAGAGAAGAAGAGGACTTTGAGTTGCAGAGGGGAATAAGAACGGTGGAGTAGGTGTGAAAAGTAACAAATTAGAAGTGCAAAAGTGTTTCATAGCTGTCAAGAGTTAATTGTCTGGGGATACTGAAGGACCAACTTATCAATTGAGTTTTTCACATCCATCAACATCTTAGACCAAGATTTTACAATGTAAAAAAATAAAATAAAAAAAAGGCCACGTCTATAGTCGCCAATTTTTTGAAATTGCCATAGTAGGTAGCAGGTAATATCATATATTATTATTATATTTCAAAAACAAAATTAAAGAAAAAGAAATTGAAAAGAATATGGTGGTGCGCTTCACACCCTAAGAGCATGTCCACCCTTGAGCCAAAATCGGGCAAATGGCCCCCAAGGCAGCCCAAGAGGCCTCCAGCGTGAGAGAAGAAGCCCAGGCAAGCGGTGGGTCTCACCAACCCTGGCAAGCCCATGGGCAAATCTTGCATGGGCTGCAACCCGAGGGCGCTGACGTCAGCACGCGGAGGTTCAAATGTTTTTTTACCGTTGGCTCGTGAAATTCATGCGCCAACGGTAAAAGAATTTGACTTCTGCATGCTGACGTCGGCACCTGACATAACCCAACAGGAAAACGCCACGTGGTGCATCCCTGACGTTGCGATGGGTTTTTTTTTTCCAGAAATCTGATGGCCCTCGTTTTTTTGGCAAAAAAAAATCCATAAAAATTCGAATTTTTTTTTAACAAATACCAAAAAATACTAGATTTTTTTCCATATAAATATCTATCAATTTTATTCACTTTACACACCAAATCTTCATACAAACTCTTCTCCTTCCAATATTTTTTCCATTTCACTCACATTTTTCTACTAGTTTTCATTTGTATCAAAAAACAAATGGCCTCTTCTGTTGAAGCCGGAGGTGCTTAGATGATCGGTTCATAATTGTATATCATTTTGTACCATTCTAGCTTATGATTTGGTTATGTTTTTGAGTTAAACTTGTGCTTTTAATCCTTTTTGTGTTTATCTTTTAGTTCATTGAGCTTTAGGTAACAGTGGTGGCTTTGGATAGGAAAAGATGCAATCCATGCATGTTAAGGGCTGATTGGGATAAGAGCAAGAGCTTAAAGACAAACTCAAATTTGGGCCACATTCCTTGTCAGTCCAGTTTCGTAAGTCACCTTGCTGGTCTCCTTTCAGCAATCTGCACAACTCGGATGAGGAGACATTGTTCATAGAAGTTGTTCCAATGGGTGTCTAGTATAACATATCCAAATTTCAGCCCAATTGAACATATCTGGAGTCCTCAGCCCGTCCAACACTAAACCCTGCTCAGGAGGATTTTAATATGCAGTTGCCAGCTTTGAGCCTTGTCACCTCTTTTAAGCTATGTGCCTCACCCCAGCTGCAACTGACTTTATACCCAACATAATGAGTGAAGTAGGGAGGCATTTCAGCTATGAAATTCTAAAGGTACAAGTTGGTACATGCTGGAGCTATTAAAGAGGAAGCATGTGCATGCATGTGAAGTAAAAGGAAAGAAAAGAAATGAAATCAATTCCAGTCTCTGTTCGGCAGCCAACTTGCAAGGCCCAAAATGCACACTTGTACTGCTTCGATGGGAATACTTTCTTCATAGAAGTTGTTCCAATGGGTGTCTAGTATAACATATCCAAATTTGAGCCCCATGCCTGGTTCAGAAAACTCGTTTTTGTTCAGCAACCAAAAGAAGACCACATGGGTTGGCAGCAAAAGGCAGCCACAACTAAGCACCTTTGAACCCATGTGAGGAAAGCTTGAGGTGCAGCAGCAAAAGAGAAGTCTTCAAGCTTCAAAACACACCCCAAGGGGGGAGCTCTCAAACACTTCTCTAGAGCTCCCTTCCCTTCTCTCCCTCAAATTCTCTTAGTTTCCTTTCAAGTTGTCAATTGTTGTAACAAAATGATTTTACTAAATTTTCCTTCAAGTTTTCAAGTTCTACTTTAATTTTATTTGTAATGTACATTCTTTCTTAAGTATTCAAGTTTAATCAGTTTCCAAGTTTCAATTATGGTTTTTGTTCTTATTCATTATGCTTATAAGTTAATATGCTAGTCTGAATGATTGATCACCATTTAGGCTTGCATGTTAGCTATCTTGGTTTGAATTAAGAGTAGACACCATGCTTTAATTCGAATTGAACTATGAATAGGAAGAGTATGTATGGACATTCGACAACAGGGATTAGACACATGCTTGGTTGTTTAAATTGTTCTTCTATGCTTAATGGGTTCCTAATGCTTAATTTTAGGTTAGACAACAAATGATCAAATTAGGGAATTAGGAACACAAGGTTAGGACCAAACACCATGGCTTAATCATACTTTAGCTAGAATCAATCCGTTAATCTAATTGAACTTGGGAACTTATTTGCTTGAGTTATTTCTTTTTTTTCTTATTTTATTTATTTTCTTTTTCATTTCTGTTTTGTGTAGGGGAAACGAATTGGATCATTCAATCACCAATCCTCGTGGGATCGACCTCGCACTTACATATGCTATACTACCAAACGGCTTGTGCACTTGCGAGTATCACAAGTTGAGGTTGCAGCTGAATCGACGCAACATTAGACTACTATGGAAGATATTGTGTCGTGTGAGTCTTGGGTGAAAGTTAGTCATTGCCCTATGTCAAGCAATGAGATGAAGTTTTCTCATATGTGGAGAAAAATTCATGAAGAATTTGCTGATAGATCCGGTTTGACTAGGACGAAAATGGCCTTGCAATTCAAGTGGAAAATTTTGAATAAAGAGTTAGGGAAATGGAGGGATGCCTTGACAAAAGCGAGGGGCAACATGAGAAGCGGTCAAAATCTTATCAATGAGGTAAAATATTTATAATTCTTGTTTTATTCAATTTAACGTAACTTTTTTTTGTTGCATATTAACTTTATATTTTCTTGCATTTCTAATTTATTTATATTTTGTTGGATTCGGAATTTTTTTGCATGCATTTGTAAATTGTTTATATTGTCTTACATGTTTATTTTTTTGTTGCATAATCATTTTATTTCTTGCATTTCTAAATTGTTTATATTTTGTTGCATAATCAATTTTTTTTCTTCCAATTCCAAATTATTTATATTTTCTTCCATATTCATGTTTTGTTTGCATTTCCAATTATTTATTTTCAATAGATCGTACAAGCACAAATGTGGTTCGGTGCCACAAGGCAAGGCAAAAAAAGTTTCCAGAATCACCAATGTTGGGAAATTGTGAAGAATTGTTCGAGATTCGAAATCATTTGCATTGCTCCGCCGGTTGTGTTGAATGAAATGCCGCTCCACGATTCGCCGGCAACCGATTCACCATTGGACTCCCCAATGGATCAAGACTCACCACTCCCACGTGCCAAGACCTATTGGGAGAAAGGCGGCAAAGGCAAAGAAAGGGAGCACATCGAACAATGAATGTGCACAATTTTTAGAGCAAATTGCTAAGAATAGTGCACTGAGACTTGAGAGAGACTTGAAAAGAGAAGAAGCGGACAAGGCACGACATGAAGCATTTGCAATTGAAAGACAGCAGGCACAAGAACAAGACATGGAGGATAGAGAGATGAAAATCATGGCCATGGATACCACCCACATGTCTCCTGAAACAAAGTCCTATTGGAAGATGAAACGAAGGGATTTAATGAGAAGAAAACTTTTCCATGACGACGGACCTAGCAATACGGATTGGTTAAATGATCAAAACCATTAGGTTGGATTGAAAGATTTGCCATATGTATTACGAATTGTTGTATTGTTTCCCTGTTATTCAATAAAGAAAACATTAAATAATATGATTGTTTATGAAAAATCATTCCCACATGAAAACAAAGTTTAATTAAACTAACCTTATTTCATTGCAAACAACACACAAAACAAAGCATAATTAAAAACAAAGCATAATTCCAAACACACCACACACAAAATAAAGCAAACTTGAAAACAAAGCATTAATCATGACTTCAACCATTGTGATTGCCTTTCATCTCCCATAAGTGCTCGATCAAGTCAACTTGACGCCTTTCGTGGACATACAAAGATTGCATTTCCTGGTAACGATTAATCATGGGGTTGTTGAATCGACCATCCTGAAGTAACGGTTCGTGCTCCAATGGATGTCCATTTGGTCCCATCGGCCTTTCATAAATTCTTGTCATGGCCGTGTTTATGGGATCCGGTTCGAACACCTCGGGAGCCTCATAATCATACTCATCCTCCACAATCATGTTATGGAGGATGATGCAAGTCATCATAATGCTCCGCAGCACCTCCTCATCAAACATCCGAGCAACACTCCTAATAATACCCCAACGAGCTTGCAAGATATCGAAACACCTTTCCACATCTTTCCTGTTACCTTCTTGAAAGGCAGCAAAGCTTTTTTCCTTCTCGGATTGGGGCTTCGGAATTGTTTTCACGAATGTCGTCCACTTAGGATAAATTTCGTCGGCAAGGTAGTACGCACCAGAGTATTCGGTATTGTTGATTTGGTACGTGATCTGGGGGGAATGACCTTGCAATACATCGTTGAAGACCGGGGATTAACCAAACACATTGAGGTCATTCTTGGGAAACCTTGAGCCTTACCTTTTTGCAGAAGCCTTTGGAGGTCCCTAGGCGTAGGTTTGTGAAGGTACTCCCTCGTGTAGAGATTTTCTACTGCATCACAGAATCTCACCAAACACTCTAGGATAGTTGATTTTCCCATCCTTGCAATCTCATCCACCTGCTCTGCAGATGCCCCATAAGCAAGCATCCGCAAAGCAGCTGTAAGTTTTTGCTCCGGGAGAAGACCCAAAACTGCAACAGCATCATACTTCTGAATGAAGTATGTGTCGTAATTACAAATATCATGCATGATTTTTTGGAACAAATGTGGCTGCATTCTATATCTCTCTCAAAACTTAGAAACATGATATAATGAATTTGGGATAAAGTGGTAAGTATTCCCGCCTGTCACGCGGGTGACCCGGGTTCGATCCCCGGCAACCAAAAACTTGTTGCGTCGATTCAGCTGCACGAAAATGGATTCAGCTGCATCCTCAACTTGTGATACTCGCAAGTGCATGAGCCGTTCGGTAGTATAGCATATGTAAGTGCGAGGTTGATTCCACGGGGATTGGTGATTGAATAATCCAATCCAGTTTTCCTACACAAAACAGAAAAACAAGAAAGGAAATAAATAAAACAAGAAAGAAAGAAAAGAAAATAACTCAAGCAGATAAGTTCCCAAGTTCAATTAGATTAACGGATTGATTCTAGCTAAAGTATGATTAAGCCATGGTGTTTGGTCCTAACCTTGTATTCCTAATTCCCTAATTTGATCATCTGTTGTCTAACCTAAACTAAGCATTAGGAATCCATTAAGCATAGAAGAACATTTTAAACAACCAAGTATGTATCTAATCCCTATTGTCGAATGTCCATACATACTCTTCATATTCATAGTTCAATTCGAATTAAAGCATGGTGTCTACTCTTAATTCGAACCAAGATAGCTAACATGCAAGCCTAAATGGTGATCAATCATTCAAACTAGCATATTAACTTATAAGCATAATGAATAAGAACGAAAACCATAATTGAAATTTGGAAACTAATCAAACTTGAAACTAAAGAAAAGAATTTACATAACAATGAAAATTAAAGTGGAACTAAGAAAAACTTAAGGAGAATTTCAGCACAAAGATTTCATTACAACAATTGAAAACTAGAAAAAACGATTCTTCTGAACTAGGCTTGGTGTAGGAAGGCCTGAGGTTTCAATATGTATCCAATGGGGCTCAAATTTGGATATATCATAATAGACAACCATTGCAACAACTTTTATGAAGAATGCATTCCTATATGAGCAGTACAAGTATATAGTTTGGGCCTTCCAAGTTGACTGCCGAAAATAGACTGGAATTGACTTCATTTCTTTTCTTTCCTTTCTTTTTGGGTTTGATATTCCCTCCTACAAAATCTGGAAAAATCTGGATCCTCAAACCCTTTGAATTATCTTTCCAAGCATATGCAGCCCAACTCAATAAAAAATCGGAAAGACCTTCAAATGTCATTTTTGGCCCAGTAACGCAGATGCTTCCGAATTTGACCTTAAGCTGCCAAAACTTGCATAACTTCCTCTAGGAGACTCGGAATCATGAACCGTAAAATGCTCCAGCAACTAGACTTCTGCATCTTTCCAATGATATATGGCTCAGCATCTGGTTCATCTTGACCAAGTATAGTCCAATTCGTGAAGTTGACTGATTTGCAGACACCGTTTTGAGCTAACTTGTCTCCAAAATGCATTTAATGAGTCTCAAGCTTATTACATTGAAACAAACACAAATTTATTAAAAGCACAAGTTTAACTCAAAAACATAATCAAATCGTAAGTTAGAAGGGTACAAAATGATATATAAAAGCACCGAGAATCTCATCCGAAAATATTTTTTGAAAAATGATGGACACGTGGCAACCAAAAATCTTATCCGAAAATTTAATTCAAAAATTTTATCCGAAAATGTTATCTGAAATTTTAGGTGATAATTTTATAATAAATAGTGACACGTGGCAATCGAAAATGTTATCTGAAAAGCTCATCAAAATTAATAGCTTAACGTATAAAAAAATTCAAACAAAAAAAATGTATAAAAAAAAGGAAATAAAGTAGCCTGAATAGTATTTGCCCTTGCCTTAGCCTTTTGGGGTGGAACCAAAAATGGCAAGGCTGGTACTATTCACATGAATAGTACCATCTCTTGCCTTGCCTTAGCCTTGCCTTAGCCTTTTGGGGTGGACATGCTCTAACATATCTCTCCAGAAAAGTTGCTCTTTTATCACTCTCTCAACAGCCACAAAAAATCCACCAATCTCAACTGACAACTCCTCTATTTCTCGACGATGGTGACTGAGTCTTCCTCCCATGTACAGATAGCTTAGCTCTCTTCTCTCTCTCGATAGTGATGAAGACTTGATGCAAATTGCGTGCCCCAGCTTCGATTCATCTTTGCCCAGGTATGATGTGTAACTGTTGTATATTCAAATTTTGAACCCCATCTCATCACAGATTTAACATCCACTTAAAGCCTCACCCTCTAGCAACGATCATTTTCCTTGATTTTATTTTATTTTTATTATTTTTATTCTCTTTTATTTCTTGTTGAGCCTAATATTTTCTAAATTTTATGTTCTGCATATGCTACAAGTTTTTAGTTGAATTAATTCTCAAGATCCATTTGGTATGAAATTTTAGATTGACATTCCAATTTTTGTTGTGTCAGTTTGAATATCTACTGTTTAAATTATATAACGAAGGTATTCTCATAATTTTTGAAATTTCCATTGAATATGAATTTTTTCTCTTGTGCATGAGGGGTTTCCTTTTGGGCTGTTATATTTATTTTTCTGTTTGTCCTCCTCTGTTGTTCTACTGGCCTTTGGTGTCTTTGGCTGATGCTTTAATGAAGCCTGAATGACCAAAAAATAAAAAAACTATCGGAGATATTTAGTTGGAGATATATTCAGTTATATATTTAGTGTTTGTGTTTTATTTTGGGCAATGGTTAGAGATTGTTTTATTTGGTTTTGGAATCTCTGAATTTTAGATTGTGAGATTTTGGAGTTTTTATTTTTTTATTTTTTTACAAGTTTGGTGCATATGCTTATATATGTCCATATCTATCACGTGTAATTTGGTTGTGTTTATGTAATCTTCAAAGAGGTTTTACCTGCAATTGGAAATGGTTTCTGCACAGGGTATTGAGCAATTTTTCTTTTATCATTTCCTTTCCATTATTATTTCTTTTCCATGTTTATGTGATTAATTGAATAATACCTATTTCATCTATTTATCTATGCAATGCTTTCAATGGTTCTGCACAGGGAGATACTAACTGCATAAATAAATGCAATTGCAAGCTAATAAACGCAATTATTCTATTTTTGATTGCTAATTGCAAACTACTTATAATTTCCCACTAATCTTCAAAGACAAAATTGTTATTTATCATTTGTTTGAGATTTAGATAACATGGGAGGAGTTTAAGAGCAATTCTCAAACTGGGAGACATTAATTGCATGTTTTTAAATTGCACTTGTATTCTTGTTTGGCAATTGCATTACGATATGCAATTACCGTCGCCTGTTTGGCAATTGCATTACGATATGCAATTACCGTCGCCTGTTTCGCAATTGCATTAAGGTATGTAATTACCGTAGCTTGTTTGGCAATTGCATTATAATATGCAATTATCATCGCATGTTTGGCAATCGCATAGTATGTCAAACATGTTCAAATTTCTCCCAAGGCCTTGGCACTTGGCTGTATAAATGTGGTCCTTACTTTTGTAAACACAAGGGTTTACATTATTAAGGACTCTTTTTATAATGTTTTGGACCTCAGTGTTTCATAAACTTGTAAAGTATATTCATAATCTTGTAAACACAAGGTCTACAAGTTCTACAACATTTTGGACAACGTACAAAACCTTGTAAAAGAGGTCCTTAATATTGTAAATCCTTGTGTTTACAAGAATAAGGACCAAATTTACTTCTCCAAGGTTCACCATTACCTTAACATTTTAAGATAGATAATTTCTAATGTAAATTATAATGTTACAAGCTTATGGATTATAAAGAACCTTAAAGTTGTAATCACGGTGCAAAAATCGCTTAAATGAGAACCCAAATCTTATAATCTACGTGATTAAGGGTAAAGTTTTACAAGCTTATGGAATGCCTATGTCCAACCCATTGTAATATAGGTCCTTAATGGTTGTAAACCATTGTGTTTACAAGAATAAGGACCAAGTTTACATCTTCAAGGTCCATTCTTGACTTCATATTGGAATGTAGATAATTTCTATTGTAAATTACGATATTACAACTTTATGGATACATCTCCAAGTTTTAGGACTTGTGTTAAAATATTTTGGATACAAGGGTACCATAACGTTGTAAAGAGGCCCCCTAAACTTGTAGGTTACAAGATTTGGGTAACCATTACAAGTTTTGGCCATCTATTACAACTTTTGGGTTCATGCGATCCATAACTTTGTAAATCTCATATTTACAATGATATGGGTCCATATTACAAGGAATTGGTAAATATGGACATTGGAGATGTAAAATTGGGTCCTTATTCTACGAAATATGAGGGGTTACAAGTTTTAGAACCTGTGTTAAAATATTTTGGGTACGATGATACCATAACGTTGTAAAAAGGCTCCTTAAACTTGTAGGTTACAAGATTTGGATAACCATTTACAAGTTTTGGCACCTGTATTATAACGTTTGGGGTCATACAATCCATAACTTTCTAAATCCCATATTTACAAGGATATGTGTCCACATTACAAGGAATTGGTAAATGTGGACCTTGGAGATGTAAAATTGGGTCCTTATTCTAGTAAAAATGAGGGTTTACAAGCTTAAGGACTCATGTTACAATTTTTTTATACGAGGACACCATAATGTTGTAAAGAGCATTTCTAAGATTGTAAGTTATACAATTTGGGTAACGACTTACAGGTGTTTGCACCGAGAGTAGAAGCTTATGGTTCATCCAATCCATAATATTGTAAATATCATTTTTACAAGGATATGGATCAACATTACAAGGAATGTGTAAATGTGGACCTTGGATATGTAATCTTCGTGCAAAAACTTGTAAATTGGAACTCAAATCTTGTAATCCACGAGATTAAGGATCCATTTTACACGTTTATGGAATGCTTACATCCAAAAAATTGTAGTATGAGCCCTTAATGTTGTAAAGAAGAAGAAGAAATGCTGGCCGTGGTGAAGAAGAAAACAAAATACCTTTCCTTGAGTTGAGTCAAAGCTCTTGTCAAGAGTGACAAGCTCCTCATTTAGCGATAATTAATCAATTTAGTTAACTTTATGATTATCATCAATTCAATGCAAGGTATGGGCTGGGTTTCTTCAACGCACGGCTAATTAGTAATTGTCTTGTCTTCAATTCAAGTGATAAGTTGTGGTAAGGTAGGTTTCCTATTTCTTTTTTTTCTTTTTTAAATTTTCCTGGCCCAAAACTACGTCGTTTTGGCCAAGATTTAAAAGAAAAAACATAAGAGCCGCACGCACAGCACATTGCATCATCTACTCATGAAGCAAAGAATAGAGCCTCTTTGAGGCATTTTCTCAAACAGGTTGTGGGCATTAGCAGAGTGGCATTTTCAGGCACCATGAAAGCTTTTTCAGGCGAGGTGAAGTCCAGCTGCACCTCCTTCCGCCTATGTGGATCCGCCCGTGCTTTGAACTAAGAATCAATTTTATAAAAATCTATATTCGTAGATTTTATATTATTTGGTGAAATAACATTTATATATTTTTTTAATGTATTTTATGGACATGAAATTGTCAATGAACGAGATATATAGTTCATAAATGGTAATCAAGATGTTATCATGATTACTTAAAATTTAAATTTAACATAACCACAAATAAATAAATATTTGATATGTAAAAATCTAATGTTTTACTAACTAATTTTTGAAACTTTGGATCATTCTATTATTTTTCCTGATTTTGGTCATACCCAATATTTTTATATTTTACTAAAATATTTGTTTTTTATTTATAGAAATCATTCACATACTAGTTATTGGTAGAGTAATAGAGAAAAAATAGAAGTTGTTTGTGCCTAATAAATCTCGGCTGAGGAAGCTGACCGAGGGAACTTCCTCTTGGCCCTAGCGCCTACCCACGGCCGAACATTACAAGTCATTGTTCATTTCCTTTTAAAAACAAAGGTGAGCTTGTAAGGCAAAGTCATCACGGCCTCGGTAATACTAGTCGAGGACACCTCAGATACACGGCCAAGGTAAGAGGGTCAAGTGGCGTCGCCACGCGGTGTTAGGGTCCCACACTTCATTTAATGAAGTAACGCCTCTGACTACAACAGAAGGCCCATGATCCATATAGGAGCATTTAATGAGCCAAGAAAGAGGGGACGTGATTGAAGTTAGGATATGGCGAGTAAAATCAGGGATTAGGTGCGAAAATCTCATGACTTGTAAGGTTAAGCCACCAACCATCAGATCAGGGCATTAAATACTCCTCCAAGGCCCGAAACGCATAGCCCACCATCAGGGCGGCGGCTGGGGTTTATGGGGGTCACACCACCATGTTTCACATTCCCAAATGTCGATTCAACTACCCACTAGCTCTGATCAACCTCACCATGTAGATTTTCAGCCTCATTGTCTTCTCAAGACCTTCCTTACAAATACCAGGCTCCAACTACATTTAAAGGGTTCAACACCAAACACAAGCCTCCCACGGAGCAGATTATATTTTCCTGTCATTTATCTTCCTGTAATGTATTTTCAATACTTTTACCAGCTTTCTTAGGAGTAGTGGCAGGTTGTAGGAAAATCCACTCATCAATATATCATACGACCCTTGATTTTCAAGGCGCTGGAGCACCATTTTTGTTACTCTTTCGTCCATCTCATATATCATACGACCGTTGCCATCCAGCAACGCACCAGAGCACCACCTTAAAACCACCATCGACACCACCATCAACGGCCTTGTAGCTCAAGCCGTGAACCTGACGGCCGAGATCAGTTCCTCTCTCGGCCACAGTCACTCTGATTAGAAGTCAGACTCAAGCAGGCACGTAACTCACCTATTCACCCAATCACATCATCCTCAAACGCACGGTAAACCGTGCTGGCACGCCCACGCACAATCGCACTGCACCAAAGAAGGACAACCTGTGTTGACGCAGATCCCCTCGGCCCGGAGCACCAGGCCGTGAGATTCGCGTTGGTCAACAGAAGTGAGATTAGTGGAAGAAAAACAGGGAACAAATTTTTTTATGCCTATTATTATTATTTTAATTTAAATATATTTAAAATTTTCTATTTACTGTAATTTTCTTGTAATTTCTATTGATTTTTTCAGTTAATTACATTCTTACTTTAAGTTTTCATATACATAAACATCAACCTAAAAGAGAAATGGGGAATCCTTAAATAGTGTTATTTGAGGGATAGGGTGGTAATGGGATCGTCTTCAATTGTTTGGCACCTGGTCAAGACTTTGGAGATAACAGTGTCCTGTTTAATCTTCCTCTTCTTTTCCTTGCTAGTCAGCCCGGATTCTTCGGAGTCAGCCATGATTGTGTTACAATATAAGTCGTGCTAGATTGGCAAGCCCTTCTTGAAGGCAGAGAATTCGATTCGGTCATCGCAACCTACGATGTTTGCCTTTTCTACTTTGAATCTCTTGATGTATTCCGGGAGGAACTCATCATGCTTCTTATTTAGGTTGAACAGGTGGTCACAGTTCTTTTTGATCGTCCGATAAGAAGTGTACTCCTTGGTGAAGATGAATGCTAGCTCCTTGAAGCTACTGATCGACCCAGATGGCAAGGTATGGAACTAATCATGGGTTTCCCTTATAAGGTCATGACAAACACCTTGCACATCAACAAGTTGTCGGCTTTGTAGAAAATCATAACACTTTTGAATGTGCTTCAGATGGCTCTCGGGATCGGAATCCTCTTTGAAGTATGTGAAAGAAGGGGTTAAGAATCGCTTCGATGGAGTCGCCTGCTCAATTTCGACAGTGAATGGTGAAGAGTTCACTTAGTCCACCTCCCTGCGTAGGGCATCCTTGAAATCTCATCCGATCTTCAAGTCTCCAAGCCGGTCATTGAAAAGCTTCTCGACATCTTCTGCCCGCATGGCTTGTAGTTCACGTCGGTATCTTCCATGATTTGGGAGTCGTTGGTTTACCTCCTCATTGTCTCCTTAGAGCAGATCTATTCGGCTATCTTGCTTGCGCAGCATGTTGGTGGACTGAGCTTGCGAGGGAGCCTCTTCAACTTGTCGTCCTGATCCTTGGGACCAAGTACGTGGGCATCTTTCCTCTCATATTTCATGGGGATGATTGTGAGGCTGATTTCCTTGAGGGCCTAGTCTCTAGTGAATGCTTCTCTGCAGGCCTAGATGGGCTTGAACATTGGATATGAGCCCAAACCCTCTTGCACGTTGACTCTTAGACTTAACCTCGATCAGAGACTCAATTTGCTTTGAAGCGTGGCTCGCCAATGCTTGCGACATGCCAATGTGCTGAACACGCTCCTACCCTTCTCCTTGTCTGCTTACTCCTGTGTGATCTGCATTGGACCTCTCGAAATGCATGCGGGTGATTTCATCCATCCTTCTTTCTTTGCCTTCCGGTCTAAGGCTAAGGTCTCGGACCAAGTCAAGCTGGTTGAGGAGCTATCCAACTAAATTGTTTTGGTTGTCCACTCTCTAAGTCAGCTGATCAACTGTAAGACTGAGGCCTGCTTCACTTCGTGGATCAGGAGGAGAGAATTATGTGGAGCCCATTTGCGCACGGGCTAAGGTTTCGTTGAAAGTGTACACAGGAGAGTACGTTGAGCACGGAGGCAAAAGAGGGAATGGATGCACTTGCTCCAAGATTGGGCCGAAGTCGACAACAGCCCCAAGTTGGTCACGGGCGGCAACGTTGGGATAGAGCACATCAAATTTGACCGTGAGGCCAAGTTGGTGGCGGCTGCTAGATCTGGCGCCACGGTTGTACAGCTGCAAGGCCGTGGCAGCCACCATACCGTGAGGTTGCAAGGGTGCTCCAACCGGATGTCAGATGTTCGTGAGGCTGAACCGCAGGCTTGACGGTGGGATCCGGTGCTACAGTCGTGCTCGTTGTGAGGTAGCCAGGTGGTGGCTCAGTGTGGTGAGCCACAGTGGCGGATCCAGGATTATGTGGCCAAGGGGGCTTAGTGTAAAAGTTCCAAAATTTTTCTACAATGAAAATAATGCTAAAAAGATAGAAAGATTGTACTTCCATTCATAATTCATAACAAAACCAATAATACAAGTTACAATTGTCCACGACGAGTTTTCATATTTTGAAAACGTTGCATTATGGTTTCATTATCAATACAAGCAAAAACATCTCTCTCAATGTAAACAATCAAACTATCATTCAACCATTGATCTCCCATTTTGTTGCGAAGTGGATTTTTAATAATATTCATGGCGGAAAATGCTCTTTCCACTGAAGCAGTTGCAACTGGTAAAACCAAAGCCAATGTAAGAAGCAAATACACATAATGAAATATTTCATGCATTCCTTTCTCCACCATTTTTTCCGCAAGACTACTAATCCCTTCCAATTGAGAAAAATCACTACTCGAACGCATATGATGAACATAAACACCAAGTTGATCTTCAAGCATCAATAAGTCTCGATCCGAAAAATCATAAGGATAAAATTGAGCAAGACGAACTAGCTTTCGTTTGTCAAAAGCTACAAAGTTATTTTTTGGACTCAAGCATGCCAAGCAAGTAGTAACTCAGTACTTACCTCGTTGAAGCGATCATTTAATTCCACAAGTTGCCCATCAATTACATGAATAAAGATCTCCACACGATAACGGTGATAATTTGTCTTCATTGGAGCATTACGCAGTGATCTCCCTGGAATTACATATTCCTCATCCATGTCAGGAACTGTAATATTGTATTTGTTACAAAACGAAGATGCTTGCTCAATCAATTCTTCAAACTCATTATCCCTCATCCACTGCAGGTTTTCCTTGCATGTTTTCACTAAACTCATTGCACTCACAATGTCTTGATCTTTATTTTGCAATGCTAGAGACAAAGTATTTGTTATTCCCAATATAGCCTTCATTAAAAATAAGTGAAACACAAACTTAAAAGATTGTATTTCTCTCCATAACTTATAGGCTTCACCCGAACTATCATTAGGATTATCATCAACAATCATTTGAAGCACATTCACCACAGATGGGAACATAGAAATGATACTAATCAACGTACCATAATGTGAGTTCCATCTTGTATCGCCGGCACGTTTGAGAGTAGTTCCTTGATTTAAGCCTCGCCCCATTATAAGACAATCATTTTCAAAAGCTTTCACTAGCTCTTCTTGGTATTGTGCTCTAAGTGCATCGCGACGCTTACAAGATGCTCCAACAACATTAACCAAACTATTAGCCGTTGTGAAAAAAGAGTTGACATCAATGTTTTTCTTTGCTACCGCAACAAGAGCTAGTTGAAGTTGATGAGCAAAGCAATGAACATAAAATGCACAAGGTTGTTCTCTCAAAATTCTTGTCTTAAGGCCATTGAACTCATCTCTCATATTACTAGCTCCATCATAACCTTGTCCTTGTAGCTTGAAAAAGCTCAAATTTGCGGAAGAAAAGAATTCATCAATGGCTTCCTTTAGTGCACTCGAAGTAGTGTCGGTTACATGTTGAACCCCCACAAACCTTTCAATTATTTTTCCTTTGTCATTCACATAACGCAGCACCATCGCCATTTGCTCCTTTATTGAAACATCACGTGCTTCATCCACCATTAATGAAAAATATCTATCTTTTACATCACTCAAGATAAGTCCAATGGTTTCTTTAGCACAAGAATTGACAAGATCTTTTTGAATTGAAGGAGCTATTAACTTTAAATTTCCCGGAGCATTTTCCAACACAACAGCCTTCACTTTTTCATCATGATCCGCAAGAAATTGCAAGAGCTCTAAATAATTCCCCTTATTACTTGATTGAGCACTTTCATCATGACCACGAAAAGAAAGACCTTATCGCAACAAATACCTAGTGCACTTGAGTGATGCATCCAAGCAAGTGCGATAAGACGTGCGAGCTTGATTTGTTTGCTTGATCACAATTGTTTCAATGTGTGTAGTTTGATGCATCAAATTGTAAGCATCTTCTCTAGCTTGGTTGTGAACACTACCAACCGGTCCAACATGAAGGTTAAATCTTTCTTTCGCCTTCTTCCAATTATTAAAGCCAACCCCAGTAAATGCATCACCACCCACTTGATCAAAATTAGATTTGAAGAGATAACAATGAAGACAAAACGCAGCATCTTTAGCAATACTATATTCCAACCAATCATGCTCATCAAACCATTGAGCAATGAAGCGTCTATTAATTCCTGTTTGATTAGTTTGTGGGAATTTATAACTTCTAGGCTGACAAGGTCCCTTTTGTAGATATGCTCTTCGGATCTCATCTCGAATATTAGGACTATAATCTGCCATTCGAGTTCTTAGTCCAAGGTCTACTTGAAGATTAGCTAATATTTCATCTACTTCAATTGGTCTTGCATTTGAACTACCCGGATTAGACGGAGAAGAACTATCCGTAGATAATTTTCTTTTAAAGAAACGTTAATCTACAAATCAATTAATTCAATCAATCATTAATTTTTATCCAAATTATCATATGAATATGAAAATGTCAATAACTCACTCTCAATATTCAATATACCCTCTAAACCCATATCAATCAATATTCAATATATCAAATTATCATATCAAATATCAATCAATATTCAATATACTCAATAAAGCATAAATTCAATCAATCTATTACCCATCAATATTACCCCCTAAACCCATATCAATCAATTTATTACCCATCAATATTACCCCCTAAACCCATATCAATCAATATTCAATATCTACCAAATTATTATATCAAATATCAATCAATATTCAATATACTCAATCAAGCACAAACTATCAATCTACATTATCCATCAATATGAATTCATATCCATAAATTTCATTACCAAAAAAAAAAAAACCAATATCAACAATATATATTATAACTTTAAATTTATTAATATACCCAATAATGCCTTGCTTACTTGTAGTTAAGAAAAAGGCCGGTGGAAGGCGGCACAAAGTGGTGGTGATCGGCACTAGGCCATCAGCGAAGAGTTGATGGAGGTTGGGAGGTTAGGGTTTGAAAGGGTTAGACTTGGAGCTGTGAAATTGGGGGAATAGAGGGTTTGGAGAGGTGCTGTGCAGCAGAGGGATCGGGTAAGTAAGAGAGCTGCTGTTCCCTTTTTTTTTTTTTTTTTTAAACCTGGCCCAAAACGACGTCGTTTTGAGGCCAGGTCAATTAAAAAAAATTTGACTGAGCCTAGACCAAACGACGTCGTTTGGCAAGGCTCGTTTTGAAAAAAAAATTGCACAGCCCAGCTGCGCAGCAATAGAAGGAGGTTTCGCCTGGGACTTCCATCGAGCAGTTTGTGTGCATACAAGTGGGCTTCTACCAGCAGTCCAAAGGGGCTTTCATGGATTCCCTTCCCAAATTTCCAGCCTTCCAAGGGGCGTCTGCCCCCTCTTGTCCTAACGTCGGTTGCGGGGCCAAGACGAGGAGTTGCCACAATTGTGGCTTGATCCATGAAGATGGTGACAGAGCGTGGGGGATGGCTCAACACTGACATCCTGGTAGTTTGGATCCATTGCGGATTACGTCATCGCGGAGGTCTTGCTTCTTGTGCGCTTGCTTCCAACCATGGTCGTTTGGAAGGCTTTGGTTGAGTAACGAATAGGAAGAAATGGATTCAAGAGTACGTGTTGAGTATAACTCCTGCTCTCAATGAAAGCACCAAATTTTGGGCAAATTTCTCACGGGAGAATATTCGCATGTAGATTCTTCGCCCTTCGAGCTTTCTTCTCTCTTTTCCTTAGTTCATGTGAAACAAACAGGAGTAAAAGACAACACCTGGAAGGTGTTTGCCATAGGCCCTCTGATGCCTAAGTTAGTTCGATTGGATATTTGAGAAAAGATGTGGCAATAGCTAAAAGGGTTTAGGGTACGGAGATTTCTTGCACGGGGAGAGTCGGGTGGCCAGAGCCGTGTGTGGTGGCCGGAGCCATGTGTGGTGGCTGGAGCCATGTGTGGTGGCCGAAGCCATATAAGGGAAAATGTAGAGAGAGGGGGATGGTCAGAGATTGAGAAAGTGGGGTTCTCGGATAAAAAATCGGATTACCTTGTGTGTTGAATGAGGCTATGTATTTATAGGGCTCTAGCCATCTAGAGTTTTTCAAAGAACATCTTATTTGGAAAGAATATATTCTTTTCCCAAAATTTGATTGTGATCAAATCACTAATTGATGATGATATCTCCAAAATAAGATAATATCCTAAATTGGTGATTATATTCCCAAATATAAGATAATATCTCATATTTAAGATAATATCCCTATTTTTAGTATCAATTAATTGGCCAAATAAATGGGCTCAATTAACTGACCTATAAGATATTCTTCTTGTCCACGTGGCACCTTGTGATTGGCTTGTATTATTTGCTCCCACAGTAGATGCTTAGGCCTCGTTAACGAGACAGGTCGGGGCAGGCTTCAAAGAGGAGAGAGAAAATAACGGGCTAAGCTCGACCCATGAATTGGGCCTAAGAAAGCCCATTAGGCTGGGGCAAAATTGGCTTACTTTTTTTTTCTTTTTTTTTAATATGGATTTTTTTTGTCAAATCTTTTTTTTTTTTTATGTTTTTTTTTTTTCTCATAGTTCTCTTTTTACATTTGTCTATATGTTTATGTCTCCATTTTTTTCTTTGTTCATAGCTTTATAGTTCTTTTTTTACCCCCAAAAATATGAAGATATAGATATAGTTCTTACAATGATAAAACATAATGATTTTCTCCATCTTTCATTTAACTTGGCTTTTATATATTTATTTATATGTATGTGGGCCTTGAGCCGAGCTTTTATGGGTGGGTCGATCCTAGCTTATGGGCTGGGCCAAACTTTAGACACCAAAGCCCAAGCCCAACCCAATCACCAACGAGCCAGGCTGGCCAATGGCCCATAACGAGTCAAGTTGCACTTTTTCTCTATGAACCGGGCGGGCCCTTGTTGGCCCATGGGCTCGCGATCCTAATGATGACTCCTAAGATGCATACCTAGTTGGGATGTACACATCTTATAGTGATACACTCCATGGGAGCTTCTCCAATGCGAACTTTAAGATGCGAACTCGGTGCGAACTTTTGTTTTTAACCGTTGGAAGAAGAGCGAAAAGAAAGAAAATAAAGCCACACAAGTCATCCAACGGTTAAAAACAAAAGTTCGCACCGAATTCGCATTTTAGAGTTCGCATTGGAGAAGCCCCCTACACTCCATAACCTTATTTTAGACTTAATTGAAATAATGTAATATGTACTATAAATTAGTACGTGTTGTAAATCCATGTTTTACATGGATAAGTGGATGTCACCATCATACCTAATAACTAATAAGTGACTCACCTCACCATATACCCACCATACCTACTTCTCCCATATACTTTTGTGATGTGATTGAAATCTACCACTTATGTAGTAAACTATGTATCTCCTATGCCTATAAATAAGCACCAAAGATAAATGAAACACAAGACTAGATGAGTAGGAACTCATAGTTGAGCTCTTGAGAATTGTTCTTCCATTGTTTTCTCTTTCAAATTTCTCTCCAAAATCCTCTTAATTTTATAACACATTATCAGAACGAGAAGCTCTCTATATGGGATATGCCTTGATGACCACCCAGGAGATAAGCACTCTGTTTTCTTTATCTTGATTATTTAATATTAATCTAATATCTAACAATTATGACCAGCCAAAGCAGTGCAGGTGTGATTGGAGCATGTGCCGTGTGTTTGTGGTTGAGATGGAAAAGCAAAAGACATACGTGGGGCACAAAACCTACTTTTATCAATATATGTTATAATATATTATATATAGAGAGTCTGGGCTAGAACCTAGTATCAGAGCCAAAGTTCCTAGAAGAGTTGTTAGGTTAGGTTTAAGGTTCTAACTAAGTGTTGCAGGTTTAATTTTCTGGTTTTTCTGTCAAGTTTCCTTTACTCACTAGTCATCGAGTTGTCTAGCTGTCAAATAGGCACGTTAGCCGTTGCCAGAGAAGCTAAGGCGTTGAGAGACCTAGGGACTAGCAACCTTGAATTAGGAGGAGAACAGAAGGAAAGCATAAAACCCAGAATATTAAAATGGCAAACCTTAGGAGAATCTTGTCTACCCGTTCTTTTGGAGAAGCAAGCTCTAGTAGCAGTTCTAGCCATAGGACCCTAAGAGTTAAAAACTCTCAAGAAATAACCATGCGGGATATAGAAAAGGAGTTGTGCAAATGGGATATACCCAGAGTACCCATCACTGATA
This sequence comes from Prunus kanzakura, assembly GCA_020521455.1. NCBI lineage: Eukaryota > Viridiplantae > Streptophyta > Magnoliopsida > Rosales > Rosaceae > Prunus > Prunus kanzakura. Next base: position 1,825,788 of record BPUM01000016.1, read on the forward strand.
TATACTATAAATGATCTTTTAAGTTCAGATCCGGTTACGCAATAAAAATTGTTGAAAAAACGTTATCTATCATTGATAAAAATGATAGTTTCCAGCTATTTACCCAGCGTCAAATTGCCCAGCTCAATCTTGCTTTGTGTAAGAGATGGAAGACATACAAAGTTCACAGATTCCTTGTTAGGAATAGTCGAGTCAACCTTAGGGGAAGGCCAGATATACTTTAACTATTTTCCAAACTTTTCTATTGCACTTTCTGATATAAATATCTTGAAAGCTCTAACGTTGAATATTCAAACTCAGGGTTATGATATGGACCCAGGATCCCAAAATCTGGCGATCATTTATAGGGTTTCATATAAGGTTATGAACACTGTCTGTCCCAAAGCTAAAGATTTAGACAGTAAAGGTGAAACTACCTTGTTCCAAACCAACCTTGAAAAATCAAACATAGCAGTCCCAAAAATGATAAAGTGGAGTGATATAACCCTACTAGAAAAGTGGATTTTGGATGAGGTAGCCCCAAAGAAGCCCCTTGAAAATCAGGAGCCTACTAGGATCTCCCAATTCGCTGATGGAGAGGTAGAAATACAATTCTCCAGTGCTAGAAAAACTAGGATTGATCTAGCACCCTCTAGATCTAACCTAGAACCACACAGGTCGAGTACCTCCTCTGATAGAGCTTACGATCTAGACCATGACAGAATGGTTCTAGCAGGTCTTAGGAGAACCCAAGAATAGATACAGAGGCCAGCCTATAGGTTTGAACAAAACCGTCCAGACCTAGGAATTAGGAGAAATCCTCCTCAACCCGAACCTACCTTTTCGGATGTAGAATTTGAAATAAATATGTTAAAATCCTTTGAAATAGAACATGAAAAGATAAAAAGGAATTATCTGAGTATTGAAAATGTTAATAAAAGAATTTGGTTTGAAACAGCCTTTCAGAAGCATAGGCAAGATCATCTCTGGAAAGCCCATACTGCCTTTATGAAAGAAAAGAAATTCAACTGTTTCTTCTTTACGTGGTTAGATTGGTGTGCTTAGAAATATAGCATTCCTGAATATAGGAGTCATATAGAAATGATAGGAAGCCCGTTCTCGACTTACACTTCCAAAGATGGGAAGTCAGTAAAAGCCATACATCCACCCGAAATGGTGATTAAGCAGAAGGATGTGATAGCTGCTCCCTACAAAGAAACCACTTTCCTTGAGGATACTGCCAATAATTTCGCACAGCTAGTAAAGAAGATATAGGCGCAGTCATTCAGCAGAACAACTACACCAACCTGTTTTTGCAGTCTTTAGGAAAGCAAGTCACTAGGATTGAAACGTCTGTTTCTACAAAGGAACAACAATTTGTCCAGGTCCCTTAGGAACTAAAAAGACCAAGGAAATGAGTCAAGTGTTCTTTAAACCACCTCCCTCTTTAGATAATAAAAATTTTAAGATGGGAAGAACATTGTCAGAAGATGAAAATTTTGTTGATATCTTGGCAAAGAAATTATCAGAAGTAAATTTGTCAGACAAAGTAAATTCCCACAGACAAAGCGATTTGTGTCTCCCTTGTTCCGCACTCCTCTAGTGGGAGGGAAGTTTGATCATCCCACGTCATTTAGTTGTGGCATATGGGTTAGGCCATGATACGTTAGATTTGGTCCCCACAGTGCCCCCCTTTTCTCCTCTCTACACGCTTCGCGGGTGAAGAGGGAAAAATGATCTAAGTGGTATTTTGGAACATGGTTTCTTTAGATTGGGCACATACCACCGTGATGGGCTCATGGCTGAGCTCGAAAATGAGCCATACGTTTCCTTTTTTGGGCTTTCTGGTCAAACCCAAAAATGTGATTCCTACTCATGCGTGTTGCTTCCATATCTTGCATGTGAAATATCCAAATATGAATTTTCATGCACGTTGCTAACTTTTAAAGCTTCAACTGTGGACTGTCACATTCCCATGTGGAGTATCCAAATGCGGACAGCCAATCCCATGCGCAAGTGGACCCTTCTCTTTATTATGGATTTCTGCACCTTTGCCAATCCGGTGGGCCTCTGCGAATTTTCCTCTTTGCTAACCGACCCCAACTCCTGGGGTGCACTTGGTTTTGAGCATTTGCTAATCCAATGGGCCCCATGCTACATGCTTTCTCTTTCCTAGCCGATCCCAACAACAGTTAGGATGCGCTTGGTTTTGAGCTTTTGCCATTCCGGTGGGTCCCATACCTCTTGGTTTCTCTCTCCTGGCCGATCCCATCCCATCTTGGTTTTGAGCTTTTGCCAATCCAATGGGCCCCATGCTCATGCTTTCTCTTTCCTAGCCGATCCCAACAACAGTTTGGATGCGCTTGGTTTTGAGCTTCTGCCAATCTGGTGGGTCCTATACCTCTTGGTTTCTCTCTCCTTGGTTTTGAATATTTGCCAATACAGTTGGGTCCCATACCTCTTGGTTTCCCTCTCCTAGCCAATCCCATCCCCACTTGGATTTGAGCTTTTGCCAATCTAATGGGCCCCATGCTCCATGCTTTCTCTTTCCTAGCCGATCCCAACAACAGTTTGGGATGCGCTTGGTTTTGAGCTTCTACCAATCCGGTGGGTCCCATACCTCTTGGTTTCTCTCTCTTGGCTGATCCCATCTCCATTTAAGCTTTTCCTAATCCTGTGGGTCCTATACCTCTTGGTTGTCTTTCCAGACCCGTGTGCCTTCGGTCTCTCCGCCAATCTAAGGTGTTCACAACTTTTTTTTTTTTTTTTTTGCGCTTCAGCTATCCATATAGACCCCAATACCCCTTAGCTGTCCTTTCGGACCCGTGTGCTTTCGGTCTCTCCGTCGATCCAAGGTGTTCACGACTTTTTTTTTTCGCGCTTCAACTATCCATATAGACCCCAATACCCATTAGCTGTCCTTCCGGACCCGTGTGCCTTCGATCTCTCCGCCGATCCAAGGTGTTCACGACTTTTATTATTTATTTATTTATTTATTTTTTGCCCTTCAGCTATCCATATAGACCCCAATACCCCTTAGCTGTCCTTCCGGACCCGTGTGCTTTCAATCTATCTGCCGATCCAAGGTGTTCACGACTTTTTTTTTTTCGCGCTTTAACTATCCATATAGACCCCAATACCCATTAGTTGTCCTTTCGGACCCGTGTGCCTTCGGTCTCTCCGCCGATCCAAGGTGTTCACGACATTTTTTTTTTTGTTTTTTTATTTTTTTTGGTGCGCTTTAGCTGTCTGTGCTCTAGTCTTTGCATGAAGGGGTGAACAAGCTTAGCTCCGTAGGTGTACCTTGCACTACTGATTGCTTACATTGAGTGCATGCAGCTTTCTACCAGGGGAGTGCATGCGTTGGGTAGAAATAATTTCGAGCTGTCATATCATACCAGGCTTTGTTGTCAGAGCCTGAGGCAAATATTTGAGCCGGCCACATCCAGCCTTATCTTTGCTTTTACCAAACTTTTTCCCATGACTTATGTGAATTACTTTTCCAATCTTCGCCCTCGCTATAAAAGTTCAGTTGATGGGGGTACATTCGCTCGCAAAACCATTTGCTCTTGTTCCTCATATATAAGCTCCAGGCGCGAAAGGAGACGAAAGTGTCATGTGCATTTGAGAACTTCGCCGAAAGGTTCTTGTTCTTGCCACCACCCAGTAAGTACTATTTTCATCTTTGCTATTTTTCATGTAGAGCCACGAGATTTGGCCCAGGTTCGATGGTGTCCCACCGAACTATGAGATACTTAAGGCTCACACCAAAGAATGTGTTCCCGACAACGTAAGGGTAGGTCCTCTTCCTCTGGGGTCGAATATGTACACTGGTGTCGGTATCCCTCAGGGTTCCTTAATTTTCTCGCCGGCCCACTTAGAGCATGTTAGATTCCCGCTCCATCCGCTCTTTCATATGCTCTTGTTCTTCTTGGGCCTTCACCCTATGCAACTAAACCCGAATTCTTACCTTCTCATATCTGGATTTCTAGCCGTCGGTTTGAAGTGGGGTGTGTCCCTTAGCTTTAAGGATTTCATTTACCTCTATGACTTGGCTTGTGTTAGGGGGGAAAGTCACTATTTCTTTTTTACGTCTGGGTCTAGTAAAAAGGTATTTACTTGTAAGCCCACTTCCGCCAAGTACTGGAAAAACCAACCTCTCTTAATCACTGGGGAATGGGCGGCGCCTGAGATGTCTAACATGCCTATCCCGTCGGCATTTGGCCCAAAACCTGGGATACATATTTACATCTTTGAAATATAGCGTGTTGTGTTTTTGCAGGTCTAACTAACCTCTTCTTTTGGCAGAACTCCTTTCGGACAAAAGATATCTCATTCCCGAGGACCGAATCGCTTGGTTGGAGGACAATTTGGCTGGTCATGGGTGGGATATCACACGCTTCGTCGATCCTACGACTCTCGTTCGTCTCTCCACTGCTCGCCGCACGGCGACTTATTTGCCGTTCACTTTGGCCGATAAGAAATAGACTTGTTCAAGGACATTTGTTTCGTCGATGTTGAGCTTTGTTGAACCGAGGATTCAACGTCTCTTATCCAGGCCAACTTTCAAGAAAGGGAGGCTGAGTTAGCTCAGCACTGCAGCTCCGAGGACTGCACATTCGGGTTTGAGTCTAACCAGTCATATATGTCAGCACCACGCTCATTGTCGGTCCTAGGCCATAGGGAAATGAGACCGGGAAAAGAGCCCGAGCCCTTTGAGTCTGCGAAGAAGTCCCGCCATGCTTCACAGGTCATTTTGGGTTTGGGTTCACCTAATGCGTCTGCTTCGAGTGCACCATCCCTACCTTAGCAAGTCCCTTGTGCCCCCACTCCTGCTAGCTCATTGGTAGAGAACGACCTCACGTCCATGACTGACGAACAAATGTGGGGTTATAAATCACAGTGCTTAAACGCGGTACGTTTGGGATTTGTGCTTGTGTTATCCAATTGCCATGTCCTATCATAGTTGCCTGTTTAATGCCCCACTTTTTATTTGTTGCAGATGGTTGGAATTCGCCACGCACAAGTGGCAAGGTTTCAAGCTATGAGCCGTGAGATATGCGAAAAAAAGGCGACCCTCAAACTTAGTGGGAAGCGCATCAAGGAATGTGAGAATGAGCTCGAGCAACAGCGGGCCGAACTGCAAACTCTGAAAAGTGGCTAAAGCACTGTACTGATGGAGGTTGACTGCCTTAAGTAAGAACTGGTGGATGCCGCACGTAATAGGGACGAGGAGTATTAAGCCAACACCAAGCAGATCAGGGTCGAGGTGGCCAGGCAATTCAGATATGGTTGGGTTCAAGGTCAACATCTCCCTGAGCACCGGTTTGTGGCAAGCCCAGATGACTATGATGATGAGTTGGAATTTGATCCCACTGGCTACGAACTATTTCAGGGTATGCACCCTGCAGACTGTCCTCCGGCAGATTACGTCCCCCATCGCAGGACCCCACCAGCAGCCTTTCATGGGCCAACCCCTTCTAGGTCGGTTGGGACCGTTGTCCCGAGCGCTAATGTTGCATCGTCTATTGCCAATACTGAGCTTGTCCTTGGATTTACGGGCTTCACCTCGCCTGCTGGATTTTCTACCTGTGCTGGGCCTACCTCGGAGGTCGTTCCTGACCCATTTGATGACATGCCCTAGATTGCCTTGTTTCGTTCACTACTTGTTGTATTCTCTTTTCGGTTCTGTCTTTGTTTTGGTGTACTCAATTATCTTGGGTCACGTCCCCAGAATTCCGGACTTGCTCTATCAAGCGCTATGAATTATCCACTTGATTTAAATTTTAATCCTAACGTAAGTACCTGAGGCTTAGCGTGATGGTTTTTCAAACATGGCCAAGATCCTCCCAGGGTGTATTGTCATTTTCAAATTCAAAAAGCAAGGGATTGGATATCCTATCGTCTCCTTATCATGGCGTCCCTTACGTCTCTAGGTAAGCCTCTATAGAAAGGGTAATTTGGTTTTCAGGTGAACATACCTATCCCATTCATGGCTCATAGACTCAAGCTAAAGCTCCACTTCCGTCTTTGTACAGATGTTCCAAAGAAGGGAGACTCTCCAAGGAGGAGGACTTCGTCTCTGTCAAGGAGGGAATCCCTTAAGCGAGATTCCAAGAGCCCTAATGGAATCATTGAGATATGCTCTCAGGATTCCTCTGCTAACTCCCTAGCGGATGTTTCAAATTACTCGGCGGTTCCTGACTCGTTCCGCGGGTCTAGGTCCCGATCCGGTGATACCAGAGGTGGAGGAAAGGCTACTATGAGAAAGAGCACCCCAAGGGCGCGGGATGAAGCTGGTCCGTCTCGTGTTCCTCGTTGCTCCTGTCACTTCGACCATAACATTCTGCTGATGGAACGTGACTTACTCAAGGAGGATTTGGCATGTGTCAGTGCCCAAGTGACTTGCCTCTGAAGTGATCTTGCTGATGCAGATCGTGCCGTGTCTGCCGCTCATTCCGACGGCATACGCGACGGATTTAGACAGGGTATCCACCACTTTCGCATCAAAGAAAAAATGGTTTACCCTTACGTGGATTGGGATCGTCTCCCCTTGCCTTCAGACTAGCCCATGCTACTTATGGGTTCGCGCACTGTAGACTCAGTAGTTTTATGTACTTTCCAGCTTTGAATAATTCGGAGGCCTTCCTCCTATGAACGTATCATGTTTTTCCCTTTTATGGTTATGGCCATAAAAGCCTAATGCTATTGTTATGCTTAATCATGTGGTCTTCGACCTTGTCACATGCGTACTCTCATTTATGTTGCTTGATCTCTAACCATGTCACGGTCCCCGATCATGTTGTAATCTTTATGTGCGATTTCCAATCGCTTCTTTATGCGTGATTTCCATTCGCCTCTTTATGCGCGATTTCCAATCGCTTCTTTATGCGCGATTTCCAATCACTTCTTCATGCATGATCTTTGACCACGTCTTGATTGCGATCTTCAATCGTACTTTTTTTTGCCTTTTGGCCAAGCACCTTCTGTGCCCATGGATTAGTATACGCATTTTCTTATTTACAAGGTCTTCGACCATGTGGATTTAAGTGATGCTAATTTAAACAGACATGGCCTTCGACCAAACATTTCGAATGTGAAGAAAACATGTGTTTCATTAAGCATTCATCGAACGGTCGACAATTTAAGGAAAATTCATAAATGACAGAAAGATGAAAGCAACAAAGAAATGAAAACTATAAAATCAAATGAAATACTTCCTCAGATGAATTGCATTCCAAGGGTGTGGTACGTATGGACCGCTCTCAATATGCCTCAGCATATAGGCCCCTCTCGATAGCTGTTGCTCATTATCATTGCTCTCTACCACCAATGTCCTGACTGTGGGTAGTCCAATTTTTGTGGGGATGACAGCTTCGGTTTCATAAGCCAAGGAAAAATGGCTTTTGCCGGTTGGTTTCCGTTTGGTAGTACGGTATGCCCATAATACCTTTGCATTGTTCAAGCCTTCTCTTCATGCAATCAAATATCGTACGATTAGTTTTCTCGACTTGCCCGTTTCCCTGAGGATAACTTCGGGACGAGAACTGCTGAATGATCCCTTTTTCCTCGCAGTAACCTTTGAATTTACAGTTATCAAACTGGATCCCGTTGTCCGTCACTATGGCCCTTGGTATCCTAAAGCGACAAATTATATTCCGCCATACGAATCTTACCACATCTGTTTGGGTCACTGTTTTGTAAGCCTCGGCTTCCACCCATTTGGTGAAGTAGTCAGTGGCCAAAAGGACTAACTTTTTGCCTCCCACAGCGGTGGGAAGTGGTCCCACGATGTCCATCCCCCATCGGGCGAATAGCCAAGGCCCTATAACAGGGTTAAGTTCCTTGGCTGGTTGTTTGATAAGGGGCACATGCCTTTGACATTTTTCGCATTTCCGTGAAAATTGTTCTGCATCGCGGGCCCTGTAAGGCCAAAAATATCCTTGGGTCAACGCTTTGTGAGCTAAGCTCCTCCCACCCGTGTGGTTCCCACATGTCCCTTGGTGAATTTCTTTTAGCACCCATTTAGCTTCACGTGGATCGAGGCACCTGAGATACGGCCTTGAAAATGCCTTACGAAAAAGTGTATCATCTATAATGGCATACCTTGCGGCCTTTATTTGCAATTTCCTTGCCTCGATCGGGTCATTGAGTTGGGTTCCCTTCATGAGATAGTTCATGATTGGAGTTATCCAAGTTTCTTCTTCGACATCAATCTGCATAATTCCAGGATCAATTGGTAAACTGGGACTCAATAAGAGTCCCACCGGGGCGACCCTCATGTCTTCCATCGATGTTGATGCGGCATGGGCCAAGCGATCTGCCTAAATGTTCATTTCTCTCGGTATCCGTTCGAACTCTATTTCTTCAAACCGGTTAGCTAAATCCTTTACAAACCGTTGATATGCCCCCATTCGTTCATCCTTAGTCGCATGCTCCTCAGTTGTCTGGCCGACTATGAGGCGAGAGTCGCTATGGACAACTAAGCATTCCACTTTCAGCATCTTAGCTAGTTGGAGTCCTAACACTAGGGCTTCGTATTCCGCCATGTTGTTTGAGGTTGGGAAGTCTAATCGGACGGAGTACTCCAGGTCCACTCCTTCAGGCGACGAGAGGACGATTCCTACTCCGGCTCCTACCTGATTAGATGATCCGTCTACATACAATTCCCATTGGGCCTCGTCCGGGTTTGGTGCCTCCTTGGCCTCATCATGGTTTTCCTGCTGTTTTGTTAGATGGAAAGCATTCCACTGGGAAATCGGCAATTACCTGGCCCTTCTGGGCTATCCGAGGTTGATATCTAATGTCGAATGCTCCGAGCTCGATGGCCCACTTTGTAAATCTTCCTGAGAGGTCTGGCTTGGACATGACCGCCCTGATTGGTTGGGTCGTCAATACGATGATCGTGTGCGCCTTGAAATATTGTCGAAGTTTCTGCTTGGCCGTCACTAAAGCTAACACAAGTTTCTCAGCCGGTGGATATCTCTTCTCGGCCTCAATTAAGCTCTTGCTCACATAAAATATGGGTTGCTAGATTGAATTTTCCTCCCTTGCTTTGGAATAGTCAGGGTCAAGGGACTAGCGAGGTACTTCTTCAACTACTTAAAGGCTTGTCTTTGTTATGGCCCCCATACGCTTCCATCCTTGTTTCGAATTGCTTGGAAGAATGGCTTACAACGATCTGACGATCTTGAAATGAATCGGCTGAGAGCCACTATTCACCCAATCAGAACCTGTACATCTCTAGGTGTTCTTGGATCAGGCATATTCCGCAGCGCCTCCACCTTCAATGGGTTGGGCTCGATGCCTCGTTTGTTCACTATTTGCCCCAAGAACTGCCCTAACGAAACACCGAATGCACACTTCTTCGGGTTAAGCCGCATGCAGTATCTTCTCAGTATATTGAAGACTTCTTCCAGGTGCCTGACATGTTGGGATTTTTCCTAGCTCTTGACGACCATGTCATCGATGTAAACCTCCATCGTTTTGCCGATCTGGCTTTTTAACATCTTGTTCACTAATCTTTGATATGACTACCCTACGTTCTTCAACCCAAATGGCATCACTGTGTAACAATACAAGCCTCGCTCGGTGATGAATGCCATCTTTTCCTGGTCCTCAATTGCTATTGGGATTTGATTATATCTTGAATAAGCGTCCATGAATGAGAGGAGTTCATACCCGGCGGTAGCATTTACCATTTGATCGATCTTTGGTATCGGATAACAGTCTTTCGGGCACGCTTTATTCAGGTTGATGTAGTCTACGCACACGCGCCATCTCCCATCCTTTTTACTCACTACCACCACATTCGAGACCCAAGTCGGGCACCATACTTCTCGAATGAATCTTGCCTCAAGCAATCGGTCCACTTCATCTTTAATAATTTGGTTCCGCTGAGGTGCGAACCTCCTCTGCTTCTGCTGGTACGGGGGGTGGTTTGGGTCAACGTTCAGCCGATGACACGCGATCTCCGGATCAATTCTCGGCATGTCTACATGTGACCACGCGAACACGTCCTTATTCTCTCTTAATAACTTCATTAGTTGTTCTACCTCATCTTCAGATAGGAGGGAGCCCACCAACACTTTTCTATCAGGACAAGAAGGATCCAGAACTTCTTCATTGAGTGGTTCAATCGTTGTAAGCTCTGAGTTATCCTCCTGCTCTTCTTTTGGTGGGTCCTTCGTTAATTGCTATAAATCCTCGCTCTGCTACGAAGTCGCAGCCTTAGGATTAGTTGCTATGCTGTAGCATCTTCTAGCCTCAACTTGATCCCCCTTGATATCAATTGTGGTTCTCCCATCCTCGGATATGCACCTCATCACCATAAATCCAATTCCTTCCCATTATAGCATTATACGCGCTCGGCGCGTCCACAACTACGAAAGTAACTAATATGGTCTTACCTGCGGCAATGACCAGCAGAGTTACGTCTCCGATTGGTTGCGCTTTCGTCCCTTCGAATGCGTAGATCGGTGTTGGGTTTGGTTGAATCTCTTTTTCATCAAACTTCATTCTCTTGAAGGTGCTCTAGAATAACACGTCTGCGCTACTTCCCCCGTCAATCATCACTCTTTTTACCATCAAATTGGCAACGCGGAGGGTCACCACTAGTGCGTCGTTGTGAGGGAACTCAATTCCTTCCATGTCTTTCTGCGTGAATGAGATGACTCTAATCTTTTACAGGGCTTTAGCAGATTCAGAAGCAGACGCAATCCCGTTTATGCGTTTCACCTTTTCAGCTTGTCTTTTTTTGAACCGAGATCGAGCCTCTTTTCCTTCCACGGGTGTTGGCTGCGCAGATCTCACGGCCTGGTGATCCGGGCCGAGGGGATGTGCGTTAACACGTGGCTTCCTGCTTTTGGATGCGGTGCGGTTGTGCGCGGGCGTGGCAGCACGGTCTACCGTGCGTCGAGATGTTGATGTGGATAGAATGGTTGAGTGGTGCACCTGTTTAAACTCGTCTTCTAATCAAACGATTGTAGCCGAGAGAGAAACTAATCTCGGCTGTTAGGTTCACGGCCTGAGCTACAAGGCCGTTTAGTGGTGGTGTTGGTGGTGGGTTTTGGGCGGTGCTCTAGCGCGTGGCTCGATGAGCAACAGTCGTATGATATATGGGGTGAATGAGACAGTAACAAAAGATGGTGCTCCGGCACCTTGAAAATCAAGGGTCGTATGATATATTGATGAATGGATTTTCCTTACAATCTAACACTACTCCTTGGAAAGCAAGTAAAGATATTGAAAGTGCATTACAGGAAAATATAAGTTGCTCCGTGGGAGGCTTTGGTGTGAATGTAGCTTGAGCCTTGTATTTATAGGAAGGGTTCCTGGAGGAGTAATCGACGCTGAAAATCTATATGGTGGAGCCTGATTAGAGCAAGTGGGTAGTCCAATCGACATTCGGGATCGTGAAGTATGGTGGTGTGACCCCATAAATCCTGGTGAATCTCGGCCGCCGCCCTGATCGTGGGTTCTGCGCTTCTGGCCATGGAGACGCATTTATTGCTCTGATAGCTGGTGACCTAATCTCTCAAGCTGTAAGAATCCTTGTGAGAATGTTGGCGTCTAGTCACTCTGATTCCTATCACCAAATCCTGACTTCAGTCACTTCCCACCTTCCCTCGTGCATTAAATGCTTATTCGTGGCCAGTGGGTTTGCTACAATAAATAGAGGCATTACTTCATTAAATGAAGCATGGGACCCTGCTGTCACGTGATGATTTTGACTTTAATACATTTGGCTGTGATTTTGTTCGGCCTCGGCCTCGGCCTATAATCGAGGCCGAGTTCGTGCCTTAGCAATTTTCTTTTGCTTTTCAGGAAGGCCAAAATATCTTGGCGAAACGCTGCGTTTTAGTTTCACGAGCAAGTGCTAGGGCCGAGAAAAGGGGTTCCTTCGGCTGGTTTACGGCCGTGATTTATTAGGCACAAACAACGGGATTCGATCGACCATGGATTGTGTTGTTCTCCACCCTCTTCACTTGCCCTGTTCTCATGTTTAGTGAGGTATTGGGATAACATTCCCTTTCTCAGCATTGCCTCCACCTGATACCTGAGATTTCGGCACTCGTCAGTAGTGTGTCCAAAGTCATTATGATGGGTGCACATTTTGTTCCTGTCGTGCTTTTCTGGGGATTCGCGAATCGCAAGTGGTGTTCGAAATATACCTTTGCCCTTGTTCTCGTGAAAAAGTTTGGCTAAACTCACCGTGAGCCAGGTGAAGGGTCGGCTCTGCTTAGGTCCATTGCTAAATTCTTATCTTGAGGAATATCGCTTTGTCTCCGCCTTTTGCTCCGATGGAGGCTTTGGGGTCGAAATGGTAGAAGTGGTGCGTTTTGACTGGGTGAGCTCTTCTTCTTCTAGTATGATGATTCCATCCACTCAGCCCATCACCTCCCTCATATCCACTGGTGGGGTCTTCACTAAAGACCTAAGCATTTTTGTTCCAGGTATGACCCATTCACGAAACGTCAGCGAAGCAGTATGAGAATCACATTCCTCAAGAGTAGACATTTCCTCCGTAAAACGCCTCAAGTAGTCTTTAAGGCTTTCTCCGGTACTTTGCTTCGTGCGGAATAGGATCGTGACGTCCTTTCTTCTTTTTTGATTGCAAATGTACTAAGATATGAACATTTCACAGAGTTGGGTGAAACCGCCAATAGACCTTGGTTTCAGCTGTCTAAACCAAATCAAGGCCAATCCCGACAAGCTTGAGGGGAACAACTTACATAACAAGGCCTCGTCATCTCCTTCGAGCACCATTAGTTGTTGGAAATGATAGATGTGTTCAATGGGATCAGTCGTGCCCTCGAACAACTTAAACTTGGGTTGGGTGAACTTAACCGGCTTCTTGGCTCTCAGGATGTCTTCCGTGAATGGCGATTTGTAAATTCCTTTCACCGCCTCTAGAGCTAATTCAGTGGGTGTTTATGGCTTGTACCCTCTGACAATCTTCTCGATATGATTGCGCAAATCAGTGTCCTTCACCCTTTTCGCCATTTTATGCAAGTTGAGATCTTTGTCTTGCTCTTCTGCCGTGGCCCTATCACAAACGCTCGAGTGTGTGCTGCTGGAGGAGTTTCCCTCAGAGATTTCATGTCTCTACTTCCTCTTGCCTTCTTTTGAGCCCTCACGGCAAGCAGTGTTCTGCGCCTTTTCCAAAGCTTTCTCCGCTACCTTTCTTGTCTCGCGCAATTCTTTCATGATTTCCCTCAACTGGATAACAGCAAGGCTTGGTTCCTCATCCTGGGCGTTGGACCTTGCGCTTCTTGGTCGAGGAGTGGACATCGCATTCCCCGAGACAGAGGTGTTTTGAGTTCCCTGTGCAGGTTCAGTCGTATTTATGATCAACTTTGCGAGATTCCCACAGACGACGCCAACTGTTGGAGCAAGATTTCTTTCAAGAAGAAATACCTCCACAGGTTCTTGACTGAAGTCCGCACGCTTTCTTGGTTGAAAGAGAACTCCGGATTACGTTCTCGAAATCGAACGATGGAAAGAGGGTGAGTACCTGCAAAAGTCACTCCGACGCTGAAGTCAGTGTTTGTGCAACGTACTCTTAGTGTTCGGTTCAATTTCTCGTACCTTTGTTGGAGGTCTAGCTGAGTTTTTATAGGACTCCGCGGTCGTGGGTTTAGCCCCACTTCCTTAGCTTTGCGCATCTCATCCTCCACTTCATGGTAATGGGATTGGACGAGCGATTTGTGTCTCCATTGTTCCGCACTCCTCTAGTGGGAGGGAAGTTTGATCATCCCACGTCTTTTAGTTGTGGCATATGGGTTAGGCCATGATACGTTAGATTTGGTCCCCACAGTCCTCAAGTGTCGGTTCTCACTGAAGGGGAAATAGATGACCTTGAAACTATGTTTAAAGAAGAACAACCTGAAATTAATAGGTTAACGAATGAAAGGAAATTCACTCAAACTGCTAAGACAAAAAATTACTACCCTAGACCCATGCCAATAGACTTACCGCTAAGACAAGAAATTCACTCAGTATGACGGAAGCTCCATAGTTGAATGGAATATTGATGGTCAGACAGAATATCAAATCATTAATGCAATGAAACATATGATGATGTACGGTACAACCTCTAAAATCAAAGAAAATGGAGATAAGAGGGTGGTTGAGGCTATTATCGTAGGCTTTGTCGGTCAATTAAAACGATGGTGGGATTTCCACCTCAGTGACTCGACAAGAACCCAAATCCTAAACGCTCAGGTGTCAATTGGTCAGCAGAATGTACAGGATCCAGCAACTGGGTTAATCAAAAGTGAAAATGTTTACCAGGAAGATGCGGTAAATTCACTAATTTACACAATCACTCTAAATTTTGTAGGAACTACAGAATTACAGCACGACAGGTCTAGAGAACTCTTAATGAATCTTAAGTGTCCGACCTTGTCCCATTTTAGGTGGTATAAGGACGTGTTTTACTCTAAGGTATTCACTAGGCAAGACTGTTATGCTGACTTTTGGAAAGAGAAATTTCTTTCAGGATTACCACTTCTACTCGCTGAAAAAGTTAGGAATAGAATCAAAGAGAAAAATGGTGGTGTCATTCCTTATGGGTCTTACACATATGGGGAATTTTCCTCTGAAATCTGCGCAGAAGGATTAGCTCTTTGCACATATATGAAATAAAGAAAACATCTTGATAAGCAAAAAGCCCTAAGCAGAAAAGAATTAGGTGACTTTTGTGAACAATTTGGTTTTGAACCAATAAAATCATATTCACATAAAACATATAAGAAGGGAAAGAAATTTGGGGGGCGTAAGACTAAGAAATATGAGAAATATGAATCTAAGTCTGAACCCAAGAAGCCATACAGAACTTTTAGAAAGAAGAGATACGCAGGAGAGACTAGCAAAAAGGCTAGTAAAGGAAAGAAAGGAGCGGTCCCAACATGGTATAAGTGTGGAAGACCTTAAACAACAACTTTGCCAAATAATGCTTAATTCATCTGGTTCTGAGCAAGATAGTGATAATGAACTAGCTCAACTAGAAAACAAGGAATTATTTGAGTCTGATACTGAAACTAGCTCAGATAGCGAGGAAGAGTGCGCCTGTCAATTTAAAGATCTTAGAATATGTGTCTTAACAAAAGAAGAAAATCTGATAGTAGACTTAATTGATAAAATAGAAGATCCAGAGAAAAAGAGAGAAGCTTTAGAAAGTTATATCTCGTTAGCTAGAACAGGACCAAGTAGTCCCCAGCCATCCATAACTAACGTGAGACAACCAGTTGAAAACTATAGCTTTAAAACTATAGTAAACAGGATGAATGATAAAATTCATAAGAAAGAACCTACTCTCAATGACCTTCAGTGCGAAGTTCATGATGTGAAGGAAGAACTTAGGGAATTGAAGAACAGGGTTAGAGTTCTAGAACTCTATTGTCCTTTTTCAGAAAAAGATACAGAAGAAAAATTTGAGCAATTGGAGTTTGAAAATCTAATGGAGGAATTTCAAGAAAAAATAGAACTTGTAAGAAGAGAAGCCTTATAGGAAGAACATGTTAATGCCATGAAATTCGTCAATAGCATAGATAGAGTCACTACTACAAAAAACGAAATAGACGACGGGAATCCACCGTCGTGTATCATGGTTTACAACCGACAAGAAATCGACCGCCGTCTTTTAATCCATGAAATAACGACGGCAAATAACCGAAGTGGTTAATATAGTACACGTCATTAAAAAAACTAAAACCGACGTAGATTTCATACATAAAAGCATAAAAAGAGACCTTTCGACTATAATAGACGACGGTTTTAGTAAAACACAGACGTTTAAATAATGTTAAATGTCAAAAACAACTACAAAACCGACGTAAATATGGTTATCAACGTCTCTAAATCAAACAAAACCGACGTGTAAAACTTAGAAACCGTCGTGGTTAATAAATACTACATTCACTAAATAAAAAAACTGACGTCTAAAACATATAACTTGGCACATATTTACTTGAACTGACGTAAAAACAATAATAACCACGACCCTTTAGGTCACCACAGACGTTGACAATTATTTTGACGGCTTGAACACACAAAAAACGACGTGGTTAATATATTACACGTCATAAAAAAACTAAACCCGACGTAGATTTGATACATAAATCATAAAAGAGACCTTTCGACTATAATAGATGACGATTTTAGTAAAACACAGACGTTTAAATAATGTTTAATGTCAAAAACAACTACAAAACCGACGTAAATATCTTTATCAACGTCTCTAAATCAAACAAAACCGACGTGTAAAACTTAGAAACCGTCGTGGTTAATAAATACTACGTTCACTAAATAAAAAAACGGAAGTCTAAAACATATAACATGGCATATATTTACTTGAACTGACGTAAAAACAATAATAACCACGACCCTTTAGGTCACCACAGACGTTGAAAATTATTTTGACGGCTTGAACACAAAAAAAACGATGTGGTTAATATATTACACGTCATAAAAAAACTAAACCCGACGTCGATTTGATACATAAATCATAAAAAGAGACCTTTCGACTATAATAGACGACGGTTTTAATAAAACACAGACGTTTAAATAATGTTAAATGTCAAAAACAACTACAAAACCGACGTAAATATCTTTATCAACGTCTCTAAATCAAACAAAACCGACGTGTAAAAATTAGAAACCGTCGTGGTTAATAAATACTATGTTCACTAAATAAAAAAACTGACGTCTAAAACATATAACATGGCATATATTTACTTGAACTGAAGTAAAAACAATAATAACCACGACCCTTTAGGTCACCACAGACGTTGAAAATTATTTTGACGGCTTGAACACAAAAAAAACTACGTGGTTAATATATTACACGTCATTAAAAAACTAAAACCGACGTCGATTTGATACATAAAAGCATAAAAAGAGACCTTTCGACTATAATAGACGACGGTTTTAGTAAATCACAGACGTTTAAATAATGTTAAATGTCAAAAACAACTACAAAACCGACGTAAATATCTTTATCAACGTCTCTAAATAAAACAAAACCGACGTGTAAAACTGACTTGCAACAATGGTTTTACGACGTTAATCATCGTCCCTAAATTCGTTGGTTTGAACTCTGCCGTCGTGTTATACATTATTGTTCGTCGTTGATTATTTTATTTACCGTCGTTGTTTTAAATATTTATTAACCGTTTGAAATGAATTTTAATTAACCGACGTGTTTTCTTTTTCAAATGGCGGTTTTTATTTCATTTTTGCGTTGTCATTCCACGTCGGTTGTGAAAACCCGATGTTGGTTGTTTTTTAGACGTCTCTTTTTGCGATTTTTGTAACTTGACCATCGTATTTTCAGCTTTAACCGATTATTTTTAATTTTTGATTTGTCGTGCCCAAAGCCTGCAGAATGAAAATGTGATCAGAATTAAAATGATATACAGAGCTATGAATTAATGTCATACAATTAACTGCATAACTAATGTCATACATTACAACAATCAATGAATCCATATATCTTCACACCCATCTCTAATATTCTCACTCCCAAACTCACCCACTAGGTCATCAAATGTGTCAACATTTGGTATCCCTCTAGAAAATGGCTCACACTCAATTCTAATATCACCTAGCACATCATCAACAATAACATCATTATATTCTCTATTAGGCATTGATAACACTACCGACCAACCACGATGCATTGGGTCGTCAACATAAAATACTTGTTTGACTTGAGAAGCCATAACAAATTGGTCATTCCTATGTCCAATTTTACTCAGATCTACAAGGGTAAATCCAAGTTCGTCGACTACAAGGCCCGAAGTATTATCTATCCAATCACACCTCAAGACTGGGATTCTAAACTTTTGGTAGTCAAGATCCCAAATTTCTTGAATAACCCCATAAAAACCCATATTGGAGACAATAGGGTTTTTATCCTTGACACTAGCAACTTGCATAGTATGTGCAAGTAAATAAACTCCACTATTTTGGACAGTTCTCACATCATCTTGTGCCTTGGTGTTAAATTTGACACCATTAATAAGATAGCTCTTATATGATGGCACTGTCATGCTTGGACCAACTGCTAACCACCTCAAATTTTCTGATATGCCATTATAGTCTTCCCCATTAAATTCACTTTGAACCTGCAAATTAAACATATATCTTAATTCAATCTAACATATATATAGAAAGAAAGAAAAGTAAAATAAGTTCAATATGTCATTCAATAACATATATACCTTAAAGCGTAGCCATTGAATGAAAGTGCTATTGTGCTTATCTTGTAGCCACTTTGTTCTCTTTCTAAATTTCGGATAAGTGGTCTTGATGTGGATCATATGTTCCCTACAAGTGACACGAAAAAATCACGCATTACGGTCCCTTGTATATAAGATAAACATAAGGAGTAATAATATTTAAAATGGCTACATATGAAAAATTAAACTCATACGTACTCGATATAAGGTAGGACTTCCTCCGTATTCTCCAAGACATATAGATGTGCCTGGTTCAACAAGTCCATATCAACTAAGCTCACTGTGCAACCTGATAATGGCTTTGAAACTCCCATATTCTGGCTTGAAGGCACTCCAACTGTACTAACATCAGATAAATGCTCGGTACAAAACTCTACAGCTTCTTTAGCTATATACTGCTCAGCAATGCAACCTTCAGGACGAGTACAATTCTGAACATACCCCTTTAGCACTTTCATATATCTTTCAAATGGATACATCCATCT
Organism: Prunus kanzakura; assembly: GCA_020521455.1. Lineage (NCBI taxonomy): Eukaryota > Viridiplantae > Streptophyta > Magnoliopsida > Rosales > Rosaceae > Prunus > Prunus kanzakura. Next base: position 1,844,497 of record BPUM01000016.1, read on the forward strand.
AAAATATACTGGCCCACATAGACGAACTTCTCTGACAAGATGTACTACTAGATGAACCATGATATCAAAGAATGAAGGGGGAAAGTACTTCTCAAGCAAACACAAAGTAACTACTACATCTTCTTCCAACTTATCTAGCTTGGAAACATCTACCGTCTTTGCACATATAGCATTGAAGAAGAAGCACAATCGAGTTATTGCATACCTTGCAGGCTTCTCCAAAACAGAACGAATTGCCACAGGGAGTAATTGTTGCATCAAGGTATGACAATCATGAGATTTAAGGCCAAGAAGTCTTGAATCTTTTAAAGATACAAGATTTTTTATATTTGAAAAATAACCTTCAGGAACCTTCATACCATAAAAAGAATTTCAAACTGCTCTCTTTTCTCCTCTTGACAAATTCCAAGGCCCTGGAGGCAAGCGAGTACGTCTTTCTCCATACTCGGGTTGCAAATCAATTTTTACCCCCATGTTCAATAAGTCTAACCGAGCAGCAATCCCATCTTTATTTTTTCCAGGGATCTCTAGCAATGTACCAATGATACTATCGCAAACATTCTTCTCAATGTGCATAACATCTAGGGCATGCCTCATAGGGAGGTATTTACAATACTCAAGATCAAAGAATTTTGATTTCTTCTTCCAACAAACTCTGTCACCATCATTCTCACCAACAGTTCCCCCATTTTTCGAGCCCCATATGTAATTAATATCTTCAACCATATGCAGCACTTCTTCTCCTGTTAATGGCTCGGGAGGCATGCCATATTCAGGTTTCCCATTAAAAGCTGCACGTTGCCTCCTATTTGGATGATTGATTGGTAACCACTTTCTATGCCCAATGTAACAAATTTTGTGGCCATTTTTCAACCTATGACTAGGTGTATCATCGCCACATATTGGACAAGTTTTATATCCTTTAACAACACAGCCAGATAAGTTTCCATAAGCGGGAAAATCATTAATTGTCCATAGTAATGCAGCTCTGAGTGTAATGTATTCTCCTATGTGGGCATCATACACTCCTATAATCCCATCCCACAGAGATTTCAAATCATCAATCAAAGGCTCTAAGTAGATGTCTATATCATTTCCGGGCTGTTTAGGACCGGAAATCAATATAGTCAACATCATGAACTTCTGCTTCATGCATAGCCATGGTGGGAGATTATATGTAACTAACATAACTGGCTAACAACTGTATCTGCTACTTAAAGAACTGTGGGGATTGAATCCATCAGATGAGAGAGCCAATCTCAAGTTTCTTGGCTCATTACCAAAGTCGGGCCATTTTTCATCAACAAGTTTCCAAGACGGGGAATCCGCTGGATGAGACATATAACCGTCAACTGATTTTCTTGCAGCATGCCAAGTCAAACTCTTAGATGTCTTATGTGATTGAAACATCCTTTTAAACCTTGGAATTAGAGGAAAATACCACACCACCTTCGCTGCCACACCCTCTTTCAAATAGCAGAGAACAAAATGAAAATTAAATATAAAACATGGACAAGACGACGGTTTGAAAAAAATAATCGTCGTTTAATATTCATTCAGACGATGGCATCTATAGTCACCGTCGTCATTAAGACACCCAAACCCAGAAATTTGAACTGTGTTCTGGTAGCCTAAAGGCGACGTTTAATGGAGAAACAGTCGTCTTTAGGCTACCAGTTGTGGCTTAAAACTCAGACGACGGGAGTAAATGAACAACTGACGTATAATCAACTTTGGATGACGGTTTGATCCTTCAACCGTCATCGTAATTAAAAAAAAAAACAGCTTAAATCTCCCATCCCCATTCCTTTTTCAAGAACCCATGGCCAAACAAACATAACAGAACCCAAACAGAGAGCAATTATTACAAGAATGCAAACACCAAAACATAAAAGAACCCTAATATAGCTACCAACGAAAACATTTATGGATTTAAGAAGAGATTAGGGTTGTACTTACATGGATATTGAGAGAGAGCTGCGAGAATACAACAACTGCTTGAGAGAGAGCTTGGAGAATCTACGTACCCAATGCTTTGAGAGAGAGCTTGGAGAATCTACGTACCCAATGCTTGGAGAGAGATCTTGGAGAATCTACGTACCCAATGCTTTGAGAGAGAGCTGAGAGAATATAACAAAAGCTTGAGAGAGAGCTGAGAGAATTAGGGTTAAAGGGACTAGAGTTGTAGTTACATGGATATTGAGAGAGAGCTGGGAGAACGAAAACTTTCAGACAAATTTATTTTGAAGAGAGAGAATGAACTATTTGAGGGTTAAAGGGAAATTTTGAAAATTTTAGGTCGTGGTCAAAAATTTTAAAGTACCGCGTTTTTCAATGACGACGGTCAACACTTACATAGACGTCTAATTCTTAGTTACAACAGCGGGTTGTATACAAGACCGACGTTGTAAAAATAAAGGACGTCGCTATTCAATAACCGACGTCGTAAACCGAATTCAATTAGTCTTCGTTTATGAAGTTGACCAAAAACAGCGGGAGAAAACCGGCGTCGTTTCAAAAAAAACCCTAAACCCTAAACCCTAAATTTTACAATAAATCTTAAAAAATACACAAGTACGAGAAAAATGAACCGAAAATTGCTATGGACTCCTTACAACAATGCCTTCAACAATAGTAGGCTAAAATATGGATTTCATAATTTTGAATTTATGGGCACCAATAGATCACATAAACTTTAGGGTTATGTTATGTAAAGTATAAGGAGTACCATGCTTTGTCTCAAAATTTGTTTGAATTTTGTTATCATTTGAACTTTGAAAACTAAAATTACATTTTTCAGGCCTTAACGGGCAAGATATTGTCTCAATCAATGCATAGAATTTGCCGGTATATTTTTCGGATTTTGTTTTGAATATATTATTAATATTAGTAATTAAATACAATAAAAAAAATAAATCCAAAATTATATTTTTTAAAGCTTTAGGATAGAGACAATATTCCAATGCTTGGTAGTTTTCAGTTTAATTTTTGGATTTAGTTTTGAATTTAATATGAAATAAAATAAAATATAAAAGTCATTAAAAATTAAATGAAAAATAACCTATCCAACGTTGTATCCATTTACAACGACGTTAAACTAATATAAAACGACGTCTTTTTATAACCGACGTCGTTTAATTATACGAAGGCGGATATTCTTAAATATCCGCCTTTGTATATTATTAAGATGTTGATAAGATTATACTAACCAACGTAGTATATGACTACAAAATTCATTTATACGGGATGAATTAATTATAAACCGTCGTTGTTATGACTATTACACGTCTTTTTAGTGTATAAAACGGACGTTGTTTAAATATACAAAGGCGGATATTTAATAGTATCTGCCTTTGTATATTATGAAGACGTCGATAAGTTTATACGAATCGACGTAGTATATAAGTACAAAATTCATTTATACAGGATGAATTAATTATAAACCGTCGTTGTTATGACTATTACACGTCCTTTTAGTGTTTATAACGGACGTTGTTTAAATATACAAAGGCGGATATTTAATAGTATCCGCCTTTGTATATTATGAAGACGTCGATAAGTTTATACGAACCGACGTAGTATATAAGTACAAAATTCATTTATACAGGATGAATTAATTATAAACCGTCGTTGTTATGACTATTACATGTCGTTTAGAAGAATTGCTGTCGATGTTATATTTCTAGTTACTGCAAGACGACCATTGTGTACACGTATGAGACGTGTAAATTAGAACCAGACGTCGGTGTTTGGGAACTAAACAAGTTTTAAAACAAAATTTAATTTTTTTGATGTTTGTTCGCTTGATTACAACAAAATATTTATGTACATTTTAAATAAACTAAAATAAACCTAAACATTGTTCATAAATATTTATCTACATCAATTATCCTTCGGTAATAAGTTGTTCACGAATTCTGCCCATTCATGCCTAACTTCGTCAATATCCTCTTGCTTATACTGAACTTTATCTTTTTTCTTCTCAAACTACAAAATAAACCAAAAAACTGACATGTTATAAAGATACAAACGACGGTTTTAAACAAAAGTATATCTAAAATGTTGCGTTATACATTCTTCTTGAAATTTAGGTCTGGATCATAAATTATATCTCTCATGAATCGCATCACGTAATAGCCACACTCTACACTTGTTGGTTGTTCAGGAGTGCCGTGTAGATTTTTCCAAATGGCCTGCTGTTTGCGTGAATTTTTATTTATATGAATGTTAAACATTTTAATTGACCTGTTACAAGAAAACAAAGGGTGTTAATGACAAAACAAAAAATTTAAATACAAACAGTAACCGTCGTGGTAAATCAGTCAAAACGACGGAGTTTTTAAAAAAACGACATGATATTTTGTTTAAAAAGGCGGTAAAAACTTACCGTCGTTGTGTAACATTATAACGTCGGTAAGAGTAAAACGTCGTATAACAAAAAATTGAGCAGAAAAAATTAAAATGTTCTTAAATAAAACCCAAACGACGTGGTAATTAAATTAAAACGTCGGTAATATCTTACCGTCATTATATTTTAATTATAACGTCGGTATTATTAAAAACCGTCGTTTATTTAAATACTTTATAGGAAAAATCTTAAATCAGAAGAAATCAACTTACGTATTCACTATATTTTTCATGTCGTCGTCAACCATGCGTTTTGGCAGTGAATTCATGTAATAGGCAGTCTCCGTTGCTGGTCTCACAATTACCATCACCCAATGACCCCTGCACATAATGATTCATATAGGTTAAATAGTACTACAAAGAAAAATATTAGAAGCTCAGGAAAATACTTTAAATGGTACTAACCCTGGATTATAAGGGACCAAGAAAAATTGATTCCCATCTGCTGTATTCAGGTGGTTTGACAGGTTTTTTATTCGGTCTAATATTGATCCAGCTCCAGAGCTCACTAGCCCAGGGTCCATGAGGCCAACAAGGTTTACCATATTTGCCATTTTTAAATAGTCAAATAGGAATCTAAATATATATATATATATATGAAAGTCAATTAAATGAGATTTTAATTTAAAAGAAAGGAAAATGAAAAACAAAATGGGATTAGGGAGAATTACCTTATGTATACTGATATCACTGTGGTTCCAATCTCAACCATGGAACCAAACTGCAAAATATCATCAGGTAAGAGGAAGGTATCATGCTCAACGCCAAACACCTCCTTGGGCATGTGAACTGCCACAGCCTCCTTAGTAGGCAACAACTTGGTCTGGACATGTTGGCATAAGGCTAACAGAGGAGGTGGCATGTCTAGCTTTGAGAGATCCTGTTACAAGGAATAAATAAAGAAATATAAGTTAGTTTGTGTGTGAACTAAAATAAACGACTCTAACTAAACCCAAAAAACAGACGTGGTATATAATATAAACGACGGTTTCTAGTAAATACTGACGGAGGAAAGGTTATACATGTCGGTAAATACATAACCGTCGTTGTGTTGAATTTATAACGTCGCTATACTATAGAAAGGTCGTCTAATATAAATACAGTTAATGAAATCATGAAATAGACGACAGTTTATAAAAGAGTTAGACGACGGTAGAAAACACAGTTGTTATTTTTAATGTCTAATAATTTGCAAAAACAAGTAAAAGCGTCGTGGTATTTAACTAAACACGACACTTCCTGTAAGAAACAGACGTATATACCGTCGTTATTTTAAATTTTAACGTCGGATATTAAAAGGAGCGACGTCTATTTAAATTTAAAAGGCAGAAATAGAAAATAGCAGAGATTTTACCGTGTCCTCTTTCTCTTTTCCAGCAGTATCAGCTTCAGGCTTCGGATCTTCTAATTCCAAAGTTAGGGGTCTCATACCAGTGGCCTCAGAGCATCTTGCCTTATCAGACATTGGATTTTTTGGGCTTTGATCTTGAAGGGGTAAAGTAATCGGAGGAATTGGAGAAATTGGGGTTTTGAGCATCTGGCTGGGATCAAAATTGGGGTAAAGTTGACGGAAATATGCCAACATAGCCTCCCTCTCTGCTCTGACTGCTTCCATTATAGTTTCCCTTGACTTCGCCTCAATCCTCAAGGTCTCTTCTCTGACTGCCTCCCTCACACTTTCCTTCAATTTGTCACCAAATTTCACTCTCTGTTGTTTCGGCAAATTGAAGAACTGAGTTGGGGTAACGCCAACACCAGCTCCTCTGACTCTCCCACCATGCTCGGGGGTTCCCAAAGCAAGAGTCAAGACATCATTGGTCCCGGAGACAGTCAGAGTGCCTTCGGAGACTTGCCTTTGCAAATCATCCTAAAAGAGAGAAAGAGAGATTGTTAGAAACTGAGCAGGGTGTAAAACAGATAAATATATCGACGTTGTAAATTATAAACAACGACGGGTTTCTTAAATTCTTGACGTAGTATTACTTTAAAACGTCTGTATTTAAATACCGTCGTTGTTTATAATTTACAACATCGGTATATAAAAATACGTCGTATATTCAAAATAAAACAGATTAAAACATAAATCGAAGACTGTCATAGTATTCAAAGTAAGACGACGGACTATTGAACAAACAGACGTAGATGTCCAATTTCATACGGCTGCACAAAATTACCGTCTTTGTATAAGAATTCTAACGTCTAGATAAGATAAAACTGTCGTAAATTTTAATGAAGAAGTGAAAAAACTCTATTGAAATATGCATTCTTTTCCAAAAATTGTGCACCACAAATTTCAGTGAAATAGACAGAGAGAGGAAGAGTGTGTGCGTGAGTAAACTTAAAACAAAAATGCAGTTCATAGAGGAATTTAATCCATCGTATTAATTCTATCTAGACGTCTACTTTATTCAAAAACCGACGTGCTATTCATTTTTAAACGTCGGTAAATTAAGCCCGTCGTGGTGTTCATTTTATAACGTCGCTTATTTGAATATAAACGACGTCTATACCAAAATAAAATACTCTGTTTTTCAAATTTAGAACAGAGTTAGTGAGACTTACTATTAGTTTTGTCTTCTCTGCAACCTTTGGATCAGGGATGTGTCCTGTTTTATCTTTTCTTGCCTTCTTCCATAGAAGAGCTCAATCGATTTCTTCAACATCGGGCATGGTTTCTTCCAATTGGTCCTCCAAACCAACATACCCTTTTCTAGACAACCTATGGTTGTACTCCAATTTCTCCCTCCTCTCTTTCTGCTCAGCATGCTTAGCCTCAAAATGTGGGGTTAACCTTGAAGCTACAAAGGCATCCCATTGCGATTTCTCTATGAACTTATAAAGCGCAGGGGTTTCTCTTAACTTCTCCTTGTCTTGTGCGAATGGAAGGATATAATGCTTAGTTACGTTATACTTGAAATCCTTCCATTTTTTGGCGGCAGACGACAAGACCATCTCCTTGTACCTATCCCCAATAACATAGGACATTTGAACAGTTTCCCAAATCTGTTCCCTCACGTCCTTGGGTATTTGAGTCCATTTCTTGTCCACAAGAGGGACTCTGGTGCGTGCCAAAACACCAATGTAAGACTGCATCTCAACAGCAGCCTTGCCATGTGGTTTGCCCTTTTTATTGAACTCAACCACAAGCTTAACCTTCTCAATTTTCCTCTTCACAACACGGCTCATTGTGCTGATACCGCGGCCAGATTTTGGCTCCTCAACAAATGTGGCTGTGCTCGAGTCTTTCTCGGAGGTTGAGGAAAATCTCATCCTCTTCGAGGGTTTGCTTTGAGTTGATTTTTCTCCTTCCACTTGAGCCTTTGAAACTGATTTGGCTTCATCCCCTTGTGCCTTTGAACCTGATTTGGCCTTTGACACTTCAGCTTCTTTGTTTTGAGATTTTGAAACCATTTTTAATTAATCTGCAAGGAAAACAACGTCGGTTATTAAAAATAAACGACGTAATAATACCAAACAATGACGGTAACACTAAAAAAGCGACGTTCTATTAAACAGTCTCTTAGACCATGAATGGAAATAAGATGACGGTTTTATATATTTCATGACTTAAATGTGTATACACTACGTCGGTTACTACTAAGAACCGACGTGGTTTAAAATTTACAAAACGATTGTTCTTCTCCCACAAGACGACGGTTTTATCTTGTTTCCGACGTATTAATTGTCACACCATGACGGTTTTTAACCACCGTTGTGCAGTTTGCTAGAATTTAACGGCTGTCGTGGTGTGTCCATTCTATCGTCGAAAACAAGACAGAACTGTCGTCTTTTGGCATCGTGAGAGTATCTACTCATGTATTTAATCAAAACCAGTGAAAGATTTCTTCAATTTGACAGAATCTTGTTTCCAGACAACTACGGCATTCAAATGAAATGTGAAAAAAAGGGAGTGAGAAAAAACCTTTGGTGTGCAAAGAAAGTTTCCTTCCGACGAAGACGAAAATGAAGACGAAAATGGTGTTTTGGAGATGAAGACGAAGATTCAGACGATGATATTGCTTTTGGGAAATGAGAGGGAAACTACGATACTTTATCGGTGAGAGAAAACCGTAGAATATTAGGTCAGGTGATGAAAAGTTTATATATTTTCCTAGAGTTCAATACAACAACGTTGGTATTACACAACTGCCGTATTATTTAGTTATAACGAAGGTACATAGTTAATAACTAACGTGGTTATCACAACTGCCGAACGACTTTTGGAATTCCGATGTGGTTATGGCGGCGCTTTTTTTTATCTGAACTGACGTTGTACTTAGAAATTCAACGACGTGGTTACTTTGGGGTTCTGAAAACGATGTCGTTCTCTTTTTAATACGCGCCAAATGACTTTTGGATTTCCAATGCAGTTATGACGGCGCTTGTTTATCTAAACGGACGTTGATTATTCAAATATGACGTCGCTATGTATATTAGAACCGACGTGGATATTTACGATAATTTGTTTAAATATGATTTTTTCACGCGTTTTTTAACTCTCAGTTTTCAATTAGGGTTGCAGAATGATTTCTCACAAGAATTTGTCTTTCTGAAAGCAAATGGGTTTGCAGAATGATTCCTCACAAGACCAAGCATGGGTTTGCTACATCCTCCTGTGTAGCAAGGGTGGAACCAGCCTTAGAACCTGCATGGGTTTGCAGCCGCACTTGCCCTAAACACTCGCAAAGACGGACTCAGTTGGTGGCTGTAGTGGGTTCCTCCCAAATCAGAGAAAAGTCTATTCATTCTGAACCTCAAGCCCACTCCCAGCTTCTTCCCAGCTTCTTCCCAGCCCCCACTCTCCCCACCCCAAAGGCACAACCCACAACAGGTTCTAAGGCTGGTTCCACCCTTGTTACACTGTGGAAAAGGGGACTACAATGTAACCAGGAATCGAGGAGTGAGCTTTTCATACTTTGTTGATTTTGATTTTCTAAAATTATTAGAGATTCATCTGTGGCTGTGCAGGAGCTTGAGAACAAGAGGAAGGAGAGGGCCCAGCTTGCATATGAGAGGAAGAAACAGTTGAACAAGCTGAGGGTGAATGCAGAAAAGATTGATCAATATATTGTATTTGCCAAATTTGTGTACATATATTGTGTAAATATTGATCAATATATAACACGAAGAGATTTGCCTTTTAAGATGAAAATGTTGTCGAGGATTGAGAATTAAATTTTGTTTTGTATTAAGAAAGATATTACCAAAATAAAAGAAAAATTAATTAATTTTAAAAAGCTATAAAAATCATACGGCGGTTTACAGAGAAGACAGACGTATAAATTGAAAAAATACGACGGTAATTTGAACTTAGGACGTGGTAAATAAACACGATAGTAGTGTTGTAGGTACCGTCGTAGTATACTCCAAAATAATAAGTCGATAAATTAATCTCTCGCATCATGATATATTATTTAACGCGTCATTTTTTTGTAATGTACCGACGTGTATTACATTACATTATACGACGTGGATTCCATAAAATTATACGACGTGGATTCCATTAAAGAATAACCGACGTGGTTTTTTATATTACACGGCGGTATTTCTATAAGCACCGCCGTAAGTTTAAAGATTTATTGTATAAATTTGACGCTTTCTTTCAGTTTCAGTTTTCATTTAGGGTTCCAAGTTCTTCTGACCTCTCTGGAGGCTCGTCTTCCTCTCTCACATACACACATACATCGTCACTCTCTCTCACATCTCAAAGACAATAATTTGGATGTTAATGATGTATGCGTTTTGGTGTATCTCAAAGACACAAAAACACACAAATCATTAACTTTCAAAACATTGTCTTTCTCAAAGTTTGTCGTGGTCAGTTCAGTTCTGGTTTCTTTTTGGATTTTGTGTATTTAAAATATTGTCTTTCTCACTTTGGTGGTTCGATTATGATCAGGATCCAAAGATCTCAAAGGTAAGATATCATACCTCTTGGGATCTCATTTTAATTTTCGTAGCTAGGCTACCAAAATTAAAAAATAATTAAATCTTAAAAAGAAATAAAAATTAAGACGGCGGTTTACAGAGAAGGCACCGTCGTAGTATACAGACGTGGATTCCATTATATTATATGACGCAGACTAAGAACAGTTGGTCATGTTTAGTTAAGAGTTAACACGGCAGGTTTTTTGGTGAACTATCGTCTTTATTTTCTACGTCGGTGGATTCATACATGTTGTCATTGTTTTTTGGTCATATTTTGACTCTGAAGAAATCTTTTTTTAAAAACGACACTTTTTTATTTGTATGCGTCGTCTTTTAAAAATATTCAACAGTAAGGCACTTATCCACGACGGTTTTTTTTAATACCGTCGTCGGTTTCAATACAACGACGGTTTTATGTTCTGCCGTCGTCTCTTTCTGGTCGTCTTTTTCACTTTTTGTAGTAGTGAGTGATAGCACAGAAATGGTATGCAATGATAACTATTGTGATTAATAAAACCTACAAGTTTACAGTTGAAGGTTTGATAGATACAGGAGCCGATCTTAACTATATAAACGAAGGTGTTGTACCTACGAGGTATTTTCAGAAAACTACTCAGGTTCTACACACAGCAGTCAATAGTCAAAGGATGGGAATTCAGTTTAAATTATCTAACGATGTTGTCCTTAATCAGTGTATTTGTTTTGAAACCCCTTTTGTCTTGGTGAAAGGTTTAAACCAATCTTTGATATTAGGAACCCCCTTCATTAATATGCTTTATCCTTTCTCTGTTTCTGAAGAAGGAATAAAAACTGAGGTAGAAGGTCAACCTATAGTTTTTAGGTTTTCTCAACCACCCCAGCATAAGTATATTAATGAAATTCAAAAAAAGATAAAGAAGAAAGAGAATTATCTATATCATTTGAAAGAAGAATGCAATACAAAAGAATAGAAGAGCAACTGCAAGACAGTAAGATGAAAGGAAAAATAGAACAAGTCCAAAAGATGTTTGAGAGTCAAGTTTGTGCTGAAATACCCAATGCTTTTTGGAATAGGAAAAAACACATAGTTGAATTGCCCTATGAGCCTGATTTTGATGAAAAGAAAATCCCAACAAAAGCTAGGCCAATTCAAATGAACTCTAGGCTAATGAAAATTTGTAAATTTGAAATTCAAGATTTATTGAATAAGAAGTTAATCAGGAAAAGCTCATCTCCTTGGAGCTGCTCTGCCTTTTATGTAGAAAATGCGGCAGAATTAGAAAGAGGAGTACCTAGATTGGTGATAAATTACAAACCTCTTAATAAAGCCTTAAAATGGGTTAGATATCCAATTCCTAATAAAAAGTACCTTTTGGATAGTTGAATAAGGCAGTAATTTTCTCTAAATTTGATATGAAATCAGGATATTGGCAAATTCAAATCGCAGAAAAGGATAGGTACAAAACAACCTTTAATGTCCCCTTTGGACATTACGAATGGAATGTTTTACCTTTTGGATTGAAAAACGCACCTTCTGAGTTTCAAAATATTATGAATGATATATTTAATCCTTACACTGCCTTCACCATTGTTTATATTGATGATGTTTTGGTTTATTCTAATTCTTTAGAACAACACTTTAAACATCTGAATATTTTCTTGAAAGTTGTGAAGCATGCAGAATTAGTGGTTTCAGCAATGGAAATGAAATTATTTTCTTCAAAAATTCATTTTTTGGGACATAATATTAATAAGGGACTGATAATTCTAATTGATCGAGCAATATCCTTTGCTGAAAAGTTCCCTGATGAAATAAGGGACAAGCAACACTTACAAAGGTTCTTAGGAAGTCTCAATTACATAAATGATTTTTATAAGGATTTAGCCCAAGACTCAAATTTGTTATACCAAAGGTTGAAAAAGAATCCAATTCCCTGGTCAGAAGAGCACACTAAAGCTATTAGGAGATTGAAAATTAAAGTCAAAGAACTTCCTTGTTTAGCCTTAGCCAACCCCGAAGCATTCAAAAGAATTATTCTACTATTAAGAAAGAAATGCTAGCCATTGTCCATGCTGTTTCTAAATTTGAAAGTGATCTTTTAAATAAAAAATTATTGATAAGAGTGGATTGCAAAGCTGCGAAAGTCATTTTGTTCAAAGATGTAAAAAATTTAGCATCAAAACAAATTTTTGCAAGATGGCGAGGAATACTTTCTGCTTTCGATTTTGATATTGAATTTATTAAAGGTGAAACTAATGCACTCCTTGATTTCTTAACTCAGGAATTCTTGCAGGGTGCGAACCAGAAGTTCCGGACAAATGACTCCCAGTAAGAGCCCTTCAGCTCTTACTAGGTCATCCCTGCCTGATCCAAAGCCATTGATGACTTCTTCTCCATATAATAAGGGTAAGGAGAAGCAAATTGCTGAGAATCCATTCCGTGAATATGTGAATATGTCTGTAGCAATCATTAAAATGAATGATCTGGACAAACACCCAAATTTTCTAGCTGAAAAATATTTAAGGGATAACCTTCCTCCCTTAAATAAGCCCTGTATATTCTATGAAACTCTTCTAATTGAAACTAAATCTGTTAATATAGTTCATCGTCATAGAGGTGAAAATACTAACACTATAGCATTCTCCAAAATCCAAATTCTAAATGTCATTTCCTTGGAAGAATGGGGTTCTAGCCCCGAAAGGGCCAAAAGATTTATCCATCCTGAAATTAGGCCATATTCATATAATTTCTGGGATTATAAAAAAGCATGGGAATATGTCTTATGTTTTCAAAATCAAAACTATTCTCATACTTGGTTTATCCAGTTTAAGCTTCGAGCTCTGAAAGAACTCCCTAATTGGTTCAAGGGCTTTTTCCTTATCTGGGGTCCCACTATGGAATACCTTCCTCCTGAAATTAGGGAGTCTTTTCAAATGAAATTTTGTAAATGGAATAAAAATGATCCTGATCAAAGGACTTTGTTCATGTGGTTCATGATGATGTATGAACTACCTTGGATATTAAAATGGGAATATGTTATTTCAGATGACGTTGATGAGGAATGGACTTATATTCCTAACTTAGTCCGAAGTATCTTAATTCGTTGGTGGGATAAATTCACTAGAGATCACTTAGTTCATGCCAAGATCACCCCAACGATTATTCCCTCTTTCGAACGTGTTGCTGCTTAGCCTTTGGCCACTTCTTCTGCCAGTTTAAGTGTTTCACAAAGGATACAGATGTTGATAGATCAGCCAAGCTCATCTTCTTCAAAAGAAGATTTGAAAAAGAAAGTCCTCGAGATCCTGGATCTAGATGATGAATTGATGGCATTAGTGTCTGCCACTCAACCTGAAGATGAGGTGGACCCTTTCGCTAATGAAGATATGCTTGACCACTTTCATCTAGATCTTTATGGTGGGCCTCTATAATATTTTGTTTGATAAGAAGACAATTTGTATTTGCTGTAATTTACAATAAAGGTTTTTACTTTTGCTTTTCCTCTGGTAAAAGCAAGATGCTCCTGCTTTTACTTTGCTTTTACTTTCATTTTGTAAAAGTTTGCCTTTTTCCTTTTGGCCGTTTGCGTGAAAGTTCAGCCAGAATCATCAAAGTGAAGATGCCGCTCTACTGTAGGCTGCTTTGTGACCTTCTGTCTCTGATTGACACGTTGACAGCCCCAAGGCTTTAAAAGGAGGACTCCTCCTCAGTTGGAAACCACCGAAAAATATCGCCTCTGAAGCAAAATAAGCTTTGTATTTTTGAGTGTTTTGAGTGTTTTTCAAGTGCTTCTTCTGCGAAACTTCTGTTGAGTACTACTGCTTTTCTGCTTCTATGTAAGTTTGTTAAATAATTAATGATATTAAGTTTGATATTGTTTTTAATTTCGCTATATTCTTATCCTTGGTTTTGGCTTTGTATGTTTGAATTCCTTATAATAATTTTGTTTATTCTCTACATCTCCACACTACCTTCCGCACGAAAGCTTAAAATTGATTAAAAAATTTTGCTCTTAAGATTCTGGGCCAGAACCTAGTATCAGAGTCAGGTTCCTAGAACAGTTGTTAGGTTAGGTTTAAGGTTCTAACTAAGTGTTGCAAGTTTAATTTTTTGGTTTTTCTGTTAAGTTTCCTTTACTCACTAGTCATCGAGTTGTCTAACTGTCAGATAGGCTCATTAGCTGTTGCCAGAGAAGCTAAGGCGTTGAGAGACCTAGGCAATAATATATTATAGGCTTATTTATGGATATGCCCTCTATGCTTTCAAAGTAGTCTCAGATTACCACATTTTTTTTGAAATGTCTCAATATACCACCTATACTTTTAATAAGTGTCTCAAGTTAGCTATTCCGTCAGATTTGAGGGAAGTTCCGTTAGCTAATGTGGACCCCACTTCTTTTCAATCTCTTAAAAAGGGAGAGGAAGGGTTAGTCATGTTGATAAAAAGAGGTATTTGGGAGAAAAAGGGGAATTTTGGAGAAAAAAATTAGGGTTTAGGAATCTCTGAGGTGGAGCTTAGATTTGGTAGAATCTGGAGGTTCAAATTTGGGAGAAAATGAGGAATTGGGGAGAAAATGGGGAATTTGATTTTGGGAAAATGACTAAAGAATGGGTCCACTTACATATGGGTTAACAACCTCCAGATTCTCTAAGCACCACCATCTTTGCACCTTGTAGCCTTAAAGTCTCCAGATTCTCCAAATTTGAACTCCACCTCAGAGATTCATAAACCCTAAGCTTTTTCTCCCAAATTTCCCATTTTCTCCCAAATACCCCATTTTCTCAACCTGACTAACCCTTCCTCTCCCTTTGTTAAGAGATTGAAAAGAAGTGGGGGTCACATCACCTAACAAAACTTATCTCAAATCTGACGGAATAGGTAATGTGAGACACTTACTGAAAGTGTAGGTGGTATATTGAAACATTTCAAAGAACATGTGGTAATCTGAGACTACTTTGAAAGCACATGGGGCATATCCATAAGTAAGCCTATATTATATATACTGTATATAATGGTACATTATATAATATTAATATGAAAAGTTGATGGTAATATAATATATTTTATTTATTTACTTTTGTATTACTAACCACTAATAAAAATGAAACCTTAGTAATACTAAATATATTACTAGTGAGAGGCCGTTAGTAATACTAACACTTTTCTTAATTTATCGTAAGGTGACAGTTTTATCCCCACGTTTACTTTATTTATAGTATGGTGTAGGTGTATTACCCTTATAACAGTATTTATTTGTAGCACAAGTTCATCGTCCACACAACTTCCTTTATCTTTTATTTAAAGTATGAAGTAGAATTAGTGCTGTAACAACCCGGTCCTAAATTAATAGTTAAACATTAAATTATTCAGGAAAAGGATAATTTTACCCCAAGAATGATTAAATAATTAAAATAAGAGAAAATAAGTTTAAATAAGAAAATAAATTGAAATAAATAATACAATAAAATGGCTTGATTTAATTAAGGTTTTTGAAAAGTAAAATATTATTCAATATTAAGAAGGGGCAAAAAGGTCATAGTGGGCTTGAATCGGAGTTGTAACGAAGAAATGGCGATCAAGAATATGCTAGTGGCATAACCGTAAATATTTTGAAGTTCAGAGTTTTTTAAAAACCCAGAACTTCTTTATTTGGGGAGCACGATCAGCCATCTTCAGACCTTGATTTCAAGCAAGACCGGTCCCAAACGAAACACCTCACTTACCTCTTCCAGTCCCAGCCCATCCCAGCCTCGATCCGCCGTCATGGTCAACGGAAACCGCCACGAAACACGGCGGTTTAGCCAATTTTTGACGGAATTTCACGGAGCTCATTCTTCCTCCTCCGGCCACCGTTTCTGACGAGTGAGGTATGCTTTCTTACCTATTTTTCGTGCTCTAGTTGATGGTTAGGTAGGATTTGTGAGATTTTGAGGTTTGAAGGGTTAGTTTTCGAATTGAAATTCTGCCAGTTTTGGAAGCTTGATTTCAGCCACTTACGGCCACTTTTTGGCCATAGTCCAAGAATAAAAGTGGTTCCAAATTAGGTGTTTTACCTAGGATAGAAGATTGGGCTGGCCGTTTGGAGAATTTCCAATCGCCGGAATTTACTTTACACACCCACGCGCTGCCGGCGCGTGGGCCAGCTGTTGGGGATCACTCTTGGTCCTAGAATGATCCTTGTGTTCTCACGAGCGCGTAGGAATTTGCGGATTTTGATTCGGACAACGTTTGAACCCCGAACGGACCTCGCCTATTGCGCAATTTCTGGGTTCAATATGTTTGGACCGTTGGATCATAGTCAAACTGAAATATGTTGATCTAGGTGATTCCAGGATCGTGTGGGATTTGACGGATCATGAATCGGAGTCCCGGATACTCCGAAAATGCCAACCCTAGGTCTAGGTTTACAATAACCGTACGATTGTGCGATCGTGAGTAATCCGATCGTCCGATCGAGACCAAACTCTCGGGACATGTGTCCTAGGTATGTTAGAACCTTTAGGAACTCTCGGATTGGAATTTTTGAGGTCGTGGACTCCACGGGGCTCCGGGTTGACTTTTTGGGACTTATAGCTTTTAAGTCCCGAGGTACTTTTAGACCGTTCTAAAACTTGGGAAAGGCTACTGTGAGAATAGAAATGACTTTAAAGTTAGTACACGTACTTGTAGGAACCCAGGGCTAGGGTTTCAGATAAAATAGTGATGATGAACTCGATTATTTGTGTATGAGCTTGTAGGAGCTTCATGTACGTGCGAGTGTTCTTTGGTTTTTTATTGTATTAATTTCATGAATTTAAATAATCCTGGTTTGGGTATGCATAGTTGGAAACATATCCTATTATGTGAGGGTATATCTAAGGGTTATCTCAATACTTGGTAATAATGCTTAAGTAGAGCTGAGAAAACCTCTAAGAGTATGATTATTTAATTATCTGTTCATTTATCACTTGTTTATATATTTGTATAGTTAATTATGTTGTAAGAATATAAATATAATATTGGAATTATATGTTAAGCAGAGATTGATATAGTTAACAAACTAGCCAAGTATTTAGTATACATATATATAGTTAGTAGTTAAAAAGGATGAATCATAGCACTTGGCTTTCATCAGATTGTGGCGTATAAATGTATGTATATTTTAAGATTAGTTGAGAACAAGTTTATTGAAAGTTGATATGAATGAAGGGTTATGGTTTTCAAACCCACCATAAGGGTGCCCCCTAGTTATGTTGAAACAATTGGGTTATTTTGATAATGCCCCACGAGTTTCGGGAACGCCTGAACTGTGTGGTGCGAGGATTGCGGCTCAGATTGAAGAGTTATCTCTGAGACCTGCGAGGATTGTGGCTCAGATTGAAGAGTTATCTATGAGACTTGCGAGCATTGCGGCTCAGATTGAAGAGTTATCTTTGAGACCTGCGAGCATTACGGCTCGGATAGAAGTGGCATCTCCGAGGCCTGCGAGGATTGCGGCTCGAATAGAAATGGTATCTCCGAGGCCAGCGAGCATTGCTGCTCAGATCGAAGAGTTATCGTTGAGACCTGCGAGCATTGCGGCTCGGATAGAAGTGGCATCTCCGAGGCCTGCGAGGATTGCGGCTCGAATAGAAATGGTATCTCCGAGGCCAGCGAGCATTGCTGCTCAGATCGAAGAGTTATCTTTGAGACCTGCGAGCATTGCGGCTCGGATAGAAGTGGCATCTCCGAGGCCTGTGAGGATTACGGCTCGGATAGAAATGGTATCTCCAAGGCCTGCGAGGATTGCGGCTCAAAGGGGACTTGGTGTCTCTTGTTGGCCTCGCAAATCTCGCAGCCAGGTGTTCCAAGCCGAGGGAATCTGCATCAACACGAGTTGTCCTTCTTTTGGCGCCATGTGGTTGTGCGCGGGTGAATAGATGGGGGGTGTGCTTGTTTAAATCTAACTTCTAATCGAGTAACTGTGGCCGAGAGAGGAACTGATCTCGGCCGTCAGGTTCACGGCCTCAGCTACAAGGCCGTTAATGGTGATGCTGATGGTAGTTCTTGGGTGGTGCTCTTACGCGTCGCTAGGTGGCGACGGTATGCTATATTGATGAATGAAAGAGTAACAAAGATGGTGATCCAGCGCCTTGAAGATCAAGGGTCGTATGATATATTGATGAATGGTTTTTTCTACAAACTGCCACTACTCTTAAGAAAGCAAGTAAGAATATTGAAAGTGCATTACAAGAAAATAAATGACATGAAGTAAATGACAGAAAAATGTAATCTGCTCCGTGGGAGGCTTGTGTTTGGTGTTTGAACCCTTCAAATGTAGTTGGAGCCTAGTATTTATAGAGAAGTTCTTGAGAAGACAACGGGGCTGAAAATCTGCATGGTGAGGTTGATCAGAGCTAGTGGGTAGTTGAATCGACATTTGGGAATGTAAAGCATGGTGGTGTGACCCCCATAAACCCTGGCCACTGCCCTAATGGTGGGCTCTGCATCTTGGGCCATGGAGGAGCATTTAATGCCCTGGTCTGATGGTTGATGGCTTAGCCTTACAAAACCATAGAATTTTCGCACCTAATCCCTGATTTTACTCGCCATATCTGACTTCAATCATGTCCCCTCTTTCTTGGCAACGCCGCTTAGCTTTTCCTATCTTGGCTGTGTATCGAAGGAGCTCATCCTCGGCTAGTATTACCTGAGGCTGTGATGACCTTGCCGTGCCAACTTACTTTTGTTTCCAAAAGAGGGTAGGTGCAAGGGCTGAGAGGAAGTTCCTTCGGTTGGTCTCCTCGGACGAGATTTATTTCGGCACAAACATTGCCCCCACATTCCCGGATTCTTCGGCCACGGCATGGATGAAAGTCGAATGAATTCTAGGGGATGGACCCTTTACATTCCTATGAAGTGACTGACAGTTGGTGCCTTAAATGTGCGAGTCAGACAGTCAGCGCTTTTAATACGCAAGCACTTCGTTTAGGCTATCATTGCCTTGATTCGCGTGAACCGTCGCTTCGTCTCATCAACTGAAACGACGGACTCCAGGGCTTCGACATGTCATCACGCGTTCGAATGCATCATCAGGTCGTTACGTCATTCGAGAGAATGTTACGTTGTTCGAGAGGGCCACGCCTGTTCGTTTCGACTTTCGTTTCTCATTTGCGCTTTCAGAACTTTCAAACGCTCAAGCTCTGTCAACATCTCGCCTTAATCTTCCAACCTTTTCAAACTCTGAATTTCCAAATTCTTCTCCTTCTGCTTAGTAGTTTTGTTTATAATCAACGAGTTCTTCTATCCCTCAGAAAGTCTCACGAACTCTTTACACCTTTTTCTGGGTTTTTGGCACTTCGGTGTTCTTCGTGTTCATCATCCTTCAAACTTCTCTTCAAAACAACTTCAACTCGTCTCCATGGCATCCAGCACCTCTTCATCTGTAGAGGCCAGGTCCCAGCTCTTTCAGACTGGGTTTGAAGACATCTACCGAGAGATCCAAGGCTCGGTCCTGCTCAACATCATTATGCCTTAGACCGACGACGACGGCGCCACCACTAATTCCTGTGTCCTCGGCCCTTCCTTGGAGGGTGGCATGCCAGAGAGGCTGTCAGTCCATCTTAAGGAAATGGTAGATCTCTCGGCCTTCGACAAAGGAGACTACCAAGACTGGAATGTTATTCGGCCGCAACCACAATGGCCAACCTCGACCCCAGACTAGGAAAAATGGTTGCCAAGGATGGAGCACTTCTTCGGCCAACAGTGGAAAGATCAAGGCATCTACCACTTGATAAAGCTGTTCGATCGGCCGATCGCCATGGACCGGTTGCTCTACCACTTGGTCCTCGGCCACGAACATCATGAACCTACAGTTTGGCATGATGACGCCAACCCTTCTTGACATGGCCGCCCTGTTCGGCCTCTCACCCCTTGAGGTGGAAGTAAACGCTGCACTGGTTGCCCCTGAGGCTGAAGGGAGCTTTAAGGCCGCGTGGCCTACGGTCACCAAGCTAGCTGGGAGCAAGGCGAAGAACATGCTCAACTATTCTAGCTTTTATAACAACTTTGGCATGGAGGATAGCGCCGAAGACGACGTCATCGCTCCCCTCGGCGAAGTTGAGCATGCTGCATTCTTGCTGTACTGGTTGTGCAAGTTCGTGTTTTGTACTCAGGCGAACAAGGTGACTTTACAGTTCACCCAATTGGCTGACTACCTGGCGCAAGGCGGAAGATTAGCGCTCGGCCCATTCCTCCTCGGCCATCTCTATCGGACACTTCATGACGTTGTGACCGATGGGATGAAGCCGAAGCATGGTGGTCCGCTTTGGGCCTTCCAATTCTGGCTCCAGGCCTACTTCCCAGAGCTGAGGAGAGCGGTCACAATCGCCGACACCGAGCCGCTGGCCAACGCATTTGTCTGAGCCCCCAGAAAGCACAACGCGACGACCTTCTGCTTCAAGTTCTTCTACAACTTGGCCGAAAGGACGGGGTCAGAATTTCGTGTGTGTCTCACCCGGCCGTTTCCTCTATTCCTAGCGCACGACCTCTCTGTAATTCCTGACGGTGAGACGAAGAACGACTTGAAGGAGATCTGGGGCGCGGTAATTCGACCTGATTCAGACGGTTCCCCTCTTCCCTCTGTCCATCAATAGGCTTTCGTCTTGGAGGGCCAAAATAATGTGACCGAAGCGTCACCACAACAATACGATCAGAAGGGCTTGACCGCTGCACTACCTAGGTTCCCGTTATGATGCAGTTCAACATAACCAGGTGGTCATACCTCGATGGTCGGCGAACCAAGCGTATCTCGGTCAGAACCACGACGTCCATATGAAACCACCCGGCTCGGTCGAAGCGACTGAGCCCTGTGCTCGAATGACCTAGCAGAAAAGGCCGCGAAACGATGCGCAGCAGGGCAGGCCTTTTCAAGGGTTTCAATCCGAAGACACCCGATCCATCATAAAAGACGGTTCAACACAGGAGGTGCCGGGGGCACCAGGGTGCACAAAGCCGTACCTATCAAGCCAGCCCATGATTTGGCGCAACTTATTTCCTAAAGCTTTTTTGGCGCGCCGCATCCCAAAGAGCTCAGCCGTGGACACAACTCCTTATGTCTTGGCCAACGGCCATGACCTTGGTAAACTATTAAAGCGGAGGGTTCGATTTCTTCAAGTTATCAGGCAGGGTGGCCGAGAGAAGAAGGACTACCTGCGAATGATGCCCAGGAGTTCAGAGAGTTCAAAACAGTCAAAACTCGACGCCTACAACTCGGCGCAAGTTCAAAAGAAAATGGCGCCGAGGACCTACGACAAAAAGGTCAAGAAAAAGAAAAGATGAAAGTAGGCAGACGGGCTAAACAAAAGGCGCGGCCATCGTATAGAAAAGGAAAGTATACATTTAGTCTTTCAGAAAAGAAGGCCCTTGTCTTATAGTCTAGATAAAAGGGGCATTACTTACAAATAAAGAGAGCGGCCAGTCACGGCCGAAATAACATATACATATATCTGTCTGTGGTCATAAACAAAGGATGAAATATATATGTAAATAAAATAAATGTATGTTGTGGTTAATTATTACATCCCAAAATATATCCAAAACAGTCGCTCGCCGCCCGCCTAGACCCCTTCACTGAACATCCCCCAGATCAGGCAGGTGATCCTTCTCCAAGCAATATCTCCGCCGTCGATGTCCACTTGCCATCTCGCTCGGATTAGCTTCCGCTCGGCTTGGGCCTTCTTCGTCTCAGTCGCTGCTTTAAGGATTTGCTTAGCCGAAGACTTCAGCGCGTTCCCGGTCGCGACCGCACCGACTCGGCGCTGAAGTATGAGATCTCGACGAGCCTGGAGCTCGGTAATCTGGGCCTCAACCTGCGTAAGCTCTTCATTCTCCCGTTGGACAACGAGGTCATTCTCTTTCAATCGGGCCATTGCAGGTTGGACTTGTTCTTTGATCTCCACTAGATCCTGCTCGAGCGAGCTCCCTTCGGCCATCCTCGTAACGGCTTCAGCGTACCGGCCGATCATTTCCTCGCCTTCGGCCAGACGGGCTTGCAACTCATCCAGCTAGCCGAGTTTAGCAGACCAAGCGCCATAGCCGTATCCAAGTAGGACC
This sequence comes from Prunus kanzakura, assembly GCA_020521455.1. Lineage (NCBI taxonomy): Eukaryota > Viridiplantae > Streptophyta > Magnoliopsida > Rosales > Rosaceae > Prunus > Prunus kanzakura. The sequence continues at coordinate 1,866,884 of BPUM01000016.1, forward strand.
TAAACTCCATAAGCGCCCCGGCGGCAGTCATCTGATGAACTCCAAGGAGAAGGAACTCTCGGAGCCGTTCAACGACGGTCTTGGAATCCTCATCCAGGGGAGCCGAGACCGAGCTACCTCCTTCCTCATGGAGGCTGGCGTATAGCTCCTCGAGATCATCAGAGGAGGTGGCCTCCTGGGCATAAGAGAGAGGTTGGGTGAGAAACAACCAGTTAAAACACAAGGAGATAACAAAAAAGGACTGAATACTCACGGCGAGCGAAAGCTCGGTCATGTCCGCCTAAGTAGTCCGCAGAAGACTCGGTATGCTCACGACCGTGGCTCCAGTTACCGCCGGTTCAGCCACAATGATCGAATCCTGGTATAGCGGCGCAAGAGGCATGGTCGCAGCGACCGTGGATAGCGGCGGCAATGGCTGGGGAGGCTGGAAGCGAAAATTCAGTAAAGAGTATAGTGCAAATTCTAAAAGAGAACATTGAAGATAGGTATGAGGAAAGCGGACTCTTACCGATCGGAAGGCAATGCCGCTTGGGCGACGAGGAGAGGACGGCAATCGCTCAACAGGCACGTCCGCAGCGGCCTCTTTGATGGCCTCCTCGCCGCCTTCGTCGGCAACCTCCTCAGCAGCCTCTTCGGCGGCCTCCTCGACAGTCTCCTCGGCGGTCTCCTCAGCGGGTGGAACTTCTGCGGACGCAGTCTCAGCATCCAGCACCTCAACCACTTCCTCGGCAATAGCCGCCTCCTCAACCGCCTCCTCTGCAGCTCCCACCTCCTCGACCACCATCTGGGCAGCGGCTGCTTCTTCTACATACGGCACCTCGGCCGCAGTTTCTTCCTCAACCGTTACAACGTCCTGAGGAAAGAACCAGATTACCAAAATGCATGAAAGGGGGAAGGAGAGGACCTAGAAAATAAAGAAAGGAAAAAGGAGGCCAAGGAGAAATACTTACGGCCACAGGGGGAGCTTCACTCACAATCACAGGAGGGGCTTCCTCCTCACTTCCGCCCTCCGAGAGAGCAAAGAGGGTCCTTTTCCTCGGTCGCTCCACCGTCGTCATTTCAACCACGGCGATTCTGGCCGGCGCAGCCTCAACCGGGGCGGCCTCAGTGCTTGAAGCCTCTCGTCCCCTCTTACGACCCGGGGCTATGTATACAAAGAAAAAGACAAAGGTAAGATGACCAAGGACGAAAGCGGCTTAGAGAGGCCGGCAAAGAATAATGATAAATAAGTAAAATGAACAAGGCTTACTAGCGGCAGCGGTCGGGCGAGCCGGCGGAGAGGACGGCACTGTCTTGTGCGCCAGCGTCTTTCGCGCCCCCACCACAGGCGTCGCCCTGGGAGCTGGGGCCGCAGTCGAAGCCGCGACCGTTGCTCCAGCCGAGGGAGGGGCCGTCACCCTAGGAACGGCCACGGCCAGGGTACCCAGTCGAGGAGGCCCGGCTGATACCTTCTTCACTTTGCTGCCCTTGGGGGTAAGAGGGTCCCAATCTGCATTCTTCAAAGCTCCCTTCACAGCCTCTTCAACAGGCCGAATAAATCTGGCCGAGATACATTCCTCGTACTAGACCCTTCCATCTTCGTCATAGGCATTACGACGCAGCTAAGGCGTCAGAGTCAGGAAGGTCATCCCCCTTTGGAGATGGAAGGTTATGCCAGCTACGCCGTGCTGTTGGGAGACATCGGCCCTCCAGGATGAGAGTCGGTTGGTTGACAGAGGGGGGAGTAGGGCCGTCTGGATTAGGCCGAACTGCCGCACCACAAAGTTTGGCAGATAAACCTCGGCCCCGGCCTTGGACAAGCTGCAATGAAGGTCGCGCGAAACCAGGAAGGAGCCCCAGATCTCCTTCAGATCGTTCTCCGTCTCAACATCAGGAATGACGGAGAGGTCGTGAGTTAGGAACAGGGGAAATGGCCGAGTAAGGCAGACGCGGAACTGCGTGCCAGTTCTCTCGGTCAAGCCATAGAAGAATTTGTAGCAGAAGGTCGTGGCATTATGTTTCTTGGGGGCTCGGGCGAATGCGTTGGCCAACGGCTCGGTGTCGTTGGGATTGGCCACCCCCCTCAGCTCTGGGAAGTAAGCCTGCAGCCAGAACTGAAAGGCCCATAGTGGATCGCCGTGCTTCGGCTTCATCCCATCGGTAACGATGTCATGAAGCGTGCGGTAGATGTGGCCGAGCAAAAAGGGGCCAAGCACTAACCTTCCACCTTGCGCAAGGTAATCGGCCAAGTGGGCGAACTCCAGGGTAACCTTGTTCGCTTAGGTGCAGAATACAAACTTGCACAACCAGTACAGCAAGAATGCAGCATGCTCAACTTCGCCGAGGGGGGCGATGGCGTCGTCTTCGAAGCTGGAGTAGTTGAGCATATTCTTCACCTTGTTCCCAGCGAGTCTCGTGAGAGTGGGCCACGTGGCTTTAAAGCTCCCTTCCACCTTGGGAGCAACAAGGGCGGCGTTTACTTCCACGCCGAGAGGGGACAGGCCAAACATGGCAGCCATGTCTAGAACGGTCGGCGTCATCATGCCGAACCGAAAGTTCATGGTGTTGGTGGCCGACGACCAAAAGCACAAGGCCGCGGCCAAGAGCGACCGATCCATGATGAGCGGCCGATCGAACAGCTTGATCAAGTGGTAGATGCCTTGATCATTCCATTGCTAGCCGAAGAAGTGCTCCATCCTCGGCAGCCACTTTTCCCAGTCCGAGTCACGGTTGGCCACTGCTGCTGTGGCCTGACAACATTCCAATCTTGGAAGTCCCCCCCGTCAAAGGCCAAGAGGTCCACCAGATTGTTTTTCAAGTGCGCCACTAACCTCTCTGGCATTCCGCCATCGATAGAGGGGCCGAGGACGCAGGAATCGGTGGCAACGCCGTCGTCATCAGTCCAGGGCGCAATGATGTTGGGCAGGACCAAGCCCTGGATGTCTCGGCAAATAGCCTCGAACTCATATGGAAGGCTTGGGACCGAGCTTCGACAGATGTGGAGGTACTGGAGGCCATTAAAACAGATTTAAGATGAGTGTTTAAGGGGGAAATGCGAAAAAAGGTGATGAACGTGAAGAACACTGGAAGAAAGTCCTGAAACAGGGTGAGGGTTTGTAGGTTCTGGAAAGGGCGAAACTCAAGTTTGAAAGCAAGTCATGAGTTCAGGTAGGATTTTCTGGTAAACCTGGAGGTTCGAGAGCTTGGTAGGCTTGAAGGTTTGAGAGAAGGGTTTTGACAAAGCTTGGGCGTCTGAGAATTCTGAAAGCGTGAGGAGAAAGCGAGAAAGTCTGGGTTTTTATATTGGCGCTAGAATTCGAAACGAAAGGGCGTGTCTCTCTCGAGAGACGTAACGTTCTGTCAGCATGCTCAACAGGCGCAATGACGTGTCAAAAGCCCAGAGGCCGTCGTTTCCTCTTACAAAACGAAGCGACCCCCTGGGCAATGATGGCCTACACGACGTGCTCGAAGCATTAAATGCGCCGACTGACTTGCGCATTTAATGCCCCAGTTGTCAATCACTTCAGAAGGAATGAAAAGGGTCCATCCCTTGGAATCCATTCGGCCCCTACCCATGCCGAGGTCGAAGAATCCAGGGATGTGGGGGCAATGTTTGTGCCTAATAAATCACGGCCATGAACTGGCCGAAGGAGCCCTCTTTCCTCGGCCCTGGCACTCGCTCGAAGAACTGAAACGCAGCATTTCACCGAGATACTTGGCTTTCCTAAGGACAAAAGAAAAATGCTAAGGCATGATCATCTCGGCTTCGATAGCAAGCCAAGGCCGAGGCCAAGCAAAATCACGGCCAGATATATTAAAATCAAATCATCACGTGATAGCAGGGTCCCATGCTTCATTTAATGAAGTAGTGCCTCTGTTTATTGCAGCAAACCCACTGGCCACGAATAAGCATTTAATGCACGAGGGAATGTGGGAAGTGACTGAAGTCAGGGTTTGGCGACAGAAAATAGAGTGATTAGACGTAGACATTCTCACAAGAATTCTTGCAGCTTGAGAGATTAGGTCACCAGCTATCAGAACAATAAATGCGTCTCCACGGCCAGAAGCGCAGAACCCACGATCGGGGCGGCGGTCGAGATTCACCGGGATTTATGGGGTCACAACACCATACTTCACGATCCCAAATGTCAATTGGACTACCCACTTGCTCTAATCAGGCTCCACCATGCAGATTTTAAGCCTCGATTACTCCTCCAAGAACTCTTCCTATAAATACAAGGCTCAAGCTACATTCAAATCAAACATCAAACCAAAGCCTCCCACAGAGCAACTTATATTTTCCTGTAATGAACTTTCAATATTTTACTTGCTTTTCTAGGATTAGTGCTAGTCTGTAAGGAAATCCATTCATCAAATATATCATACGACCCTTGATTTTCAAGGCGCCGGAGCACCATCCTTGTTATTCGCTCATTCACCCCATATATCATACGACCGTCGCTCACTGAGCAGCGCGCCGGAGCACCGCCCTAAACCCACCATCAACATCACAACTAAACGGCCTTGTAGCTCAAGCCGTGAACCTGATGACCGAGATTAGTTCCTCTCTCGGCCACAATCGTTTGATTAAAAGTCAAGTCCAAACAGGCGCATCATTTCACCACTTCCATCCAAACCACATTCTCGACGCATGGTAGACCGTGCTGGCACGCTCGCGCACAACCGCACCGCACCCAAAAGTAGGAAGCCGTGTGTCAACGCATATCCCCTCGGCCCGGAACTCCAGGCCATGAGATTTGCGCGGTAGACACGTGCACTCTCATTCGGTCGAATGCCTGACGGAGATGTCCTACGTGGTTGGCCTTGGATAGAGACTTGACGACCACGTCGTCGATGTAGACTTCAACAATTCATCCAATGAGGTACGTCGCGCCGGCGTTCTTCAAACCGAAAGGCATGACCACCCATTCGTAGGTTCCAATATCCCCCGGACATCTGAATGCCGTTTTGTGGACATCACCCTCGGCAATAAAGATCTGGTCATAGCCAGCATGGCCGTCCATGAAGGAAATGAGCTCGTGCTTCGCTGCCTCGTCAACCAAGAGGTCGGACATAGGCATGGGGTACTCGTTTTTGGGGGTCACGAGGTTCAGATTTCTATAATCGGTGCAAACCCTCAAAGCCTCGGTCTTTTTCAAAACTGGCACGATGTTAGCCAACCATTCGACGTACCGAGCCGTACGAATGAAACCGGCTTTAAGGAGCCGTTCAATTTCTTCCTTGACTTTTAGCTGTACATCGGCCGAGAATCGCCTTGGCGACTGTTGGAATGGTCTAAAACCTTCCTTGATTTTCAACTCATGCTCGACCAAACCTCTCGGTAAACCAGGCATCTCATGATAATCCCAAGCAAAACAATCTTTATATTCATGGAGCAGGTCGATAATCTCGGCTTTTAACTCCAGATTCAAAAGTTGGCTTACAAAAAGTGGCCGTGGTTCGGCCTCCGTTCCTACATTTATTTCTAATAAGGGGTCCTGAACTTCAGGGTAGCCATCCTCCATCTCGGCAGGCGCCGTTTCCAAGTCGTCGATGGTCAAGATGTCCCCGTCATCTGATTTGTGGAGGAACTCGATCAAGTTGATTGGTGAGTTTGGCCGCGAGGATTTCTCCGCCTAATGCTCCAGTAGTCTTTCCAGCAAATCGGTCACAGCCGCTGCTCCTTCCTTGGTGGCCTTGTCCGTCATTTTAAGGCTAGTAAGGTCGATCAATACTTCGCGCGCCAAATCCTATCGGACATTCTCGGCACCTAACTCCAGGACTTTCTGAGCCGTCGTCCTGGTTGGTCGGCCGCTTGCGTCGTCGTCGTAAATCCGCGCCTGTACGACATTGGCTTCGAATGGCCTTTCATCGGCCGGGTGTACGGACACTTTCTGACCATCCCAAAAGAACAACAGTTGGAAAAGAGAGGACGGTATGCGTCCAGATTGATGGATCCAATCACGGCCAAGTAATATGTTGTAGTCTACATTAGACTCGACTACGTAAAAGGCCGCGACTCTCATCTGATCGGCCACGGTAATACCCCAATGGTTTTTGATTTATCACCGACAAAGCTGCTCATGACCACGTCGCTGGGGATGAGGTCTTCCTTTGATTTGTCTAACTTCCTCATCATAGAATAAGGGGAAATATTGACCATGGATCCACAGTCAACAAAAACTTTAGACACGGGTATCCCCTCCACATGAGCCGAGATGTATAACGGCTTTAGGTGTCGGTATTTGTTTAGCTCGTCTCTGGATATCACATCGTTAAAGGCCACGGCCAACAACTCCTCCTTTGTCTTCGGCCTCCGACCAGGCCGCTCTTCGAGCACATCGTTGTCCAGACCGCCATTCTGTCCCCTTGGGGCCGTGAACTCGGCAGGCAAAATCAACACCATGTTTATGTTTACTTCTTTCAGCCCATGCAAGTTTCCTTTATCAGCTTCCTCTTCGGCCGCGCAGTTGTCCTTAGTGAGGGTTCTTTCCTCAACCATCCCGAGGATCCCCTCATATTCCTCATCAGAGATCCCTAACGTGGGGTTGTCCTCAGCCTCGATCCCGGAGAAGGGACTGGCGAGGCTGTCAATCACAGGACACGCGGTCTCAGGGATGTTGCTCGTGGGAGTTTTGGCCGCAGAGAGGCCCGAAACTTTAGACTTCCCCTTAAGGGCTCGTCTAGCCTTAGTCAGAGCATCTGTAGCCATTAGGTACTCATCCAATCGACTGACCCAGACCTTTTTCTCGGCCGTCAGACTGAAGATAGAGTCGGCCGGGATTACGGTAAAATATTGGCGGAGGTACTCCAGATCGTCTTTGCTGAAAGGGGCCTTGGCCTCCAATCCTCCTAAGTAAGATTGGTAGCCCGACATCCCTTTCGCTCTAGCCTCCCGGCTTACTTGGTATACGGCCTTGATGGCCGAGTCAGATTCTTTGGTAATGAGGAGCCACTCTGCCTTAGTCAGTGGCAGAGTGGTCTTTATGGAACTCTACAAGGAAGGACAAACCATTGGCCGAGAATGGGGAATGGGGGGTCCCTTCCGCAGTAAACATCGATGATACCCTAGTTCGACTCGTCCGGGGCCTCAGCTTTTGGTTCATTGGGAGTACTTGTCGCCCCGCGGGGGTCTCTATCTTGCCGAGGATGCCATGCCTCCGAGCCCTGAGTAGCAGCTTCCCTGGTCGCAGAAGTGCCAGCTAAGAAAGACGGATGTACGTCAATAGTCGTCGTCTTCTTCAGGCGTTTGGACCCTTCGACCTGAGCTGACTGCGTCCTGGCCTGCTAAGCTTGCCTTTGCATCCTCCTTAGTTAGGTTTTTGTCAACGGCTCGGTCCTGCCCCCAGGCCGTGCATGGTACTAGCAATCATCCTGTACGGCCGGAGGTTTGAAGGTCTTGATGTGTCTTGGGGTGCCCTCGTCTCCTTGGCTATACGAGACTCTAGGAATTCGTGCCCTCAATTGATCGAATACGGCCTTGCTGATCAGTCGGCGATCATACTGGTCAGCGAACCTCCTTGCGACCGATCGAGAAGGCTCTATGGCCTTCCTTTTGTTCTCCTGTGGCCTGGATCGACCGATCTCATTCTTGCATCGATCGCAAAACACTAGCTTTGGTTTGGGCAATAACTCCCTTCCCTTGGTTGGTTTTGTTGCTGACGACGAGCTTCCTACCATGGCTTTATCAGGCCTATGCACTTCCCTATATTCGGCCTGAAACTGGGCGTTCACCATGTTAATGACCGGTGGAGGGAATGGCTTGGTGTCAACCTTCATGGCAGCCTTCTCTGAGAACTGGAGTTTCTTCTCATCTATTAGCTTTTGAATAACGTCCCGCAGGATGATACAGTTGTTAGTGTTATAAGACTAAGAACTGTGGTACTTGCAGAACGTCTTTCCTTTGAGCTCCTCGGCCTTTGGAATCTTATGACCGAAGGATAATTTGACCTTCTTTTCAATCAATAATAGGTCGAAAATAGCCTCGGCCCTTGTCAAATCAAAGGTGTAGGCCTTAATCTCTCGGGCCGCGAATTTGGCGTCGGGAATCTTTGTTCGACTGTTGTCGGCCTTGACAAGTTCCTTACAAATGAACATCTTGTCTAAGCTGACTTCAGCCGAGGCTATCTCGATCTCGGCGTTCTCGGCCTCGGTGGAGTTGTCCATTTTAGCGTATCCGACGACAGGATTCTTGTAATAAGTCCCCTTCGTAGCTGTCTTCTTCTGGATCTCTTCTTTCAACAGGGAAGCGTACCAATATACTTTGTTGGCCAAGTCGTGCATGTCCTAGAATTCAATCCTCTAGAACTTCTTTCGATACTCAAATTCTAGCCCTTCTTCGGCCATTTTGACGAACTCCCTTTCTGGTAGGTTCATTCGGCACTAATTCCTGCACGTCTTAAACGGGTGCAAGTAATCACGGGGTGTCTCGTCTGAGGCCTAACTCATCCTTGCCAGCTCCGCTACGGTTATCTCCCGATTAGTCTGGTAAAAGTGTTCATGAAAGATCATTTCCATGTCAGCCTAGTCCCTTACCGAATTCGGTAGAAGGTTTATAAACCAGGAAAACGCCGCGCCGATTAGGGAATGAACGAACAATCGGAGTTTCTGGTCATCCGAGTCAGCCTCCCCACATTGGGCCGTGAAACGGCCTATGTGCTCGATGGAGGAGGTATATCCGTCCCCAGAGAACAACATGAATTCTGGCAGTCGATAGTTCCGGGGAAGTGGAGTTCGGTCGATCTCTGGTGGGTACAGCTTAGTATACCTTGGTGTCTCCGGCCGTCTTTGAGCCAGGCTGTCCTCGATCAGTCGTCGAACGTCCTCGACTCGAAGCCCCTGAGGAGGTGGCTCTGGTTGGGCCACAAACGGCCGCAGGACCTGTTGTGCATCATTCTGTGGCCTTATTTGTTGGGCCATTTGAATGATGGGCTCGGTTGTGGTGACTGAGTGCATATGGTCTACCTGCCGCAAAGGCGTGGCCACTTGTTGTCAGTTTGGACCACTCTGGTAGTGGGAACCTAAGTACGTCTGGGTTGCCGTCGAGATGGATGAACCGTACTGAAGCTGGGAGCCCACCGGGAATACCGGTGCTTGCAATGGCTGCGCAATGGCCAAACCGTTCGGGGCGCACTACTGTAGCGATCCCGTGGATGCATTGCTTGGGCGGCCAAGGTATGGACAGGGCCGAGTTGTTGGACAGTGGAGTGCATGGGGCTACTCTGTCCTAACAACACAGCTGTCTGTATGTGGCCGTGCGGCGTCTCTACCAGGTAGGTCGGGCCGGGATTTGCCCACGTTTGCTAGGATTGTCACTCAACTATTCATCGGCGGCTGTAAATGCTGACCACAGCTTGACGCTGGTATGCAGCCAACAGCCCCGAGGCTGCTGCCTTCACCATAAGGCTCGGCCCTCTCGCGCTCCTGGCTTATCTGTCCGGCTCCAGGGGGAGTCGAGGGTGAAGCAATCGGCATCCTTTCTTGAAAGAGGGGGTTCGCAAATCCGATGAAATTCTATCCATTGCGGCCATAAAGGAGGTCTCTATCCTGTAGGTTTGCCTGGCCATCAATTCTTCCATCTGCGATTGTTCTTGCATGGCTTTGGCCGCACGGGCCGTCACTATCGGAACGCTGATCGAGACGCTAGCCGTTTGCTCGATCTTGGTCAATATTGGTGAGGTTGACTCTGGAGGTTCCGAAGTCATCTCGATTCTCTTGTTTTTGAGCTTTGCTTGTCACCTAGTTTCCACCATAAGGCCTCTAGTACTGTAAAGGTCCCACCGGGTGTGCCAAAAGTGTTGGCCTCACAAATCTCGTGGCCAAGTATTCCAAGCCGAGGGAATCTGCGTCAACACGAGTTGTCCTTCTTTTTGCACAGTGTGGTTGTGCGCGGGCGTGCCAGCACGGTTTACCATGCGTTTGAGTTAGTTGGGTGAATAGATGGGGGGGTGTGCCTGTTTAAATCTAACTTCTAATCGAGTGACTGTAGCCGAGAGAGGAACTGATCTCGGCCGTCAGGTTCACGGCCTGAGCTACAAGGCCGTTAATGGTGATGCTGATGGTGGTTCTTGGGTGGTGCTCCGGTGCGTCGCTGGGTGGCGACGGTTGTATGATATATAGGATGAATGAAAGAGTAACAAAGATGGTGCTCCGGCGCCTTGAAGATCAAGGGTCATATGATATATTGATGAATGGATTTTTCTACAAACTGCCACTACTCCTAAGAAAGCAAGTAAGAATATTGAAAGTGCATTACAAGAAAATAAATGACATGAAGTAAATGACAGAAAAATGTAATCTGCTCCGTGGGAGGCTTGTGTTTGGTGTTTGAACCTTTCAAATGTAGTTGGAGCCTAGTATTTATAGGGAAGTTCTTAAGAAGACAACGGAGCTGAAAATCTGCATGGTGAGGTTGATGAAAGCTAGTGGGTAGTCGAATCGACATTTGGGAATGTGAAGTATGGTGGTGTGACCCCCATAAACCCCGGCCGCTGCCCTGATGGTGGGCTCTGCGTCTCGAGCCTTAGAGGAGCATTTAATGCCCTGGTCTGATGGTTGGTGGCTTAGCCGTACAAAGTCATAGAATTTTCACACCTCATCCCTGATTTTACTCGCCATATCTGACTTCAATCACGTCCCCTCTTTCTTGGCTCATTAAATGCTCCTACGTGGATCATGGGCTTTCTGCTGTGATCAGAGGCATTACTTCATTAAAAGAAGCGCGGGACCATGATGCCACGTGGTGACGCTGCTTAGCTTTTCCTATCTTGGCTGTGTATCGGAGGAGCTTATCCTCGGCTAGTATTACCGAGGCCGTGATGACCTTGCCGTGCCAACTTACTTTTGTTCCCAAAATAGAACGAACAATGACTCGTAACTTTCGGCCGAGGGTAGGTGCTAGGGCGGAGAGGAAGTTCCTTCGGTTGGTCTCCTCGGACGAGATTTATTTCAACACAAACATCTCCGAGGCCTGCGAGGATGGAATTGACGGATCAGGAATGGGGGTATGCCTAGGTAGAGAGAGTTTCAGTTCTGAGATATTCTTAAACTAAAATAAAGGGGGGTTCAGTGTATGGCATATTTATATTCGGTTTATGATTGATACGAATAATTGGAAGAACTATGTGTGGCTTGATCCCTTGTTAAGGGTACGTAGGCAGCCTAGAGATTAAGGTGCAGCCATGAGGTCAAGTAATAGAAAAGGCAGTCCAGTTAAGTTACTATGAAATCTAACATTGTTTCGAGGATGTTTTAAGAAATTGAATTGAATGTTGTTAGTTGAATGATTTATTCTATTTATTAAGGCTTGAGGCCAGAATGATATGATGCTTGATTATTTTGGATATAATTCAATACATGTTGGCAGTTGGGTTATATATATATATGCTTGTTTATCAGGTGGAAATTTTTTGGGAATTGTTCGATATACAGGGGAGACTTTGCCAAATTTTCGGCAGAAGTCGCACTTGAATAACATGAAATTTTGGTTAGAAGGGCAATTTGGTCAATTGTGTTCGACGACCGCAAGGTGTCGAACACACACAAAGTTCGGCTCGGATTCCAAAGTGGAATTTGGGTTGGGTCTTGTCAAGTGCCCATACAAGCACATTTATTTTATCGCACATTTACTTTATTATTTAAAATATGGCGTGGAATTAACGTCCATACAACAAGCAATTACTTTATGAATTTATTTTACCGCATATTTACTTTTATTTAAAGTATGGTGCAGGTTTATTTGATGAATTAATTGTGTGATATGACGAGTTTTACAACATACAAAGATCAGGAGAAGAAGTTCCTTGATCCTCATCATACAACTGTTAGAAATATGCCCTTAAAGTCAATTAATTATGTAATAGTTAGAGTTAAGGACATCTTTAATAAAAGACATATTATGTTATCAATGGGCAAGAAATGTTGTTTTATACATTAAATCATCTTATATTATCTTTCAATATGTAGAACAACCATAGTACAAGGAATACACGAGTGGATATGAGAGTTATGTAATAAGATAGTATACATGGAGACTTCTCATTATCCCTAAATCCTGAATATGTTCCTAGTCATAGAAATATTGATTGGGCGTCAATATTCCGCAAAGATTAGTACACACAGTATCGTCTCTATATGTAGGGAATGACAAGGTCTCAAGTTAAGTGTGGAGACACATCGATATGTGTGTACGTGCTTGTAGAAGAACAAGTACACTGAACGCAATCCAACACATGAGTTACAGCATGGAAGTCTTTACTCACATGTCAAGCTGGAACTCATAAATTGCAATGGTGCAAACTAATCCTTAGACCTGAGACATCATAGATGTTTTGTGGCTATGTTGTTAATCTTTGAGGGCACTAAACGGCTATGCTGAATTAGGCATAGCTTAAAGGTGCTCATCAGGATTCTCAATAGAGTCATGGAAGCAAATGAATGTACAACAAGGAATCTCTACTCTCAGTAAAGGAGAGATATGATTGGTCAAATCTCTACGCAGAGTAGTGGATAAGACTTGAAAGAAGAAGTCTTCAAGTCTTACCAAGATAATCATATAAATGGAATAATTCACATTAGGATACTGACAATCGGATTCCATGATCTAATAATGTGAATAAGGAATATTGATATAAGAGAAGGATTCAATTGGGCAGTCATTCCAATTTGAATAGGTTCTTTCACAACGTCTCATTTAGCTCGAATAACATTGACTTGCTGCTAGGTGACAACCATGGTTTGTGGATGTCCTAAGAGGTTTCAATTAACCTTTATTAATAGGAAGAATTAAATTGTGGAATTTAATTTGTATATCATTTATGAGGAGTTGAGTCAACCCACTACCTTGCTAAAGGAAACCTACGGATCTGCACACCCAAAGAATATGATTAGAGGTACAAATGACGAGAAATAAAATGAGGAGACACAAGTCAATAGTTGATAATCAAATGTCAAAGTCAACGGTCAAAAGTCAACGTGTAGACCAAAACAATTGACCAAAGTCAAATAGTTCGACCGGGTCAATTAAGTAAGACTATAATTATAATTTAATAGTTAAATTATAATTAAAAGATTAATTATGGAATTAATATTGACATATAGAAATATTAGATTGGGCGAGACAAAGTAGCCTAAAAGGCTATTGGGCCCAAGTGATAAGTGGCATAAGATGACATGACCCGTGGACCAAATGGAACCCCAAATACCCACCCAATTGCCTTTTGTGTTATCCTATATAAGCTAAGTGTTGGAGAAAACCTAGCTAGGGTTTTTAGTTTCCTACTTTGGTTGATGAGTGATCATCTTTGTATCTCATATTCCATAAACCAAAAATGGGTCAAATCAAGAAGTAGACTAGCATCCATACTTCTTCACTGTATTATCTTCATCTTTAGGAGCATTTGTGTGGTGAGGTAGATGACTCCAATCTTGGAGCCTTAAGGTGAATGACTCAAAATCAAGAGAAACAAAAAGCATTTCCAACAAAGGTGTTCATTCTTGAGAAATCAAGAAAAAGTCATCAAGGGTAAAGATCTATTCCCTTTTTCCTTTATTATTTGTGTTCAAAGAGACTAGGCTAAGATACTTGGTTTAAAATGAAAAAGGTTTAGCTCAACTAGTATAAACAAAATGAATCTGCCATTTAGAATGTTTTTGTTGTATAGGTTGTGGCTAAAGTTCATTTCCTAAGCATTAGATGCATGTTTCCTTCAACAACTACAGCAGAACCTGAAGATCCTTAATGATGATAATGATATGAAAGCTGGCAGTCTCTCCGGTACTATATTTGTAAACAAGTGATCAGACTTGAAGATCCTTAATCCTTGACATGTAAATAAGGACCTGAAGTTCGTTGATAATGTAACAGTACCATATATGTGAAAAGTGTTATACATATGAATAGTAAATGTACTCGCAAATATATTATGAATAGCAACTGTATACGTGAATGGTGCCGTACACATGAATGGTAACTATACTGGCAAACATACTACATGCATGAACAAAAATCGTATTCATGAATTGATGAATAGTACCTTAAACTCATGGCTAAACAATTAAATGAGATGCCAAAAGTTCCTTAAAACATGGACAATTATGTAGAGGCCTAAAGTCTCGAAATATGTACAAGAAATTATAAGAATGTTCATACCATGAGAATATGTGATTTTCGTTTGAAGTACAAAATCTAACAGTGTTGTGAAGCTGAAGTTCCAACAATTAAATGGACAACCCTTAAGGTATTATTACAAGTGGTGGCATACAACATATTTCTTTGGCATAAGAAAATGATGAAGCTCAATTTTATCACAATCGACACCTCAAGAAGAAATATACTTTGTGAATTCCGGTTGTTAAGAATACACAGTGAAATGAATAATATCATAATAAACCTCAAATGATGAATTGAGGCTCCCCGCATATTTTGTTATATTATATGATCTTGGTCAGAAGCCCATGGATCCCAATATATGAGAAATCTCAAACCTAAAGTTTTGGGTATATGGTAGTTAATGTTCTTCACTACTATATTACAATATTATGACTTTTCCTCAATTTATATTTCATGCCCATTTGAAAATGGCTATTAAATTGTGAGGTTGGGTTTAACTTGGGCCAAAAGTTCTAGACACACATGCATTGGAAAGAAAAATCAAGAGACGACACCAATGGAGGTGGTGGCAAGGAGAGGCTTTTGGGTCTTGTGTGTGTGTGCATGTATGTTGAATGTTAGTCAAAAACATTTTATAACATCCTATGACATTTTCATATAGTATATTGTTTTTGTCCCCTAAAGTTTTAAAAAGAAACCAATGAAAATGAATATGCATTTTGGGTACAAAAGATGGTACCACCTTGTGGTCCCAAAATCACACCATCTTTTTCAAAATACCAACACACACACACACACACACACACACACACACACACACACACACACACTCCTTCATGGCCGGCCCCCCACCCTAGGATCCCTTTTGGGGTCCCCATGCATTTTTTGTAAATTAGGGGTTGTTTATGAAATTGCTGGAAAATTACAGTTTTGCTCAAAACTTTAATTAATCTCGATTTTGCCCCATTTCACTAAATGACAAAGTGTTTTCATCCTTTTGGGAAAATTGTTTATTTGTTTGAAATAAATGTTTCATTAAAATTAAGCCCATATTATCCAATAACAAATTTTAGAATTAGATTCTAAGTTAATTATCTAATGAGATTAAATAATCAAAGAGATGATTATGGACTTATGAACACAAATACATGACACAATATGATTGGCCGATTATTCATTAGATGAATGGAATAAGTTTGATTTATTGGTTTGTAAATTAAATAGAGGTTTGCATGCCTCTCCTCTCTCTTAATCTCAAATGTAATTTCCTTAAAGTCCATTGGGGTTTAAGTTCTCTATTCTCAAATGGTTATAGGGAAGAAGGAAGATCAAGAGAAGGAATAATCAAGTCAAGATTACTTGTATTATTCATGGGTCCAACACCCAATAACAACCATGAATATTTTAAGAAGTTAAGACACATAATAAAATCAACCTCCATCCAAAAGCCGTAGATCCGACATCTTGGCTAGATGTTAGATCAAAATCAAGTCCATAATCATCCATAAGCCTATGGATGACTATTTATCTAAACTTAAGGAAATGCAAAGGCTATCTGTTAGTAGTAGTGCATATTCCCAATCTCAAATAAAAGAGTTTTATGAAATTGATTTGATTTGCAAAACAAATAGTGGGAGTATCGTACAACTACTAATATGATTTAGAATAATAGTTGTCCTAGGCCAAGTAGTTTAATTGGATTAAACATGTTTATGATGAGACCTTAAAACCCTCAATTAACTAAATTAAGTAGAAAAATAGACTTTTTGAAAACCTAATCGTGGCCTTCCATCATGGTGAATTCCGAATAGGCTTGACCCTTATGAAGGCTTTGCCTCAGATATGGGGGGCTGACAACAAGATGTTCTTGCTTAGGAAGAATTCATTTATACATTGGATGTTGCAAGGATAGACTCAAACATGGACCAACATTCTATTATGATGAGGTTCATGATTGTATCACTATACTTTGCAAGAATGGTGGGCTAATACTTAACTAGTACAATGGTGCCTCACGATAATATTCGGGGGTATACATTTGCTAGATGTCAAATTATATGGGAACTCACATCATGATGTGAATGAGTAGAAGGACTCTTTCTTTATTATTTGTGTTATCCCTAGATCCATTATGAAGCGGTGATCCAAATAATAGGGAGCCTCCCATCCAGCTAAGAAACATCTTACAAAAGTCTCTCGTATTCCATTTTTAAGGGGTTATGAAAATCGTTTAAAATAGTGGGAGGAGCCATGGAATTTAAAGACCCTAAATCCATGGCCTTAACCAAAACAATCTAATTTTATTTCTGTTATGTTCATAGATACTCTTGTAGAACCCCATTCATAACACATTACACAAAGCAAGCCTCAAATGAACCATATAATGTCAAAAGGGGTTAGCTTCCATAAGGATGCTAAAAGGAAGAAAAGATGTAATGTACATCTTTCATGCACAAGGAACAAAACTTATGAAGAGCGCAATTTTGTCCTTGAGTCAATAATGGCAGTTGAAACTTCCACTTGGATAATGAATTCAGGAGCTAGCAGACACGTTTGCAATTCATTGCAAGATCTAGCAGATCATAAGAAGTTGTCAAAAGGGGAAATAGTGCTACGTGTCGGTAATGGTACCCAAATATCTGCAAAAGCAGTAAGCACTTTCCACCTTAAGCTACCACATGGGGAGACACTTGAACTTAAAGAATGTCTTTATCTTCCAAGTTGTGTAAAGAACCTAATATCTATTTCAGCATTGTCGAATGAAGATTACACTATCACATTCAATAGAATGGGATGCTCTCTACAACAAGGCAATCGAATCATATGTAAATGTACTATGATCGATAGTCTTTACCAAATTCAAATTGTGAAAAATAGCAACCGCTTGATTGAGATGCCAAGACCTAAGAGGCCTAGAGAAGAACTCAATCTGACTCAAGTTTGGCACCTAAACTTAGGACACATTGGCCAAGATAGGATCCAAATGATGGTCAAACAGGGATACCTTGAATCTTTGGGTTCAGTCCCCATGCCCACCTGCGAATCCTGTCTTTAAAGCAAAATGTCAAACTTGCCTTTTTTAGGAAAGTGGGAAAGAGTCACTGAGCTTCTTGAATTAATCCACATTGATGTATGTGGACCATTGTCCACTACATCAAGGGGTGGCTTTTCTTACTTCATTACGTTCACCAATGATTACTCTCGATTGGGCTATGTATATCTAATAAAGTACAAGTCAGAGGTCTTTAAAAAGTTCAAAGAATTCAAGAACGAAGTTGAAAAGCAAATAGGAAAGAGTATCAAGATTCTAAGATCAGATCGAGGAGGAGAATACTTGGGTATTGAGTTTCTTGAATATCTCAAGAAACATGGCATTCTATCTCAGTGGACTCCACTTGGAACTCCATAACTTAATGGTGTCTCCGAAAGGAGAAACCGAATATTGGTGGACATGGTCCGATCAATGATGTGTTATACTGACTTGCTAGTATCGTTTTGGTGATATGCACTTCAAACTGCAGCATACCTGCTAAATAGAGTACCTTCCAAATATGTGCCCAAAACACCATATGAAATGTGGTTTGAGAGGAAGCCAAGTCTTAATCATCTTAAGATATAAGGTTATTCGGCTTATGTCAAGAAGCATGATATTGACAAGCTAGACGCTAGATCAGAAATGTGTAGATTCATTGGATATCCAAAAGAAACTTTAGGATACTACTTCTACCATCCAAACGAACAAAAGGTGTTTGTTGCAAGATCTGCAAGATTTCTTCATATTGATTTTGCATTGGATGACACCTGTGTGCAAAAGGTTGAGCTCAAGGAAAAGTCTGGAGAGCCTCATGAACCTGAAGTAGAGTCTGATCCAGTTGACAATCCGGTCCCTTTACCCACACTCACCCAACCTCCACGTAGGTCTGAAAGGATCAATAAAGCTCCTGATAGATATCTGGGCTTATACCATGTTCTTCTCATGGGAGATGGCATGAAAGATCATGAAACCTACATGAAGGCAATGTTGGACATGGACTCTGGTTGACCCTCCCGAAGGTATTGTACCAATAGGAAACAAATGGATCTTCAAGAGGAAGAAGGGCTCAGATGGCAAGGTGAAGACCTATAAAGCTAGATTAGTAGCTAAAGGCTACAGAAAATGATAGTGAATTGACTATGAAGAAACTTTCTCTCCTGTAGCAATGATAAAATCCATCCGCATACTTCTCGCCATAGCAGCATATTATGACTATGAGATATGGCAAATGGATGTGAAACGGCTTTTCTGAATGGCCACCTTCAGGAAGAAATCTATATGGATCAACCTGAAGGACTCATATCTAAATATGAAGAGAAGAAAGTATGCAAACTTCAAAGGTCAATCTATGGACTAAAGCAGGGGCTTCAAGGAGTTGGAACATTCGTTTTGATGAAGCTGTTAAAGGTTATGGTTTTAGCCAAAATGAAGATGAACCTTGTGTGTACAAGAAAAACAATGGGAGCGCAGTCGTATTCCTCGTACTATATGTAGATGACATATTAATGTTTGGAAACGACATAGGCATGTTGACCTCTGTGAAACTATGGTTATCAAAGACCTTCTCAGTGAAGGATCTGGGAAATGCATCTTACATACTGGGTATCAAGATCTATTGAGATAGATCAAGAAAATTAATTGGATTATCTCAATCCCTATATGTGGACAAGGTGCTCGGAAGATTCCAAATGGAACATTCCAAGAAGGATTTTCTGCTAGTCAGACGTGGTATTCAACTGTCTAAGAGCATGAGCCCTAAAACCCCAGAAGCAGTGATACAGATGAGCAGGATCTCATATGCCTCCGCAATTGGGAGCCTAATGTATGCCATGCTGTGTACGAGGCCTGATATCAGTTATGCTGTGAGCATCACAAGCAGATATCAATCAAACCCAAGATCAGAACACTGGAGTGCTGTAAAGACTGTGTTAAAGTACTTCAGAAGGACTAAGGATATGTTCCTAGTCTATGGAGGAAACCCAGAATTACTGGTGGAAGGATATACAGACTTAGATTTTAATTCTGATGTTGATGATCGGAAATCCACTTATGGATATGTGTTCATATTGAATGGAGGGGCAATCAGTTAGAGATGTTGCAAGCAAAGCACCACTGTGGACTCCACAACTGAAGCAGAGTATGTAGCTGCTTCGGAAGCAGCAAAGGAAGCGATCTGGATGAGAAAGTTCATTACTGAACTTGGAGTCGTCCCCAACATTGAGTCACCAGTCATTTTATACTGTGACAACAATGGGGCTATAGCATAAGCCAAGGAACCAAGGTCTCATGAAAGATCCAAAGCACATTCAGAGGTGTTATCACTTAATCAGGGAATATGTTGTTGATGGAGATATTAGCGTGCTCAAGGTGGCTTCAGCAAACAACGTAGCAGATCCACTCACAAAGCTTATGAGTCAGCTTCAGCTGGACCGACACATGGAGAAAATGGGTATTAGATACATGTCAAATTGGCTTTAAAGTGCAAGTGGGAGATTGTTAGAAATATGCCCTTAAAGCCAACTAATTATGTAATAGTTAGAGTTAAGGACATCTTTGATAAAAGACATATTATGTTATTAATAAGCAAGAAATGTTATTTTATACATTAAATCATCATATATTATCTTTAAATATGTAGAACAACTATAGTCCAAGGAATACACGAGTGGATATGAGAGCTATGAAATGAGATTGCATACATGGAGACTTCTCATCATCCCTAAATCCTGAATATGTTCCTGGTCATGAAATAATGATTTGGCATCAATATTCTGCAAAGACTAGTACACACAGTATCGTCTCTCTGCCTCTCTCTCTCTCTCTCTCTCTCTCTCTCTCTCTCTCTTAAATTTCATCACGATATGGGCTAGGGTCAAAGAAGAATCAAGCTGCAGCGGGAGGAAGAAGAAGAATCAAGCTGCATAAAAAAGAATTATTATTTGTTTTAAGGGTAAAAGGAGCAAATGTTTCATGATAAGTCTGACCTAGATAAGTTTTTGTAATTGACAAGTAAGTTCTATTCTCTCTCTCTCTCTCTCTCTCTCTCTCTCTCTCTCTCTCTCTCTCTGCTATGCACAAACCTGGGAAGAGTCCGAGCCAAATTAGCTGCAACAGTTCTTTTTAAATATTTTCTTTTTCTTTCCATTTTCTACCCAAAATTTCTACCCAAAATGGTAGTAAACTCAGATAAAAGAAAGAGAGGAGGTGCAAGGATGTATCTCAAATTTTGAATGATGTGTAAATGTCGAAAAAGTTTCACCTTCCGCTTTCCAATTCATACCACAGCATCCAGTGACCCACCCCCTTCTCTCTCCTATCATATCACCATCATCTTCCCTAATCCCTCTCACAAATACAACACCCAAACCACCACAACCACCATCATCTTCCCAGCCCCCTTCTTCCCCTAAACTTCCATGGGTGTCTTGATAAGTTTTGGGGGCTGGAGTTTGTTTTGGTGGAAATCAGAATCAGAATTTTCATGTGGGAGAGAGAGTTGTTGTCGGCACTGGGTGGGTTGGGACTTTGGGTACTTGCTTTGGTTTTTCTTCCATTTTTATTTTTATTTTTCATACTTTTTAAGAATAAAAAGTTTGAATAAGGTGGATTTGTATTTCCAGATCCGATGAGCTTGGGGTTTGACAGAGGATGGAGTGAGAGAGATAGAGATGAGCTGGGCCATATATATTTTTTCTTTTAAATTTTTTCCAAAAAAAGAAATTTATTTTTAATGATTTAACAGAAAATTGGATGAAATGTTGATGATTTAGATGGCAGGGGGGAAATTGGCGAAAAAAAAAAGTTCATATGCTTAATTTTCTAAAAAAAAAGGATAGGCGGCTAATTGAAAATTATGTATAAGTTTAGGGGGTATTTCACTAGTAAACCCTAACTAATAAGTGACTCACCCCACCATATATACCCACCATACCTACTTCTCCCATTATGCCTTTGTGATGTGATTGAAACATGTCACTTATGTAGTAAACTATGTATTTTCTATGCCTATAAATAGGCACCAAATATGAATGAAACACAAGACTAGATGAGTAGGAATTCATAGTTGAGCTCTTGAGAATTGTTCTTCCATTGTTTTCTCTTATTCTAAATTTCTCTCCAAAATCCTCTTAATTTTATAACAGTACACTTTTTTCTTACACATGTTTTGAATTAAATTTTTTTTGTTGTCTAAAAATTTGTAATCAAAAATTTAAAAATCTTTTTAAAAAAAAAAAGAAAAAAAAAGACTCGGCATGGGCTGATGGGTGGGCTTGGGCCAAGGCCTTTGAAACTTGGCTCAATCTGACCTAACTCAAAAAATAGAAAAAACCCGTAAAGCTCAACTTGAGCCTGCCCAATAAATTTTGGGTCAAACCAACCCAACACAATACTAAACTACGGAAAGGCTAGAATGAGGAGGTTGAGTGAGGAGGTTATTTGAGGAAGTGAAATCTCACCATCAATAACCAAAAACAAAGCACATGGGGGGGGTGCATTGGGGGGTCCACACCCCTTTTGATGGTGAGATGGGCCTCCTCAAATAACCCCCTCATTGTAAGCCCTCATTATAGAAGCTCCCTACTAAACTATACTACACACTACCAAAAATGAAATTGAAGTGATTTCTTAAAAATTTTTATCTCATGCCAACGGATCAAGTCGAGTGAAAAAGAGTGTTGACTTGCAAATGAGAGATCTCAAGTTTGAATCTCATGACATCATCTTCTATACATATAAAGCAAAATGCAGAGAATGGTGAAACATTCAAAATACCAGAAAATGCCCTTGGTTAATGTAAACATTAAGAATTGAAATTATTAATTAAATGAGGATAATATGGTAAATTCACACTTTCTCATATTAAAAAAATTTAAAATCTATATATATAAAGCAAAAGGCAGAGAATGGTGAAACATTCAAAATACCAGAAAATGCCCTTGGTTAATGTAAACATTAAGAATTGAAATTATTAATTAAATAAGGATAATATGGTAAATTCACACTTTTTCATATTAAAAAAATTTAAAATTAAAAGAAAAATCAGATAATGAATCCTCTTTTTTTTTTTTTTTTTTTGGATGAGATCCAAGGGTGTCCACCGCCGACAGCAGTGACTAATCCCTTTCGCCGCGGGAGCTCTCCAAAGGAGGTAAATAGCTGGCCATGAAATGCGCTCCATTCCCATGGGTGGGGATCGAACCCCCAACCACATGGTTAAGGAATGAGGTGAGCTACCACCACACTACATCTCATGGTTATAATGAATCCTCTTTTTAAGGAACAGAACTACTCATTATCTTTTTTTAATTCTAAATAAATTTAATTTTTTTCAAAAAATGCCTCTTGCAGGCATGGACGTATGCGGAGAGGCTAATAGTTCTGTATGGGAGAAATCCATCTAGTTAGACCATAGGTTGTACTTTAAAAAATAATTTATACCTAATAAAAACCCAATTCAATTCAGCTCTCTCTCGCTCTGGCCCTTATTCTGTCGCTCTGGCTCTGTCTCTCGCACGCTTGCTTTGTGTCTCGTGCGGGCTCGCTCTTTTGCAAGCTGGCATTCTGTCTCGTGCTGGCTCGCTCTCTCTCCCAGCCCCCTCCAGCCTCTCTTCTTCGATTGCCAAGCAGATTAACCAGTAGTCGGTAGCCTCTCTATGGAAGGTAACTTATCTAATTTTGCAACTCTCTCTTTTTAACTATGTATATGTTCTAGGGTTTCTAACAAATTGATTATGTGTCCCTAATTTGCTTTAGGTTAAATTATTTGGTACTGAATTATCTTTTTTGTTTATATTTTGGATTTATATAGAAATTGGGGTAAATTTCTATTATGAGGTTTTCTTTGAATAATAACTTTTCTGGGTTTTTTTCCTGTTATTTTTTTGAATTTCCCTACGAGTACTTACTATGAGTATGATTAATTATTCTATACTGGTTTTTAACTGTAGTTCATTTGTGTTGGAAATTTAGGATGAGGTTCTGATTCTTATGATAAAACGGTTGGGTATGAAGCTCTTAGACTTCCTATTTGATTCTTGAATTCGTTTTTAGTTGTATTTTTTTCTAGTTTTTAATTTCTTTGTTTTTCTTTGTCATTGCTAGCTTTTTTGATGTGCAAAGTTGGTTACAATTTTGAGTAAATTTATGTGAGATTGGCCTCACCTACTTGAGCATAGCATGTGCAAATCCCCATTTTGACCATTGATTAGGTAACTTTTCTGTCACTTTTACGAGCTCTTTTAGGTGAACAACTCAGTGTCATTGTGTGAATCCTCTCCTTCTCGCTCCTCCCTCTTAGCTTGTATATCTTTGCTGCTATCTTATTTTTGTTTAAATTTAGCCTCTTTTAGATGAACAGCTCAATGTACATATTAGTCTCTTAACAGCTAATCTGGTGAGACCTATGAACTTGTCTGATTATTTTCGTAGGACCTTTGTGTAGCTGATTTCATGAAACAGTCTTTTGCTTTTCAACAAAAATTTCCTATCCTTTTATTCACTTGAATTGCTTAATAGCAAATTCACATTGTATAAAGTGCTATTTAAGGGTGTGGTTATGTTTGGCCTTGTAGGCTTCTTTTGCCTCTTTTCTTGTTTCTCTTGGGATCTTATTAGCTTTCTTTGTTTCCTATGGATCTCTTGTCCATTTGTTTTTGTAATAGTTTTTCTTTTTGTTTCTTTAATAAATTTTCATTTTCTTACCAAAAGAAGATCAGGTTACATGATTGAGTTTGGTGTAATTTTGACTTGTTGCTTGTCCGTTGAGTAAAACGCCTTATGAAAAAGACTTCATTTAGTCTTTGTTGATCTGTCAATGTCTTGGGTTTTTGAATTTGAATTTTCATGTCCTGCTTGCTTTTTGATGTTATGGATATGTGCCCATTGTTTATTTAAAATGCTTACCTGGTTGAATGCATGTTTAATTTCTGTTGTAGTGTGCAGGATGACCTTAACAGACATTGTAGATTTATCTAGTGATGATGAACTTGGAGAGGTTGATGTGAAACCTGTTAAGTTGGAGCCGGGTCTCGTTGGAAGAAAATTGCAACAGAATGAGAACAATAATGCTCAACTTGTGAAGCATCAAAAGTCAAAAACCCCATGTGCAATACGAGAATCTGAAGAAAATAGGAGCTCAAATGCTCTAAGCACTGGTCACAGTAGCTCTAGTATATTAGACCAGGGGCAGTCACCAGTGGATGATACTGGCCTTTCTTATACATCGCCTTTATCTCCAGCACCACTTTGTCGGCAGTTTTGGAAAGCTGGGAACTACAATGATGGCATTGGTTCTAAAGTCACAATTCAAAGTATTCCACTATCTACTGTTATATTTTGTACTTGAGTGTAGTGCATCTGGAATTTTACCAATATTGGCAGTTAAAGCATATATTGTCTGATTAGTAGGCCTACTAATTCTGTTGAGGCTCTTTCACAAGTTTTCATGAGTTTTCTGATGATGACTTTTGTTTTGATGATAAGGTTTTTCATATACAATGCAATATTTGCAATCTTCTGCATCCAATATTGTATATGCATGGTATGTTTTATGACATTCCTCTTTCTGGATCACAGATGGCAAAAACTATCTACATGTCCACCCAATGTTCCTTCATTCAAATGCCACTTCACATAAATGGGCCTTTGGTGGTAAATTCAATCTTCATTCTTCTTTATGTATATGTTAATGAATTCAACTTTATGTATGTTTTGCTTTTTTTCGATTTTGACAAGGACAGTACATTCCTTTTTTTATTCTTGTTTTCAGCCATAGCAGAACTACTTGACAATGCAGTTGATGAGGTAATTTGTGAACGTTTATATTATATTTTTTTATTTTTCTGTGGTGGTGAAGAGTAATAACAAGCTGCTTGGTCTTGCAATTGAATTAAACAAGAATCATAGAGATATTCGGATAAACGTGTTAGGATAGAGATTTTATATTTGAGTAGGTTAATCTTTAATGGTTTCTGAGTATCTAATAACTTTCTTTTCAAGATATTTTCTCACCTTTTTTTTGGTTTAGTTTCCTCGTAATTAAAGAAGATCCAAGATGAGCAAAAGTTGTCAAGTCATTGGAAACTAGTAATCTAGAAGAGGCATTGTATATCCATGTGAAGCTCAGTGAATTTGAGGCTGTGGACATTTAATAAATAGGTTGATCTTTACCTAAGCTATTTGTAGGGATGTAAGAACCTGGATTCCTTGGCCAAATAAAGATATAGTGGGCATGTATCTATATGTTAGTGGAAGAATATGTTTTATTTATTTCCTTCTAAAAATACTATTGGTACATCAAGAAGAAAAAAAGGATATTGGGTCAGTGCCTTTTCAGTCATCGCCTTTCTTATGGCGTTTACCCTGATTATGTTTTGACCTAGTTTTGAGAGTTTGACGAATCATATCATGTTTTGCATTTCACTCTTCTTCATTGTTAATTTGGATAGATCCAAAATGGGGCCACTTTTGTCATTGTAGATAAAACCTCAAATCCAAGGGATGGAAGTCCAGCATTGTTAATTCAAGGTAAGGGTGTATATGTACAGGATTCTTTTATTCTTAAAATCTTTAATATCTGAAATGTATTTACCTAGCTTGTCCAAAATTTGATACTTTGTATGTAGATAATGGTAGTGGGATGGACCCTGAAGCTATGCGGCGCTGTATGAGTTTTGGGTTTTCAGATAAGAAATCGAAATCAGCCATTGGACAATGTATAAATTTTACCATTCATTCTGAAATCTGTTTTATTATTTCCTTTGGCATTTATTGGTTGACTTGTAGCCTTCCAGATGGAAATGGTTTCAAGACCAGTACTATGAGACTTGGTGCAGATGTCATTGTGTTCAGCCGTCACCAGGATAAGAGGTTCGACTCCAATAGTTATATTTATAGTACTTTTAGTTTCATTGTTCTCTAGTTGTTTATTGTGATTATTCGAAATATGTTACTATTTTCTGGTTTTCAACAAACAAGATTTTTATATGGTGATCCAAAGGTTTTTGAATGTGTGTTTGTCAATTCTTTATCAATAAAAGAGAGGAATTTTACTATGATTTTGCACTATAATTGATTGTCTTTTGTTTCCTTGTTTTTTTTGGGGGGTGGGAGGATAAGTAAACAACGATAGGAGGATCGGTAAAATGACTGTTGAAACATTCAAAACTCAACTATTTAAGATATATGAATCTTTGGAGGCCGTTGGGTGCCGTTTGATTTTCTAAAGAATAATTCTTATGAATTGTTCCTTCGCTAAAGACCTGTTCACCTCCCTCCACCCGAGCTCTCTGTTTGAATCTATTATTGTGTAAGTAAATACATAGATCATGAGTTATGAATGCCGTATGCGAGATCTCAGTGATATTTGGATCTGTTCACAATTTTTTCCTTGCCTAAGGACCTTCTACCTTGCTCCGTCCCTCTCTCCCTTTGTGTGTGTGTGTGTGTGTGTGTGTGTGTGTGTGAAGGATGTACTATATTTGTGATGCCAATTAATGCCATCCTACTTTAGTGGTAATATTTTGTGCCTTAAATTGATGCTGTTGTTTCTTTACTCATTTATTTTGGCCAGGGTATTGACTCAAAGCATTGGTCTTCTCTCTTATACATTCTTGGCACAAACAGGCCATGACAGAATAGTAGTACCGATGGTGAGCTTTGTTGCTTAAGCTTCTGGTTCTGTGTTTCTTATCTGTGTGATAGAGGTGAAACAGTGTGCAAACTGTGGCTTATTGTTCTATGTGCTAGTAAATGGATGACCAGGACATTTGATGTACCAATGTAATGCCATATTTATACTAGCTGCAACATGAATTATCAATATCTTGATGGAGGAGCATATGCACTATGTTTGGAGATCTTAATTTTTCTTTTTTCTTTTTTGGGTTTTTGGTTATTCGACGACACTCTTACATTTAGTGTCTGGTATTAACGGCTCATGTCAATTGCAGGTAGATTATGAATTCAACACATCAACTGAGACATTAGAAATAATGCATGGGACGGAACACTTCATGTCTAATCTTTCCATGCTGTTGCAGTGGTCCCCATATTCAACGGAGGCTGATCTTCTGAAGCAGGTAATTTTCTACAATATTTTCTTTGCTATGTATAAAAATTCTTTTTTCATTCGGTATATATATATATATATATTTTTTTTATATATACATGGAGAGAGAGAGAGAGGGCTCTTTTTCTGTTTTTTATATTCACTGTACCATTCAAATATTGATCATATATATAGTTTATTTAGTAAGCTCAGTTATGATGTAGGATATGGGTGAATTATAGATTTAGGTAACTTAGCAGAAGCGAAAACAATGAAAATAAAAATAGAAAATAGATGAGAAGGATGACTTGGCTTCACACCAAGAATTCTCCAATGTCTGGAAAGTAAACTTTTCTCAATATCTCATTCTCCAATCTCCCCAATGAATTACATGAGAGGGGTACTTATAGGAAACTAAAACCTAGAGACAATAGGATAAAATCCCTTACTGGACAGAAATTCCTAATCCACAAAGGAACCAATCGAAATAAACTAGGAAACTTAAATCAAATCCTACTAAAAGCTGGAAAACTAGAGAACCTAGGAAACTAACAAATAAATCAGGCAATTAATCAAATCTGATACCAAATTTGATGTAGGATATGGGTGAATTATAGATTTAGGTAGCTTAGTGGAACCGAAAACAATAAAAAAAATATAGAAAATAGATGATAAGGACGCCGCCTTGGCTTCACACCAAGAATTCTCCAATTTCTGGAAAGTAAACTTTTCTCAATATCTCAAATCTCCAATCTCCCTAATGAATTACATGAGAGGTGTATCTATAGCAAACTAAAACCTAGAGACAATAGGATATAAAAATCCCGTACTAAAGAGAAATCCTAATCCACAAAGGAAGCAATCCAAATAA
The DNA here is from genome assembly GCA_020521455.1 of Prunus kanzakura. Taxonomy (NCBI): domain Eukaryota; kingdom Viridiplantae; phylum Streptophyta; class Magnoliopsida; order Rosales; family Rosaceae; genus Prunus; species Prunus kanzakura. Next base: position 1,894,926 of record BPUM01000016.1, read on the forward strand.
ACTAGGAAACGTAAATCAAATCCAACTATAATCTGGAAAACTAGAGAACCTAGGAAACTGACAGCTAAATCAGGCAACTAATCAATGATGTCCGCATCAAGTTACCCACTGAATTGATCATCATGAACTCAAGAACAATGTCGCCTAATTCAAAAAACCTTTTGGGCAGTGATCTTTGTATTTTGAGAAGGGAAATATCACCTTGAGAACATTATTTTCCTTGTCTGTTAAATTTAGATGGGTATACTCTGAATCTATTAAGTACTGATCCTTCAAATATTGTAGGTATGGGGTATCAGATACCAATATCATCCCATACACACCCCCACCAGTACGCAGTGGATATGGCCAAGATTTGGTTACTGTACTGTCTAGGTATTCCTATAAATAAAAACCTGTCAGGATATGACAGATATCTGTTGCAATTATTTTTTGAAAAGTTGGGACAGGGAGTATGTGGGTCTGATTGTGGTTTTTATTGCTTCACAAGAGAATATGTTCCTTTCCTTGTACATTACTTGCTGATTTAAAAAAGAAAAAGAGGGGCTTGGGTTTTATACTATTTCTGATTACATCCGTAGAAGATAAGGAGAATAAGAGTAGAAGAAAGAGAAGGGTAGAAAAAAAGCTTAAAACAAAGAACTCACCTGCACAGCCTCAGATCCGGAACAAGGAAGAACTTGATGCATGAACAAGAATTAAATAGATAATAAATATGATTGTCATCTAACCTATTTTTGAAAAAATATATAAAATATAGTATGTACTATTTAGTGTGTAAGTTTAGGTTACTCTATTTTGAAATAAACTGATATGAGCACTTTCACCTACTCGAAAGCATGTATCGCTATGAACTTCAATTCGTGTGTCAAGGTATTTCTATAGCTTTCGTAGTTAAGCTTTGTTGATATGCATGTTCAGTCTGGTGATAGTTTTGATTTATTTTCATTTTTCTCTTGAGATGGCAGTTTAATGACATCGGAGCTCATGGTACAAAGGTTATTATCTATAATTTATGGTTCAGTGATGACGGGAATGTGGAGCTAGACTTTGATACAGATTCTGAGGTCTACAATTTCTTTCATCTTCCATGTTCTTCTCTTTTATTTTATTTTGAAATGTAATGTGTTCTCATCCGATGAGGTGGCTTTTTGTGACTTGGTGGTGCAGGATATTCGTATTAGTGGGGATACCAAAACAGTTAACGCTACGTCCAAATGGAAGACAGTAAATGAAGAGCACATTGCTAACCGTTTCCATTATTCTCTCCGGGTAATCCAAGTATAGCGTATGCGCACTTCATTAATATATAAGAATTTGAGTTTTCTGAGTGGAGTTTAATAGTTCTCTATTCTCCACAGGTATACTTGTCCATCTTGTACTTGCGGATACCGGAAACCTTTCAAATAGTACTTCGTGGGCGAGTTGTTGAGCATCATAACATTGCCAATGACCTAAAATTTCCAGAATTTATCTTGTATAAACCACAAATGGGAGGTTCTGTGGAGGTTGTACCACAATTTTGAAACAGTTGTTTCCCATTGCAGACGGACAAACTTAAGTTCTTATTTGAACTACTGCTATCTCTTTGATCTCTGCTTTAATGATGTAGTGGCTTAACCATGCAGGGTCAAGTTATTACAACTATTGGATTTCTTAAAGAAGCTCCACATGTCAGTTTCCATGGCTTCAATGTTTATCACAAAAATCGTCTAATATTGGTATCTTTTCCTTGCTGAATTTGACTTTTCTGCTGTGGTGTTGGCTATCAAATAATGCTTAGGCTATTTATTTTGTCCTTCACTGTACATGTGATTTCTGGAAAAGCACTAGGTTATTCATAGAAGCACACATGCACAAACTGTAGGTTTTTTGTGTATCGCAAAAAACATCTGATGCAGGTATCTTATGGAATTTAGCATTCTGCTGGCAGTGTGTTGGCTATAAATATAGTTTCAAGGCAATATTTGCAATTAATTTTCCCAGGGTTTTTACTCCCACACAGACAGAAAATATATCTCACTAGTACTCAGGCTGATTCATTATGCCCAAATTTCTCTCTCTCTCTCTCTCTCTCTCTCTCTCTCTCTCTATATATATATATATATATACATATATAACTCTATTTTTTTCCCCTTTCAAAATTTTTGTTGTGTCATTTATATTGTCTCAGTACGTGTAATTACTGCTTGTACACAAACAAAATTTTCTGTAGCAAAAAACTGCGAGCTTAAGACTGCATTGAGAATATTTTTCTGGTCCATGAGGTTGGTTTATGTTTTAGTATCATGTTGTGTAATGGAATGGGGTGTGTTGTAGCAAAAAAAATGGTGTGAAATTGTAAGGAATGCTAAATTAGACTGTTGCTCATATTTAAATCTGGTATTGTGCCTTTTGTATAAAATCCTACAAGGTTTTGTACTTTCTATTGAATAATTTCGTTTTTCTATTTTCTTTTTATCTTAATCCATAACAAATGTATTTGATCCATAATAAATGTATTTAATTGCATAGCATCTGTTATATTTAAAGTGACAATGTTGTGCTTTATAAACTGTTTCCGTTTTCCCCTCCTTTTGCAGCCATTTTGGCAGGTCGTGAGCTATTTAGACAGTAGGGGTCGTGGGGTGGTTGGTAATAATCTACTAAACCACTCTTTTTACTGACACTATTTTGCTTTTTGAGGGTGTTGTAATTATAGACCAATGTTTGCTGGCTATTGTATAGGTGTTTTGGAAGCAAATTTTGTTGAGCCGAGTCACAACAAACAAGATTTTGAGAAAACTTCTCTTTTTCAGAAACTTGAAGCTCGTTTAAAGGAGATGACATGGGAATACTGGTAATCTACTTGCTACACTAATGGTCTTGTATGTTTTTCAATAACAGCAAAAATCTTCATTTTTCTTGTGCCCCCCTCTTGTATAACAATGAGGAACTTTTGCATAACCCAATGAATTTGATTAATTTTGTTTATTTATGTACGGAAGAACTTTGTACGTAACTTCCAATTGATTTATATTAAGTGACCAAATTGTTTGGCCGTTTGTATTATTAGAAGAGAAAATATCCACATGGACCCTTGTATTTAGACTGCATCCTGTCCATAAAACATGACACTGGTAATGGTATGGCCACTGGATGCTCCAAATACATGTAACAAAGCACCGACATTGGGACACTACCCTGCATCTGGCATTCATACCTGAGTCTATGCTGTTTCCTACAAAGTTTCTTTTGAAAAGAAAAGTGGTAGTGGCTGTGAACCTGATGTGTTGTATTGAACTTTGACAGGGATTATCATTGTGGACTAATTGGGTATCAGGTAAAGAAAAAGCTTATCCCACAAGTTTCATCCAATCGTACACCACATAGTTGTGTTCAACAACCTGTCACATTGGGTCAAAGCTCTCCTGCTGTTGGTAGTAAAAAGGCAGCACTTGGAAGATTTGAGCAATTAATACTCAACTCCCAAGGTAACTGCTTTAGTTAAGATCTGTTTTTCTCATTGAATGTTTACTGATGGTGCCTTGTGCTGGTGTAGTAGGAAGGATGAAGAGAAAGGAGAATGGTGATATTCCATTAGTAAAAAATGTGAAGGCCAAGCTGATTGATGGGAGAAGTCAGAATGTACAGGTCAGTAGGCAACTTTTTAAAATTACCACACTTTCCATTCTAGTTAAAGAAAAGCATTTTTAGTTTCTATTGGAGTTCTCAGCTTATGTAATTTGAGTTTTAAATTTTTTGGATGGAAACGAATTTTATTGAAAGAAAAACGAAGTGGAAACAAGTGGATAAGGCATCCACAAACCAAAACAAGCAAAAATAAAAGAACAGACAAAACCAAAACCAGAATAGAAACACTACAACAAAGACACCAGCAAAACAACAGAGACTCCGCAACACCACAAGGACTAAAGGAAAACAAGCCAAAGAGAATCGAAACAAGATCCAGCAAAACTAAAGATAAACAAGGCACCAAAACACTTCACATTACAGCAACAGCCATATCCCTCAATATAGAGGAGTACACTGAACTCAGAGGAGGTTGAGGCCCAGAGTGATGCCCAATGTCTGATCCTGTCCCATAACTGAGCACTATCATTCCCTAATTTATTCTCGAAAGTTCTTCTATTTCTCTCTCCCCAGACAACCCAAAACACTGCCATGATTGCACAGTATCCCAGCACGATCCCCTTCCTTTTTCCTCCAAAAAAGTTCAAGCGAGCTCCTAGCGTCTCACCACATGACGTGTAGTTTCCCCACATAGTTCTAGTCACCTGAAACAGTCTTGTCCACAAAGAAGACACAACAGGGCAACCCAAAAATAAGTGGTTCACAGTTTCATTAGCATTCTTACACATAATACACCACCGAGGTGAAAAATGGAAATAGGTCTCCTTTGAATTAGATCCCAGGTATTAATCTTACCGTGAACAACCAACCAAGCTAACAGTCCTACCTTGGGGGTTACTTTTGCTTTCCATACCGCAGAGAAGGGAGATGGAGAGAGAGAAGAGGGACTATCAATTAGATGTGAATAGAGCGATTTCACGGAGAATACTTCTAAAGAATCTAAGCTCCAAACTCCGCGATCACACCTATTTTGAAGTAACACAACTGATTCCAATCTTGATAACAAATTAGAGGCCTCCTCAATCTCAACATTCAAGTTTCTTCGAAATCCCAGGTTCCAACTAAAAGGCAACAAGTTCACATCAGTACAAGCATTGGCAACAGTTACACTTTGATTTTGAGAAATTCAAAACAAGCGGGGGAACAAATCACAGAAAGCAGCCTCACCAATCCACTCGTCCTTCCAAAATCTCACTTTTTCCCCATTACCGATCTTAAAACAAGAAGAAGAGAATAAAACCAATCCCATCCGTTTGCATGCATTCCATAAATACTTCTAATCACCATATACCATAGGGCAGTGGTTTCATTTTGGAACCTCCATAGCCATTTTCTGAGTAAAGCTTCGTTTTGTTTTCTCAAATTACCCACACCCAGCCCTCCTTTCTTTTTTGATTGAAAGACCATCTCCCAGTTAATCAAATGATCCTTTTTCCCTTCACCGACTCCTTCCCACAAGGAATTTCTCATTGATTGTTTCAATCTCTTTGCAATTGAAGCAGGGATTCTAAAGAGAAAAAGATAATATGTCGGTAAATTACTTAATACCGATTGGACGAGAGTAAGTCTTCCTCTTGAAAGCAGCGCTTTGCTCCAACCGTTTAATCTTTTTTCTACTTTCTCCACAACTGGGTCCCAAAAAGATAGTTCTTGGTTCCCCCCGAGGCAATCCGAGATAGTTTAGCGGCCATTTACCCATCTCACAACCCAAAATTATGGCTATCCTACCAAACAGTCCTCAACATTAATGGCAGCAATGGAGCACTTTTGTCTAATGATTTTAAGTCCAAAACAGCTGCTGAAAGCTTCAAGGATCCTCAGTAAATTACATAAATTATCCTCCTTGTCAGACAACAGGAAACTGTGTCGTCAACGGATTGTAGGTGGGAGATGATCACCCGATCTCTACCTACAGCCAGCCCCTCTAAATAGCCTCCCACTAGCTCTAAGAACCATTCTGCTTAAAACATCAGCTGCAATGGTAAAAAGGAAGGAAGATAGGGGGTCGCCTTGTCTGACTTCCCTAGAGGCCCTAAACTTACCCCTTGGTCTCTTGTTTATAATAACTGAAAAATTGGCAGATTTGAGGCAACCTTTGATCCATCTCCTCCATCCCCTACCGAAGCTCTTTTTTACCAAAATAAAATCAAGGAAAGCCCAATCGATGTGGTCGTAAGCTTTCTCAAAGTCGATCTTCAATACGTTCCCTCTATTTCTTTTTTCTGACTTCCTCCACCACTTCATTAGCTACTAAAACTACATCCAGGATTTGCCTTCCCTTTACGAATGCGCCTTGGGCTTGAGATATAGTATCCTCTAACACTTATCTCAATCTGTGAGCTAAAACTTTTGCAATGATCTTGTACAAGCTTGAAATCAAGCTGACAAGTCTAAAATCCCCCACTCGCATATCCTCCGTCTTTTTTGGAATTAGGCATATGTAAGTTTCATATGGTTAATAATTCTAGACATATGAAAATCGTTAAAAACATTCATCAAATCTTCTTTTATGGTTGTCCAACCCTGTTGGAAAAAAGCCATGGAAAATCCATCAGAGTTTGGGGACTTATCTTTGTTGCAGGAAAAAATAGCTTTGTACACCTCCTCTACTTTGAAGGGTCTTTCCACCCTTGTAGCTTTCTCACCAGTGATAGGATTCCACTTTAGGCCCCATACAACAAAATGAGAATTGAGAATATCAGAAGAACCTCCCTCAACGAGGTCCACCAAAGACTTAGGGTTTGGTGGACCCAAACTCAAAGAAAAAGGGCAATGTAAGAAAAGATGATCCATGTTTTCCTCACTCATTTTGCATAAAACACACCAGTGAGGGGACTAACACATATACAGTCTTCTTTGGACAAGATTAGATGTGTTTACTTTCCCAAGGGCCACCAACCATACAAGAAATTCAACCTTTGGAGGAGATTTGACTCCAAATTCGAGAATGAGGGAAAGCCTTTGCCATCCCATTGTTGAGAAGAAAAGATATAAAATATTTGCTTGAGAATGTGCCTGAACCCTCGTGCTCCCACCATTTCCTATCCAATCTGGAGCAAGACAATCCAATTCCTTCAAGGATGCCCAGCAGCTTGATCACCTCAACAAACTGCCCCCCCAATTCAAGTTCCTCCTAAACCTAAAGTCCCAATTGTAAGGCAAGACCTGAATGTCCACGAAAGGGGAAATGCATTAAAGGTGCTTTGTAGATGGTGCGAATAATCTAGGAAAAAGATCCTTAAGAAATAATGCACAACAGCGGCTATAGGCTACTGTCCAACGACCCAAACATACCCAAACTACAGGGAATGGAAAAAGCAATGAAATAGAAGTTGGAACGAAGATAATCAAGTTCTAGGGCAAAATCTCAATTGAAACTCTATAGACTAAAGGGTTCAGCCAAGAGTCTCTAAATAGTCTATTTATACTAGAATAGACTAGCCAATCATTCCTATTCCAAGTTTGATAAGAAACCCTAATTGACAAAGGAAATTAAAACCAAAACAAGAAATTAAACGAAATCCTAGGCCAATAGACTAACTAGCCTAAGTAATCTTAGAGAGCTTCGTAGAGGCTCCTGCATGAAACTCCCCTGGTTGGAAAAGACTTGGTCCTCGAGTCTAAACCTTTATCATTGAAGACTATGAGAAGCTTGAAACTAGATTTTCCTTTCCAAAAAATGAGGTATGATGAATATTGGACAATTCTTGAACACTTGTGTTTATTCTCTTGCATCAATTCCACTGAATTGTGAAGAATTCGTCCTCAAATTCCAACCTTTTGCTGAAAAATGTCCAAACTCAACCTCCACGTACATAAACTGTCTTTAGAACTTTGCCTTGAAATTTAACCTTCTCACTCCAAAGAAATAGATACTTAGAATATTTAATCCTTCGAGAACAATTCTAGTCATCTTCTGTAGACGATCTCGCAACCCAAAAAGTGTTCAATCCAAAAGCCGTTAGATTGACGTGATCAACTAATTTCTTGGCAATCTTCAAATCAAAAGCATCAACTCCAAGAAAATCAACATACCTCAGAATTATCACAATCTAAAGAACTCATCTTATCTCTAACAATTCCTTGACTTTCTTGTATCATCGCGCCTTCAAACTTGTATGGATTGTGTTCCTTCAAAGGTTTAGACTCAACCTTTTCTTGATCCACCACCTTCAAGATTACCCTAGGGCCTCGTTTGGTTCATGGGAAATGAGGTTTGGGGGTGGGAAATCAATTGCTTTCCCATGTTTGGTAAGTCAAAGCATGAGAAATCGTTGCCTGGCACATGGGAAAGTGGGGGGAAAAGTGAAGCCCTCCTACCCCATTGGATTTTGTTTTCCCTCATCATGGGAAAGTTTGGGAAAATGAGCCAACATTAAATGCTCATTTTTCATGACTATTTTGTCTCATTAATAATTTAGAATTACAATATATAATTCGATACATTCATCTTTTATTTGATGTAATATGGGTATAATTGGAAAATTATACAAACTTTGTTTTCCATTCCTACTCAAAACAAACATGGGAAATTAAATAAAGTGATATCTCCTGTTACTTTCCGAGCATTACCCAACATGGGAAATGAATCTTCCATTTTCCATCCCGACATGGAAAGTAATTTTCCTTCAAATCCGTTTCGTGAACTGAACGGGACCTAGATTCATCTTGTTTACTCTCACTGAATACTTTTCCAAAAAATTTCTCAATCCAAAAACAAATCTCACAATTGTCTTCTAAACAACGATCAAATACAGGTGGGATATCAAAATTTATGAAATTAACTGAAGAATTAGAGCGAACCTGATCTAGTAAAGCCCGTAGGTATTAGATGAAGCACAATAGAACAGATAAGATTATGGGAGATTGAGTGAGAAGAAAATATAGATTGAAGGAACTAAAGAAAGGGTAGAAATCAGAGAGTTCTAGGAAAAGACTTAACTTTCAAATCTCAATTTTAAAGAACTACATGGGGTATTTATAGCAAACTAAAACCTAGAGACAATAGGATAAAAATCCCTTGCTAAAACAGAAATCCTAACCCAAATAAAATAGGAAACTTAGAAATCTTAGGGCCCGTTTTATAACCATTTCAATCTTAGTTTTTAGTTTTAATTTTTTGTGCAAGAGTATAGAGGAAAATGAGAGAAGAATGAGAGTTGAAGATGAGATTGAGAAGAGGATGAGAAGGGAGGATGGGAGGGAAGAGTGACAAAAGTGAAAACAATTTCAAATATATTTTAGTTTTTAGTTTTTGTTTTCACTTTCGTTACTCCTCCCTCACATCCTCCCCTTGCATCTTCCCTCTCGTACCCATCTCCACGCTCATTCTCACTTCTATTCTCCCTCTTTTTCCTCTATACTCTAGCACAAAAAGTGAAAACTTAAAGCTAAAATTAAAATGGTTATCAAAAGGGCCCTTAGAAATTTGGAAAAGAAATCCTTTTAGATTTTGGAAAACTAGAGAACCTAGGAAACTAATCAATGTAGTTCCTACGCATCCTGCATCAAAACCGCTCCTTCCAATCTGCCTCTATCACCATCATCATGGTTTCCAGCTTCGTGAAAGGGGTATGTCTAAGGGTTCGCTGTTGCGTTCCAGAATCTCCATATAGCCATGTGTGCGTTCCTGTGGTTGAAGGGCTTTCACTGCTCTCCACAACTCTTCCATAAGAAGCCACATCTCAGCCCTCTCAATTTGTTGGGCTTGGTTCCCTCGTCCACGACCTCGAGCAAGTCCAACCATGGTGTGGAGGAAGGATTAACCTAGACTCTAATACCAATTTTATGCAGGGCAGTGGAAATAAGCTGCTGTCCAACAACCCAAACATACCCAAAATACAAGGAATACAAGGATAAAGCAATTGTCCTCCCAAAATCTCACCCTATCCCCACTTTCCATCTCAAACATGCAACACTGTAAAAAGGAATGGTACCGATTGGCCATCATATGAAATTTTTTGGTACTACCATCTCCATCTCTAGCCCACTTAACTTTACCTCTCTGTTTCCACTTCACTTCCTCCTTGAAAACTAAATAACCTACCAAGTAGTGTAGATCTTCCCTTTCCTTTCTCAAGGTGCTATCCAACCCTTCCTACCCCTCACGGAGATCAAGGACAGCCAACCTAGCTTCAGCCTCCCGTTTAGCGGACTCCACATCTCCAAACACCTCCTTGCTCTCCAACCTAGCTTCAGCCTCCAGTTTAGCGGACTCCACATCTCCAAACACCTCCTTGCTCCAGTGTTTCATCTTTGCTTTCAACAATTTCAACCTGCTCATAAATTTGTAACCTTCCCAGCTAAATATCTGGTCTTCCCTCCACCAGATTTTGAGAGCCTTCTTAAAATCTGTTTGATCCAACCGCATATTTTCTATGTAAATTTCGTTGATATTTCTGTGCTTTTGTATGTTTTACCCAAACTTGTGCTTGTTAGCCTAATGTACCCATGTTGACATCATGCAATCCCAGTCTGTTTAAGATATGGGTGTGCACTGTTTCTAAATTATGAACACTTCTCTGTGGCCTCACACCAAAAAGAATGTTTTAGAATGTAAATAATAGTCTCTGATTTGTTCTTTTACGCATTTTACTTTTGTAGCTTGTGAATCCTACTGGAAACCAGCTGAAAGATGAAGAGGCTGTAAATTTGATGCAAGAGAACAAAAAGCTCCGGGCTAAGTGAGTAGATCACCTGCATCGTTAGTTTGACCCCAATTTCTTTGTGTGAACAATCCGTTTCTTGCATAATGAAGAGATTTACTTACTGAATATTTAGATTCTTAGCTATTTGTTTTACCTTTTCAGATATTTGGAATATGAGAAGAGGGGGGAAGAACTAAATCTCAAGGTATTCCAAATGGCACCAAATAATTACTTCTATCGAGTATTTAACACTTGTACTTGCATCTTAGATTTCTTTTTCTTTTTGTTTGGTCTGATGACTGGGCTATTGAATGAAAGTGTTCTTTCCTTCCTTTGAGCTAGCTACTTGATTAGGTGTCTTATCTCAATACCTCTAGCTTCTTAATATTTTATTGCTTTGTGTGGTGTTCAAACACTTGGCAGTACATCGAACTTCTCGTGGAGATTTTTCCTCCATAAGAGGGGGTTTTGACCCATCTTCAATCCTTTTGCATGTGAAATGATGTTGAAAGGACTTAAAGAAAATTCTATTAACTTTCTTAGAAAATAAAAGCTCCATAAATAGAATTCTTGATGATTTCTCATTAACTTAAGCTTGTAGAATGTCACAATAAGTTTAGGAAAGATAGCTCCAGTTGGTTGAAATTTCCTGCAGCAGCGTCCATTGTGATGAGTTCGGCAGCTTCTTGTCGAGCTGGATGGCTTGCTCTGTCTCTGCTATATTCTCCGTGCCAGCAGTTGGCATTTCTCTTGCTTTCATGTTATACTCCTCTGTAAACCTTAAAGCTCAATATTTGGAAAGCTTGCCTGAACTGTCTACTGAAAATTATTGTATTTGTGCAGGTGACACAGCTTAGAAGTGAAATAAAAGAGCTCGATGACGAATACTCTCGGATGATGTCCGAATTAGAATCTTTGGAGACTGTCAAGGAAGAATCAGGTGTATGAATGCATATATGGCGAGTGTTGTATCATTGATTCTTTCATTTGTAAAACATTGTATGCATAGCTCCGCCTAGTCTACAGTTTTCGACCCTTAGGATGATAGGCATATGTGATCATCGAATCTGAAAGCTGAGGTCCTGTGTTTTTTTCTTTATTTTTTGTTTTAATTTCCATCTGTCCTTTCCTTGTCAGTTTTCACTGGCGCTTGTAAATAAAAAATTTGTATTTAGTTTCGCTAACAATTTAGACCCTGCTAATTTCACAATTAGAATGCAGGTAGTAGTGGCTTATCTGTCAACAATATTTACTTCTATGCTTCCTAATATTTCGCAATTTGGAAAAGTTGAGTATTTGGAATTTGGGTGGATCTTATGCAGTCATTTATGGATTAATTTTGCCTCCTAATTTGGTTTAGGCAAGGAGAGAACTCCTTACAACCTATTTTCTTACCAGATGCGTTTAAACCCGTATAATTACCCCTATTTTTTACGCGTTATTTAATAAATTGCGCTCTTAAGTTACTAAACAAGGGAATTATTAATTTCTCCTCTTAAATTCCTAATTTTTAGCTAAATTTTGAGTTATTTTCTCTCGTCCAAACGGAGGGTTATTGCTTTAGAAATTCTCACATTGGCGTAGACTTTGCCTTTAGTTTCAAAATGCAAAGAAAATATAAATAAATAATATATATAAGGGTGATTTTAAAGGAACCCAACAATCCTATTTTTGGACATAAAACATTTGTTAGAGCATTCACAGTGAGAATGTGTAAATTTGGGAGTGTAAAGTCACTTTTACATCCTCTTTACACATCCGGGGGATGTAAATGTGATTTTTGCTTCGATGGGGAAGATGTAAATATAAATATGTATATTTGATTTTCTTGTGTTAATTCGATTTTGTGTTATTTTATGTGTATGTGTCAACATTTTGAAATTAATTTTGTGTATTGGATTTATTTTATTTTTCTAAACAAATAAACCTAAAAATATTTAAATTCGGATAAGTTATGAAGAGTGGTAATTTTTGTGAACAAAGGTTGTGGTTATTTATAGAAAATTAGAAGAAAAAAAATTAAGTTTTTTTTCGCATCAATTTCAAACAATTAGATGATTTTGGGGTTTGTTTAGAAACTGTTTGGGCCTTTAGATTAATGATTTTGGGGTTTGTAAAAAATTAGAGCCGTAGGATGTTTTATCTATTCTAGCACCAATTCAAATGCCATTAAATCAAGCGCACTAAGCCACAAGTGGGGCCCGAACTAAGTTATGTTAGCGACTGAAGTTGTATTCACTAGTGTGGGGCGCGTAATTCTAGAAACTTTGCTACCTTCTCTCTCCTCTCTCCTCACGGATCCAAGAATTTTCATTCCAGAGGACAACATGTAAAAGTTAAAAGAAAATTCTATACAAAATAAACCCATTGAAATGAAACGATAATACTCTAATTCATAGTTAATAGACAAAACCACAAAATACTCATGTTCATTATCAAAGATAACTGCATCAACTTCAAAAAATAGACACACATTGTAATACACAAGAAATATCTCTAAGAATGTGATAATAAACCAAAAATTAGTGCAATCCTCTTCGCCTCCCAAGGCGTCTCGTCCTATTCGGCATAAAAACTGGCATATATTAGCGCAATCCTGCTCATTTTAGGGCATTTACGCCATTGTTTAGGTTCGTCATATTAGTTTTGATTTTGGGCTTTATCTGCATTTCTTTTGGGTTCTAACTCTCAAACTTTGGACCCTTATGTAAACTTTCATCTTCTTTTGCATCTCAGCCTGAGAATGCAAATGTACAACCCTTTACATACGACCATTGGAGCTGATTTCAGCGATAGGGGTGTAAATATGATATACACCCCCTTTTACATGTGACCACTGTGGATGCTCTTACACCAACATACAATTTTAGTGAAATTAAAATGTTCCCTACACTCATCACTTCTTCCTAAATTTATCTCTGCTAACATAATCCATCACACACCATCACATTTTATATTCACACCCGACAACTGAATTTGTATGTGTTTTAGTGCTAGCCTACTGAACTGTTTTGCTTCAATTAGGAGGGATTTTCAATTGATGACCTCCATATCAAATTTTGTTGCACTGAATTTATGTACCAGATTCAGTTGCACACCATGAATTTTCTGTTTTTGGTGTTTTTGAGTTTGTCTTTCTATATAATTTCTCAAAGTTTACTCCAATTTTTAAAGAAAGTAAGAAAGTAAACTGGTTGATTAAGAAATCGCAACAAACGTGCATCTATGTTAGATACTTGAAACAATCATTTTAATGTTTTTGATGCGAAAAAGCGGTTCGACACCTTTGGGCTCAACTTAGTGATATTGGGCCTTTGGAATGCTCTGGGCCTCGGTAGTGCGGATAACCTGTAAGACAAGAAACGCTCGGTAAGACCTAGGGCACCGATGTGGTACCGGCCGAAGGCTCTCTGATGCTTAAGTAAGTATGGATTTAGTAAACGAAATTGACAGAGCGACGGGTAGTATACCGTAAGTTCTGATTACCTCCATTTTGGGACTTGTGCCCCTTCTTATAGGCTTTGGGAGGTGTGCATGTTGTTTAGAATTTCGATGTGGGACTGTAGACATTTGCTGCGAGTGCTCCACGTGTCCAAGAGGGGGAATCTGCCCTAACAGTGGGATCGGCGAACACAGTGCCGAAGGATACCCTATCGTGCCCTATCTTGTCCACATGTTCTGCTCTTATTGGCTTCTGTCTATGGTATAAACAAATGTGAAACATGCGATCGACATAAGAGAAACCGTAACAACATAAATGAAGATCTAATAGATGTGTCAATGTAATATAATACCATGCTAATACTAAGGTCTTTTAAGCACTTAAAAGACAGAGAAAAGCAAGTAACACGATATGTAGCAGGTTCATTATATCATCATGGTTTGAAGTTTATGGCACTAAGATAGCATTTACCTCTTAGGTTTGTTAGGCCATCTCCAACCCAAAAGGCTAAATGTCAAATTTTGAGTTTGGACCCTGATGAGCACATAATTATTACAAGTTTTATCCCTAAATATATATTTGTTAGTACTGTAATTTATGTTATTTTGAGCTTTTAGGCTAAAGTTTGATTTTTATAAGTTTAGACATTATGCTAATAAAAATATTGGAAATTAAATAACTACTTTCTCTTAGTAGGTTCTTGGTCAGATTGGCAACAAGCAAGAACAAGGAAAGAAGAATGGTGGAGACTAGATGGCGTTGAACATATGGAAGTTGGGATTAAACAAATAAATGAATGAAGAAGTGGTAATGACATTGATATAAATAAAACAAAATGCATAAGGCACAAAGGAAAGAGAAGGAATTTAATTGTCAATAAGATGAGATGTGTCACCCAGCAGATAAAAAGAAGTTCAGCAAAGCCAAAGAAATAGAAGAAAATGAGAGAGAAACCGTGGGGATTGGCTTCCAAGGGATGAATCATTGTTAGTGGTCAGTCAACTTAAAATAAACTATACATCTTTACTTCCTTATGGTGCTGCACTCAACCAAAAGAGAGGGAATTGTATAGACAAAGGCAATTGGAAGATAATAAACAAATGTATGGCTATTTGATTGTGGGCTGGCGGCAAGAAGTGAGTATTTGTTTATTCATGGCCAAATAGCAGCTCCCATTCCTATAAATAGAGCATTGCTGCAGATGGAAAATCACACCCAAGCTCCACAACTCTTGAGCTTTCTCTCTTCCCTCCATCTTTCTAAGTTTTAATTTCTGTTTTTAGTTTTATTTTATTATGGGGAACTAACTCCCTAGCTAAGGCTAGGGAGAAAGCTTTTAATATAAGTGTGTAATTGTTATTAGTTTGATCCAAACTTAAGCTTTAATGTGAATTTGTAGTTTTTGTTCAAATGGAATTTGTAGTTTTCTTTTTAATTAATTGATGAATGTTTGATAATCTATTTCATGGGTTCAATCATGTTTTTCCCATTGTGTAGTAAAAACTTTCATGCTTTTAAAAGAGAAGAGAATTACTAAAGATTAATAGAATTCCCCAAAAGCCTTTTCCAACCAATGTATTTGTTGGGGCTAAATTTGTTGGGCTATATAGTGCCTGATTTATTGCCCGGATTGGAGCAACCCACTTGATGGATCCCGCCTGACGGAAGTAGCTATCGGAATACAATGGCTACTATGTGAAGTTTTTAGGTTTTTTTTTTTTTCCATTCAAACCCAATGGCTATATGGATCCAACGACCCACATTTTTCCCTGTGATTTCAATGGAAAATAAAAATATCTAACGGTCCAAATTCAAATTCAACAGCCAAAATAATATTTTAAATCTATCTAAATCAAATCCAACCCAAAACTCATTCCAAACTCTATAAATAGAGAATCCATTTGTTAAATAATCCACTATATTCAATTTTTAACTTTATTTTTAAGTGAATTTATATTATGTTTTGGCTTTTGGATTTTTTTTAAGGTTAAAATGTTCAAAAAATTACATCACGAATGTGGAAACAAAATAATGTTAGGAAAAATTAATGAAAAATAAAAATAGGTGTTCACCATTTTTAAATAATTTAATAAAGATACTGACTCAAATTATGAGTGTGCATGGTTGGAGGAAAAAACTGTTTAAGTTCGAGCAATACATGAATAGTTGTATTTTGGAGGGTGGAATTTTTAATTTAGCCCCAACATGGTTGGAGATGGTTTTAGGGACCGGAAAGGAGCTGTGATGACATAGTAGCCACTATCATCGAACTTTGTTAAGTTTTTTTTGTTTTTTTGTTTTTTTTTTGTTTTGTTTTTGTTTTTGGGGATTTTGTGTTTGCCATCAGTTCATGTTATATTGTTTATCATATTTCAGGTTATATGAGAACATTATAAGTCTAAAAAGGAACACCACCCATTTTTAGCTGTTGCATTTTACTCAGGGAAGCCCAAGTGTTGTGTTGTTCTTGAGCCCTGCCATCTTGAGACGGTTCTTAGACAATTTGGTCGAGTGCAAAGAATTTCTCCCACAACTCCCTAACAGAATTGCTAGTCATGCCAATTTGTATAAGATTTTGTATGATTATTTAGGCACTACTACAAAAAACGAAATAGACGACGGGGATCCACTGTCGTTGTAATGCTTTGAAAACCGTCGTTAAATCGATCGCCATCTATTTGGGTGTCAAACTATGACGGCTTTTCACCGTCGTTGTTTATCTGTAAAGATGACAGTTTTTAAAGAAAATCGTCGTTGTTTAGAGGTAAAGATCGTTAATTATAGGATGAAAGACGACGGTTTTAAAAACCATCGTGTATTGTATGTAAAGATGACGGGTTTTTATGAAAACCGTCATCTTTACATACAATAGACGACCCTTTTAAAAAAAAAACCATCATCTTTACTTCACAATAGACGACCCTTTTTAAAAAAAACCGTCATCTTTACATACAATAGACGACCCTTTTAAAAAAAAACCATCATCTTTACTTCACAATAGACGACCCTTTTTAAAAAAAACCGTCATCTTTACATATAATAGACGACCCTTTTTAAAAAAAACGGTCATCTTTACCTATAATAGACAACCTTTTTTTTATAAAAACCATCGTTAATTATCTGTAAAGACCATGATTTATTATAAAAACCGTCGTCTAATAAGTTCTCAAACTGCCACATTTTAGTTCTTTTTGATTTCCTATGATGCTATACAACGATTTTAACTAGAAAACCAACCATAATGCTTTATTAATGAATATATACACTCAAAAATAGTTTCTTTCATAAAACTTGAAGATTCAATAGTTATTACATAGTTAACCAATCTTTATTCTACAACAAGACCTACGTACTCCTAATCCAAGCCTTCCTCATCCAAACATACAAATGGTGCACAACTGAAGTCTTCTCCATCATCCCTTTAAATAAATCAAAATGACAAAGAGAGAGAAAAAAAAAAGCTAAGATTATAAACATAAAAAATTAGGTGGAAAAGAAATTTTACCATTGGACCATATTTTTATAGAAAACTTGTAAAATGAGCATAAAAAAGACCATCGAGAACCTGCAAAAGGAAAAATATATAAATAAAATGATAGTGAAAAGAGAAGGTAACAAATTTTCAACAACAAAAAAACATACGACTCACATAGAAAACCCGCAAAAGAAAAAGTTATAAATTTGCAAGCTTCCTCCTCATCTCCTGATAACCAAATCAGAAAATCTAAAAAGAAACCAGAAATATAAAAAAATATGTAAACAAACCAAACAAATCAAGAGAGACAGAAAATCTGAAATCAGGGAGACAAAGAACATACTAGAAACGCAAAGAGACTAATCCAGAATTCACTAGCAAGATATAGAAGGGTATTGAGAGATTAGGTGACTTTCAAATCAAACATTTCAACCAACTTTGATTCTCAAATACAGAACCTCCCTCTACATCTTATGGATCTGCGAAAATCTCTCAACTCTTTCATTGATATCGATTTTTTTGATGATTTTGTAGAGAGTTTCATGAGGGTGTTTTAAAGAGTGCAGGAGGGTTTCAAGAAGGGAGAGATAAGGTTTTCAGAGACGGGGGAAAATCTGAAAATTTGTCGAGCACGAATTCAGTTAAGTAGCCTTTTTTTAGCGTGTTTTAAAAGACGACACTTGTTAATGAGGGATAAGATTTTCAACGACGGGTGAAAATTTGAAAATTTGTCGAGCGCGAATTCACTTAAGCGGCCATTTTTTAGCGTGTTTTAAAAGACGACCTATTTTTTACAAAAAACCGTCATCTTTACATATAATAGATGACCCTTTAAAAAAAAAAAAAACCGTCGTCTTTACATATAATAGACGACGGGTTTTTTTTTATAAAAAGCGTTATCTTTACATATAATAGACGACCCTTTTTTTTAAAAAACCGTCATCTTTACTTCACAATAGACGACCCTTTTTTACAAAAAACCGTCATCTTTACATATAATAGACGACCTTTTTTAAAAAAAAAACCGTCATCTTTACTTCACAATAGACGACCTTTTTTTACAAAAAACCGTCATCTTTACATATAATAGACGACCCTTTAAAAAAAAAAAAAACCATCGTCTTTACATATAATAGACGACGGGTTTTTTTTTATAAAAAGCGTTATCTTTACATATAATAGACGACCCTTTTTAAAAAAAAAACCGTCATCTTTACTTCACAATAGACGACCCTTTTTTACAAAAAAAACCGTCATCTTTACATATAATAGACGACCCTTTTTTTAAAAAAACCGTCATCTTTACTTTACAATAGACGACCCTTTTTTACAAAAAACCGTCATCTTTACATATAATAGACGGCCCTTTTTTTTAAAAAAAAACCGTCATCTTTACTTCACAATAGACGACCCTTTTTTACGAAAAACTGTCATCTTTACATATAATAGACGACAGTTCTTTCAAAACAACCATGTCTTTACCAAAAAAAGGACACTTGATTTTTAAAAGACAAAGCTTGTCAAACCTACTGTCGTTGTTTTTTAGTCATATTTTAACTCTGAAAAAAACCTTTTTAATAAGACGACGCTTTTTTATTTGTGTGCGTCGTTATAAAAAAATATTCAATAGTACCACCGTTTTTTAGTTGTTTAAGTCACTTATCCACGACGGTTTTTTGTTACCGTCGTCTTTTTAAACACAACGACGGTTTTTTCTTCTACCGTCGTCTTTTTCACTTTTTATAGTAGTGAGGGATAATGTAGGAGAATCGGGTGAACCACGGGTTGGGAGAGGCGTACCGTGGTGCACGTGTGAGTTGACCATCATATATTGTGCCTAGGTACTTTGAGTGGTACCTTCGAGTAGGATATCTGTTTGTCTAGAATCTCAATTATAGAGCTGCATTTGACCCATTTTCTACAATATAAAGTTCATATTTTTAGGTAAAACTAGAAGAAAAAAAATTCATTGCTTTGACTTCTTCAATTTTGTTATTTTTACTAAGACATTGATTTCATGTTCATTACAAGAGCGTGACGAGCATATCTTGGCCCTTACTTTTTCAAATTTGTGGTCGACAACAACTTACTAAAAAAAGGAATATATTTCGGTAGGTCATCACTGAATAATAAGTAAAAAATTTGTCCACTACAACCGAACTCCTTTCAATTTTATTGTGGAACGCCACTGAATATTAGGTTAAATTTCGGTCATTTACAACCAAACTCTTTTGAATTTTTCAGTGAAACAACACTGAAATGTCTTATCGTGTTCGATACTGGTCTACCGAAAGTAAGCATGGACCACCATGCAACTGTGACTTGAAAAACACAAAAACAATCAACTTATACATCATTCAAAGACTCCCTAACTTCACTCTCACCCTTCATGAGTAAATAATAGATGATAGTTTGAGAAACAAGTCTGAAAAGTAAGTCTAACTAGGGTTGCAGGAACGTATATTGTTATATTAGGTCTAGTGATATGATTATTGTTTATTTTAAATGTTCTTTGTCCTTAAGAGTAATTACATATAATGATAAAATAGGTTATTCATATTTAAAATAAAACTACCATATAAAGAAAGACCTCGTTATAGCTAGCAATAAAATTAGTTGAATGGAAAATGGGTAGAAAAGTCACTTCATTTTTCTTTCTTTGACAATTTCCTTTATTTTGTGGGTACATTTCAGCTAGGGTTTTTTTTGGGGGTTAAAGGTGGGAAGGGGGAGGGAGATTTACTAACACACATTGTGTGGGAACATATACTTCACCGGCCAAAAAGAAGATGACATGTGGAAAAGAAATATTTCTTAGGTCAAACTAATTACCCTAATTAAATTTAATTAGGAAAATTATCTTTGATTTAAGATAGAAATATCTCCCTAAATCAAGGAACCAATCTCCATGAGTAATTCCTATTATCTTTTTGGGGAAGAATAATCCTAGCGATATAAGGATTATTATCCCAAAAACCTAGCACACAAGGAGACTATAAATACATAGTCACACAAGACATTTGAGGTAACACTTTCTCACCCGAAAAAACCCTCTCTCTCCTTGCAGTCGGCCCCTCTCATCTCTCTCTCCTAACATGGCCGCGTGATACCACACATGGTTAAGGCCACCCGGCTCTTCTCGTGAGAGAAAACTCCATCCATTTTAGCTATTGCCGTATCTCTTCTCAGAGATCCAATTGAACTAACTTAGGCATCGGAGGGTTTTCGGCCAACACCCCCGGGGTGTGATCTATGTACTCCTATTTATTTTGCAGGAGTCGAGGAAGAGAGAGAAGGAAGATCAAAGGTCGATGAATCAACGAGTGAATATTCCCCGTGAGGAATTTTGCTCAAACACATTGGTGCCTAGAGGTTTCGAACCTGACACCACTGAATTTAGGCCAAACATACATTTCCACTATGGTATGACCCTAGTGTCAATTCATCTTGGTGTTTGGTAGGTAATCTTCTACGATATTAAAAGTAACTACTATTAAAATGAAAGTATATGAATAAATGATGAGGTAAATTACTTGATTGTACTTCGTATTGCCAAGATGGAAAGTTATGAAAGTATTTTCAGCCACAAAGGAGTCTAAACGGTGAAGGAATCGATTTTTTTTGTTTTTTTTTTTTGTTTTGGGTCAAAGAGAGAAGGGTTTGGACTCTAATCCTTGCATGAGAGAGTACTGTTGGCAACCAACCGCGGAAGCTACAAGCCCCTGCGAATTAAGGTATTGTTTAGCGGTTCTTAAAACATGCTTTCACATCCCTATGTTTGATAATTACAAATTAGTTTGAGTTTTAGGTACTATCCACAAAATGAGTTTTCGAAACCCTAGGGAAGAAATAGTTTCCCTATGTATGGTGTCGAAAAAGTAGAACTCTATCCATTTCATGGTAAAAATACGTTCCCATATATCTATCTCAAATAGGAATTGCTAGGTGTGTTTGACGTTTTTCCATGTGATGATTTTATTGTGTTTTTTGGAGGACTTATTGATTTTATAATAGCTCTTAAGTCAACAAACTAATTTGACAGAGACATGCTTGGAAGCATGGACATATAATTTGGGTAGGATTCGGTAAACTATCAATCAATAGAAATATTTATCGTTTCACATAGCTAATATCTTCATTCACAGTCTGACAATATAACATGTCAAACTATCTAACAAGACGAAAATTACACGCATATATTTTGTCCTTGAATCTTCCGGGCCAATAAAAACTCTTAATCTATTTTGTCCTTGAATCTTTCCTATTCTAAGTACACGTGCTAACACTCTCCTTAAGTTGATGTATAGATATCGCTAATGTCCAACTTGACAAGTGAGTCACAAAACACCTTACTTGACATTACATTGGTAAGGATGTCTACTAATTGATCTTCAGTTTTCACAAAAGGCATGGTAATCAAATTAGCTTCCTATTTCTCATTAATTAAATGTCAACCCACCAACACATGCGTAGTCTTGTCATGTTGAACTGGATTATAGGCAATGGCGGACCTAGGATTTTTTCCAGGGGTGGGCTAAATTTTTTTTTTTGACACCTATGTGATTCGGACTATAGTCGGGTCCTTCACCAAAACACCCACAAGCTCAAGATGGTCAAACCACCTATTAAACATTAGCTTAACATCTTCACAACATAAAACCACCATAAATGTGTAGACAGAGAAACGCATGGAAAAAGAAGAAGAGAGAAATAGAGACTTAATAAAACAAAAGAGAAACAAATAGAGAAGACAAAAGGAAAGAAAGAGAAAGAAGAAAAATGGTGGAGAGAAAGAAGAAGAACAAGAAAAGAGAGAGAAGAAAGAAAGAGAAAGGAGAAAGAGAAGAAAGAAGAAAACGGGCGAAAGGATTAAAGAAGAAAGAGAAAGGACATAAGAAAAAAGAAAGAGAAAACAGAGAGAGATATTGTCACGCCTCGGACCCGGAGTAGGTGGAAGCCCCGCGCCAGGTGTGTGAGTAAAATAAAATAATCTTGGTGGTAACAATATAGGATAACAACAACTTGAGCTTATCTTCAATCTTTGCATGTCCCGCCACCTAGCAAGAATGGTGGCACCATCTCTAGCTACAATACTCTTGATCTGACACCTCATGCTAATACCAAATATATCTTTTAAGCCTTAACTCCTAAGTTTTCAATAAAATACAATGTAATTTATGATAAGAAGGTTTGTCCAAATCTATCACTCAACTTAAATATCTATCAAAATTTACTACGATTAACCTCAACGTATACCATGCAAATAATATGGATTCTTATATATATATATATATATATATATAAACTAATAGTGAAAATTGCACACACACACATATATATATATATATATATATATATATATATATATATATATATAACAATATATATATAATTTATAAATTAAATGGCAAAATATTACATCTTCAAACTATATAATTTTATAAATACGGGGTTTCACAATCTACCCTCCTAAAAAAAAATTTCGTGCTCGAAATTTAAAAAGAAAACTTAATGGAATCAAAGAAAAATTTCTGGATTCTTCTTACTAATACTTAATCTACTCTAAAAAGTTATGCCCCTAACTCATTCTATCAATTCAAACTTATTTTGTACTAATACTAGGCCACAGTTCCCAAGGGTCTCTAATCCCTATGCTCTAATACCATTCTGTCACGCCCCGGACTCGGGGGTAGGTAGAAACCCCGCGCCCGGTGCGTGAGTAAAATAAAATAATCTTGACGGTAACAATATAGGATAACAACAACTTGAGCTTATCTTCAATCTTTGCATGTCCCGCCACCTAGCAAGAATGGTGGCACCATCTCTAGCTACAATACTCTTGATCCAACACCTCATGCTAATACCAAATATATCTTTTAAGCCTTAACTCCTAAGTTTTTAATAAAATACAATATAATTTATGATAAGGATTAACCTCAACGTATACCATGCAAATAATATGGATTCTTATATATATATATATGCTGGACTACTTGTGCTTGCTTTCTTAATTCATTAATTTTAAAATCAATTAAGGCTCTCTCAATTTCTAAATCTCTTTCTGTAACTGAAGATGACTCGGCAGACGAATGTCTAGCAGGAATTTTAAATGATTGACTAAGGGTAGGTAACCGTTCTAACTGAACCATGGATTTAATTGGTGGCCTATCGAAACTGATTTTAACTGTACCATCTAAATAAGGTTGAATATAGTCTAAATCATTTAGACTACGTTGGACCGGCTTTGGAGGGCATTCAGTTGTTAGGAACCAATCTGAGGGTAGCTTAATATCTGACCACACTACTACAAAAAGTGAAAAAGACGACCAGAAAAAGACGACGGCAGAACATAAAACCGTCGTTGTGTTTAAAAAGAAGACGGTAACAAAAAACCGTCGCGGATAAGTGCCTTAAACAACTTAAAAATGGAGGTACTGTTGAATATTTTTTAAAAACGACACACACAAATAAAAAAGAGTCGTCTTTTTAAAAAGGTTTTCTTCAGAGTTAAAATTTGACCAAAAAACAACGACAGCAGGTATGAATCCACCGACGTAGAAAATAAAGACGACAGTTCACCAAGAAATCTGCCGTGTTAACTCCTAACTAAACACGACCAACTGTTCTTAGTCCGCGTCGTATAATATAATGGAATCCACGTCAGTATACCACGACGGTGCCTTCTCTGTAAACCGCCGTCTTAATTTTTATTTCTTTTTAAGATTTAATTATTTTTTAATTTTGGTAGCCTACGAAAATTAAAATGAGATCCCAAGAGGTATGATATCTTACCATTGAGATCTTTGGATCCTGATCATAATCGAACCACCAAAGTGAGAAAGACAATATTTTAAATACACAAAATCCAAAAAGAAACCAGAACTGAACTGACCATTGCAAACTTTGAGAAAGACAATGTTTTGAAAGTTAATGATGTGTGCGTTTTGGTGTCTTTGAGATACACCAAAACGCATACATCATTAACATCCAAATTATTGTCTTTGAGATGTGAGAGAGAGTGATGATGTATGTGTGTATGTGAGAGAGGAAGACGAGCCTCCAGAGAGATCAGAAGAACTTGGAACCCTAAATGAAAACTGAAACTGAAAGAAAGAGTCAAATTTATACAATAAATCTTTAAAACTCACGGCGGTCCTTATACACATACCGCCGTCTAATTGTAAAAAACCACGTCGGCTATTCTTTAATGGAATCCACGTCGGTATATTACAAAAAAATGACGTGTTAAACAATATACCATGACGCGAGAGATTAATTTATCGACTTATTATTTTGGAGTGTATTACGACGGTACCTACAACACTGCTGTCGTATTTATTTACCACGTCATAAGTTCAAATTACCGTCGTATTTTTTCTATTTATACATCTGCCTTCTCTGTAAACCGCCGTCTTATTTTTATTGCTTTTTAAAATTAATTAATTTTTATTTTATTTTGGTAATATCTTTCTTAACACAAAACAAAATTTAATTCTCAATCTTCAACAACATTTTCGTCTTAAAAGACAAATCTCTTCGTGGTTTCTTTTCTGCTTTCACCCTCAGCTTCTTCAACTGTTTCTTCCTCTCATATGCAAGCTGGGCCCTCTCCTTCCTCTTCTTCTCAAGCTCCTGCACAACCACATATCAATATTTAATAGGAACAATATTTAGAAGGCAAATAATTTCAGATAATCAGATAATTTCCAAAAACAATAATTTCAGTTCACGAGAACTAATAATTTCAGATAATCAAAATCAACAAAGTGTGAAAAGCTCACTTCAGAGCATCAGGAATGACCATCCTCTTTATCTTATCATAAGGAGCATCAGGAACACCCTCGTATGCCTTCAAACGGGCAAGTGCGGCTGCACCATGCTTGGTCTTGTGAGGAATCATTCTGCAAACCAAAGACAATTTATACAAAGAAATTCCCCATGCTTGGTCTTGTGAGTGAAATAAAGCAGAAAACGCAACTAAAAGCATTTGCTTTCAGAAAGACAATTTTTTAGAAGTTGATGAGATAGAGCCAAGGGCAAGAAGAAGTTGAAACCCTAATTGAAAACTGAGAGTTAAAAAACGTGTGAAAAAATCATATTTAAACAAATTATCATAAATATCCACGTCGGTTCTATTATACATAGCGACATCATATTTAACTAATCAACGTCGTCCTTTTCACTTTTGCAAAGAGAACGACGTCGTGTACTACAAACTTTTGTCGTGTATTAAAAAGAGAACGACGTTGTTTTCAGAACCCCAAAGTAATCACGTCGGTTTCTTAAAATAAATAGTCATTGAATTTCGAAGGACAACGTCAGTTTAGATAAACAAGCGCCGTCATAACCACATTGGAATTCCAAAAGTCGTTTGGCGTGTATTAAAAAGAGAACGACGTCATTTTCAGAACCCCAAAGTAACCACATCGGTTTCTTAAAATAAATAGTCGTTGAATTTTGAAGGACAACGTTAGTTTAGATAAACAAGTGCCGTCATAACCACATTGGAATTCCAAAAGTCGTTTGGCTGTAGTGATAACCACGTCGATTTCGACTTATTTACCATTGTTATAAGTAAATACTAGGGCGGTTTTTAATAAAAACGTCGTAGTATTGAACTCTGGGAAAATATATAAACTTTTCGTCACCTGACCTAATGTTCTACGGTTTTCTCTCACCGATAAAATATCTCAGTTTCCCTCTCATTTCCCAAAAGCAACATCATCGTCTGAATCTCGTCATCGTCTTCATCTTCGTCTCCAAATCACCATTTTCTTACGTTGGAAGGAAACTTTCTTTGCACGCCAAAGGTTTTTTTTTTTCTCAATCTCTTCCCTTTTTTTACATTTCATTTGAAAGCCGTCGTTGTCTGGAAACAAGATTATGTGAAATTGAGGAAATCTTTCACTGGTTTTGATTAAATTCATTAGTCCATCAATCTCACTACGTCAAAAGACGACTGTTTTATCTTGTTTGTGACGATAGAATCGACACACCACGACGGTCATTAAATCCGACCTAATGCAAATTGCATGACGGTGGTTAATAACCGTCATGGTGTGACAATTAATACGTTGGAAACAAGATAAAACCGTCGTCTGGTGGGAGAAAAACTGTCATTTTTCTTGTATCCCATCTCAGTAAGACGACGGTTGTATTTTGTGCTTGACGTTGTAAATTTTAAACTAACATCGGTTCTTAGGCTGAATAACCGACGTGGTGTATAAACATTTACGTCATGAACGAGATAAAACCATCGTCTTATTTCCATACATGGTCTGAGAGACTGTTTAATAGGACGTCGCTGTTTTCGTTTTACCGTCGTGGTGTTGTATTTACGACGACGGTGTTGTTTTACAACCGTCGTCCTACTGAGATATCACGGCTGTATTTTTTCGGACGTCGTTTCTTTATTATTACATCGTTCTTTTTAAATAACCGACGTTGTTTCTCTTGCAGATTAATTAAAAATGGTTTCGAAATCTCAAAACAAGGAAGCTCAAGTGTCAAAGGCCAAATCAATTTCAAAGGCTCAACTAATTGAAGCCAAATCAGTTTCAAAGGCTCAAATAATTGAAGCCAAATCAATTTCAAAGGCTCAAGTGAAAGAAGGAAAATTTGTTCAAAGAAAACCCTTGAAGAGGATGAGATTTTCCTCAACCTCCGAGAAAGACTCGAGCACAGCCACATTTGTTGAGGAGCGAAAATCCACCCGCGGTATCAACATAATGAGCCGTGTTGTGAAGAGGAAAATTCAGAAGATTAAGCCTGTGGTTGAGTTCAATAAAAGTGGAAGACCACATGGCAAGGCTGCTATTGAGATGCAGTCTTATATTGGTGTTTTGGCACGCCCCAGAGTCCCTCTTGTGGACAAGAAATGAACTCAATTGCCCAAGGACGTGAAGGAGTAGATTTGGGAAGCTGTTCAAATGGCCTATGTTATTGGGGATGGGTGCAAGAAGATGGTCATGTCGTCTGCCGCCAAAAAATGGAAGGATTTCAAGTATAACGTAACTAGGCAGTATATCCTTTCGCACATGACAAGGAGAAGTTAAAAGAACCCCCTGAGCTTTATAAGTTCATAGAGAAATCGCAATGGGATGCCTTTGTAGCTTCAAGGTTATCCCCAGATTTTGAGGCTGTGCATACTGAGCAGAAACAGAGGAGGGAGAAATTGGAGTACAACCATCGGTTGTCTAGAAAAGGGTATGTTGGTTTGGAGGACCAATTGGTAGAAACCATGCCCGGTGAAGAAATTGATCGAGCTCTTCTATGGAAGAAGGCAAGAGAAGATAAAACAGGAAACATCCATGATCCAAAGGTTGCAGAGAAGGCAAAAAAATCGTAAGTCTCACTAACTCTGTTCTAAATTTGAAAAACATAGTGTTTTATTTTCGTATAGACGTCGCACGTTTAAATAACCAACGTTATAAAATAAACACCACGATGGTTTTTATTACCGCCATTGTAAAATGAATAGAACGTCGGTTTTTGAATAAATCAGATGTCTATATAGAATTAATACGATAGCTTAAATTCTGGAGATGGCCGTTTTGTTTTAAGTTTACTCACGCACACACTCTCCCTCTCTCTGTCTATTTCACTGAAATTTGTGGTGCACAATTTCTGGAAAAGAATGCATATTTCAATAGAGTTTTTTCACTTCTTCATTAAAATTTACGACGGTTTTATCTCACCTAGACGTTAGAATATTTATACAACGACGGTACTTTTGTACAGCCGTATGAAATTAAGTCCAACGTCTGTTTGTTCAATAGTCCGTCGTCTTACTTTAGATACTACGACGGTCTTTGATTTATGTTTTAATATGTTTGATTTTGAATATACGACGGGTTTTTTTTTCTCCCGACGTTGTAAAGTGTAAACAACGACGGTATTTAAATACCGATGTGTTAAATTAATACTACGTCAGTTATTTAATAAAATCATTGTTGTAAATGATATACTAAGTCGGTTTATTTATCTGTTTAACACTCCGCTTAGTTTCTAACAATCTCTCTTTCTCTCTTTTAGGATGATTTGCAAAAGCAAGTCTCTGAAGGCACTCTAACTGTCTCTGGGAGCAATGATGTCCTGACTCTTGCTTTGGGAAACCCGAAGCATGGTGGGAGAGTCAGAGGAGTTGGTGCTGGCGTTTCCCCAACTCAGTTCTTCAATTTGCCGAAACAGCAGAGGGTGAAATTTGGTGACAAATTGAAGGAAGCAGTCAGAGCAGAGAGGGAGGCTATGTTGGCACATTTTCGTCAACTAGTTCCTAATTTTGATCCCAGTCTGATGCTCAAAACCCCAATTACTCCAATTACTTTACCCCCTCAAGATCAAAGCCCAAAAAATCCAATGTCTGATAAGGCAAGCTGCTCTGGGGCCACTGGTATCAGACCCGTAGCTTTGGGATTAGAAGATCCAAAGCTTGAAGCTGATACTGCTGGAAAACAGGAAGAGGACACGGTAAAATCTCTGATATTTTCATTTTCTGCCTTTCAAATTTAGAATAGATGTCGCTCTTTTAAATATCCGACGTTAACATTTTCAAACAACGAAGGTATATATTTACCGACGTTGAAAAACAATAATACGTCTGTTTCTTCCAAGAACCGTCATTTTGAGTTAAATGCCACGACGCTTTTACTTGTTTTGCAAATTATTGGACATTAAAAATAACGACTGTGTTTTTTGCCGTCGTCTAATTCTACTATAAACCATCATCTATTTCATGATAGCATTAATTGCATTTTAATTAGACGACCTTTCTTTAGTGTAGTGACGTTATATAGTTTACACAACAACGGTTATGTATTTACCGACGTCTATAACCTTTCCTCCGTCAGTATTTACTAGAAACCGTCGTTTATATTATATACCACTTCTATTTTTTGGGTTTAGTTAGAGTCGTTTATTTTAGTTCACACACAAACTAACTTTTATTTCTTTATTTATTTCTTTTAACAAGATCTCTCAAAGCTAGACATGCCACCTCCTCTGTTAGCCTTTTGCCAACATTTCCAGACCAAGTTGTTGCCTGGTAACGAGACGCTGACAGTTCACATGCCGTGGAAGTGTTTGGCTTTGAGCATGATACCTTCCTCTTCACTGAAGATGTTTTTCAGTTTGATTCCATGGTTGAGATTGGAACCACAGTGATATCAGTATACATGACGTAATTCTAGAAATCCCATTTTGTTTTACATTTCCCCTTCTTTTAAATTAAAATCTCATTTAATTGACTTTCTTATATTTAGGTACCTATTTGACTATTTAAAAATGGCCAATATGGTAAACCTTATTGGCCTCGTGGACCCTGGGCTAGTCAGCTCTCAATCTGGAACTATAATAGACCGAATAAAAAACCTGTCAAGCCGCCTGAAAACAGCAGATGAGAATTAATTTTTCTTGGTCCCTTATAATCCAGGGTTAGTACCCTTAACTATTTAAAGTATTTTCCTAAGCTTGTAATATTTTTCTTTGTAGTACTATTTAACCTATATAGATCATTATGTGTAGGGGTCATTGGGTGATGGTAATTGTGAGACTAGCAACGGAGACTGCCTATTACATGAATTCACTACCAAAAAGCTCCATTGACGACGACATAAAAATATAGTGAATACGTAAGTTGATTTCTTCTGATCTAAGATTTTTTTTTCCTTTAAAGCATTTGAATATACGACGGTTTTTTATAATGCCGACATTATAATGACAATACAACGACGGTAAGTTATTACTGACGTTTTAAATAATTTATTACGTCAATATTGTCTTAAAAACGTTGTGTTAATTTAACTACCACGTCGTTTGGGTTTTATTTAAGAACGTTTTAATTTTTTCTGTTCAATTTTTTGTTATACAACGTTTTCCTCTAACCGACGTTATAATGTTACACGACGGTAATTTTTTACCGCCGTTTGAAACAAAATACCACGTCATTTGTTTTAAAACTCCGTCGTTTTAACTGATTTACCACGACGGTTACTATTTGTATTTAAATTTTTCGTTTTGTCATTAACACCCTTTGTTTTCTTGTAACAGGGCAATTAAAATGTTTAACATTCATATAAACAAAAATTCACCACGTAAATAGGCCATTTGGAAAAATTTACACGGCACTCCTGAACAGCCAACAAGTGTAGAGTGTGGCTATTACGTGATGCGATTCATGAGAGATATAATTCATGATCTAGACCTAGATTTCGAGAAGAAGGTAAAAGGCAAAATTTTACGAGGCATTCTTTCTTTATTTTACTACGTCAAATTTTTCTTTAAAACCGTCGTTTGCATCTTTATAACACGTCGGTTTTTTGGTTTATTTTGCAGTTTGAAAAGAAAAAAGATCGAGTTCAGTATACACAAGAACATATTGATGAAGTTAGGCATGAATGGGCAAAATTCGTGAACAAGTTATTACCGAAAGATAATTGATGTACATAAATATTTATGAACAATGTTTAGGTTTATTTTAGTTTATTTAAAATGTATATACATAAATATTTTTGTTGTAATCAATCGAACAATCATCAAAAAAATATTTTTGTTCCCAAAAACCGACGTCTTATTCTAATTTACACGTCTCATATGTGTACACAATGGTCGTCTTGCTGTAACTGGAAATATAACATCCACGGTAATTCTTAAAAACGACATGTAACAGTCATAAACACGACGGTTTATAATTAATTCATCTTGTACAGATGAATTTTGTACCGATATACTACGTCTGTTAGTACAACCATATCGACGTCTTAATAATATACAAAGGCGGTTATTATTAAAAATTTGACGTCGTATAGATAAACAACATCGGTTATCTAAAATAAAATAACGTGGTAATACAATAACCCTCGTCGGTTCTCCAAACAATTAACGTCGTTTTCTATTCGTTTTGACGTCTAAAAAATATATGACATCAATTTGTAATGTTTAACGTCGTTGTAAAAGGATACAACGTCGCCTAGGTCATTTGGCATTTAATTTTAAATGACTTTTATATTTTATTTAATTCCATATTAAATTCAAAACTAATTCCAAAAATTAAACTGACAACTACCAAGCACTCATTGAAATATTGTCTCTCCCCTAAAGCTTTAAAAAATATAATTTTACAAATATTTTTTTATTGTATTTAATTACTAATATTAATAATATATTCAAAACAAAATCCGAAAAATATACCGACAAATTCTATGCACTCATTGAGACAATATCTTGCCCGTTAAGGCCTGAAAAATGTAATTTTAGTTTTCAAAGTTCAAATGATAACAAAATTCAAACAAAGTTAGACACAAAGCACGATACTCCTGATACTTTACATAACATAACCCTAAAGTTTATGTGATCCATTGGTGCCAATAAATTCAAAATGATGAAATCCATATTTTAGTCTATTATTATAGAAGGCATTGTTGTAAGCAGTCCGTAGCAATTTTCGGTTCATTTTTCTCATACTTGTGTATTTTTTTTTAAATTATTGTAAAATTTAGGGTTTAGGGTTTATTGAAACAACGCCGGTTTTCTCCCCATGTTTTTGGTCAACTACGTAAACCTAGACTAATGGAATAGGGTTTACGACGTCAGTTATTAAGAGGCGACGTATGTTATGTTTACAACGTCGGTCTTGTGTGAAAACCGCCGTTGTAAGTACATATTAGACGTCTACATATAAGATTTACCGTCGTTGTTGAAAAACGTGGTACTTTAAAATTTTTGACCGCGGCCTAAAATTTTCAGAATTTCCCTTTAACCCTCAAATAGTTCATTCTCTCTCTTCAACATAAATTTGTGAGAAAGTTTTCGCTCTCTCTCAAATTGTTGGGTAGATTCTCCAAGCTCTCTCTCAAGCAGTTGTTATATTCTCTCAGCTCTCTCTCAAGCTTTTGTTATATTCTCTCAGCTTTCTCTCAAAGCATTGGGTACGTAGATTCTCCAAGCTCTCTCTCAAGCAGTTGTTATATTCTCTCAGCTCTTTCTCAATATCCATGTAAGTACAACCCTAGTCCCTTTAACCCAAATCTCTTCTTAAATCCATAAATGTTTTCGTTGGTAGCTATGGGTTCTTAATTGGTAGCTGTATTAGGGTTCTTTTATGTTTTGGTGTTTGCATTCTTGTAATAATTACTCTCTGTTTGGGTTCTTTTATGTTTGTTTGGCCATGGGTTCTTCGAAAAGGAATGGGGATGGGATATTTAAGCTGTTTGTTTTTAAACCACGACGACGGTTGATGGATCAAACCGTCGTCTAAATGTTTATTATACGTCGGTTGTTCATTTACTGCCGTCGTCTGAGTTTTAAGCCGCAACTGGTAGCCTAAAGATGACTGTTTCTCCATTAAACGTCGTCTTGAGGCTACCAGAATGCTGTACAAATTTCTGGGTCTGGGTATCTTAATGACGACGGTAACTATGGATGCTGTCGTCTGATTTTATATTAAACGACGATTATGTTGTAAAAACTGTCGTCTTGTTCATGTTTTATATTTTATTTTCAATTTGTTCTCTACTATTTGAATGAGGTAGTGTTTCATTGCTGGTCTTTCCACTTTAATATATATATTTATATGATTTTATAGAGTGTGAGATGGATAAGTCATGGATGCATGAGGATAAAAGATCGAAGGTGGAAGGAAACCAAAGATGGGTTCTTGAAAAAGGGTGTGGCAGCGAAGGTGGTGTGATATTTTCCTCCAATTCCAAGGTTTAAAAGGATGTTTCAATCACATAAGACAGCTAAGAGTTTGACTTGGCATGCTGCAAGAAAATCAGTTGACGGTCATATGTCTCATCCAGCGGATTCCCTGTCTTGGAAACTTGTTGATGATAAATGGCCCGACTTTTGTAATGAGCCAAGAAACTTGAGATTGGCTCTCTCATCTGATGGATTCAATCCCCACAGTTCTTTAAGTAGTAGATACAGTTGTTGGCCAGTTATGTTAGTTACATATAATCTCCCACCATGGCTATGTATGAAGCAGAAGTTCATGATGTTGACCTTATTGATTTCCGGTCCTAAACAGCCCAGAAATGATATAGACGTCTACTTAGAGCCTTTGATTGATGATTTAAAATCTCTGTGAGATGGGATTAGAGGAGTGTATAATGCCCACATAAGAGAATACTTTACACTCAGAGGTGTATTACTGTGGACAATTAATGATTTTCCTGCCTATAGAAACTCATCTGGTTGTGTCGTCAAAGGATATAAAGCTTGTCCAATATGCGGCGATGATACACCTAGTCACAGGTTGAAAAATGGCCACAAAATTTGTTACATTGGGCATAGAAAGTGGTTACCAATCAATCATCCATATAGGAGGCAACGTGCAGCTTTTAATGGGAAACCTGAATATGGCATGCCTCCCGAGCCATTAACCGGAGAAGAAGTGTTGCATATGGTTGAAGATATTAATTACATATGGGGCTCGAAAAATGGGGGAAGTGTTGGTGAGAATGATGGTGACAGAGTTTGCTGGAAGAAGAAATTAAAATTCGTTGATCTCGAGTATTGGAAATACCTCCCTGTGAGGCATGCCCTAGATGTTATGCACATTGAGAAGAATGTTTGCGATAGTATCATTGGTACATTGCTAGAGATCCTTGGAAAAAATAAAGATGGGATTGCTGCTCGGTTAGACTTATTGAACATGGGGCTCAAAACTGATTTGCAACCCGAGTATGGAGAGAGACGTACTCGCTTGCCTCCAGGGCCTTGGAATTTGTCAAGAGCAGAGAAGAGAGCGGTTTGCAATTCTTTCTATGGTATGAAGGTCCTTGAAGGTTATTCTTCAAATATAAAAAATCTTGTATCTTTAAAAGATTCAAGACTTCTTGGCCTTAAATCTCATGATTATCATACCTTGATGCAACAATTGCTCCATGTGGCAATTCTTTCTGTTTTGGAGAAGCC
Source organism: Prunus kanzakura (assembly GCA_020521455.1). NCBI lineage: Eukaryota > Viridiplantae > Streptophyta > Magnoliopsida > Rosales > Rosaceae > Prunus > Prunus kanzakura. Next base: position 1,929,037 of record BPUM01000016.1, read on the forward strand.
TGCAAGGTATGAAATAACTCAATTGTGCTTCTTCTTCAATGCTATATGTGCAAAGACGGTAGATGTTTCCAAGCTAGATAAGTTGGAAGAAGATGTAGTAGTTACTTTGTGTTTGCTTGAGAAGTACTTTCCCCCTTCATTCTTTGATATCATGGTTCATCTAGTAGTACATCTTGTCAGAGAAGTTCATCTATGTGGGCCAGTATATTTTAGATGAATGTATCCATTTGAAAGATATATGAAAGTGCTAAAGGGGTATGTTCAGAATCGTACTCGTCCCAAAGGTTGCATTGCTGAGTAGTATATAGCTGAAGAAGCTGTAGAGTTTTGTACCGAGCATTTATCTGATGTTACTACAGTTGGAGTGCCTTCAAGCCAGAAGATGGGAGTTTCAAAGCCATTATCAGGTTGCATAGTGAGCTTAGTTGATCTGGACTTGTTGAACCAGGCACATCTATATGTCTTGGAGAATACGAAGGAAGTCCTACCTTATATCGAGTACGTATGAGTTTAATTTTTCATATGTAGCCATTTTAAATATTATTAGTCCTTATGTTTATCTTATATACAAGGGACCGTAATGCATGATTTTTTCTTGTCAATTGTAGGGAACATATGATCCACATCAAGACCACTTATCCAAAATTTAGAAAGAGAACAAAGTGGCTACAAGATAAGCACAATAGCACTTTCATTCAATGGCTACGCTTTAAGGTATAATGTTATTGAATGACATATTGAACTTTTAATTTTCTTTCTTTATATATGTTAGATTGAATTAAGATATATGTTTAATTTGCAGGTTCAAAGTGAACTTAATGGAGAAGACAATAATGGCGTATCAGAAAATTTGAGGAGGTTAGCAGCTGGTCCAAGCATGGCAGTGCCATCATATAGGAGCTATCTTATTAATGGTGTCAAATTTAACACCAAGGCACAAGATGATGTGCGAACTGTCCAAAATAGTGGAGTTTATTTACTTGCACATACTATGCAAGTTGCTAGTGCCAAGGATAAAAACCCTATTGTCTCCAATATGGGTTTTTATGGGGTTATTCAAGAAATTTGGGACCTTGACTACCAAAAGTTTAGAATCGTAGTCTTGAGGTGTGATTGGATAGATAACACTTCGGGCCTTGTAGTCGACGAACTCGGATTTACCCTTGTAGATCTGAGTAATAGAGAATATAATGATGTTATTGGTGATGATGTGCAAAGTGATATTAGAATTGAGTGTGCGCCATTTACTAGAGGGATACCAAATGTTGACACATTTGATGACCTAGTGGGTGAGTTTGGGAGTGAGAATATTAGAGATGGGTGTGAAGATATATGGATTGATTGATTGTTGTAATGTATGACATTAGTTATGCAGTTAATTGTATGACATTAATTAATAGCTCTGTATATCATTTTAATTCTAATCACATTTTCATTATGCAGGCTTTAGGCACGACAAATCAACAATTAAAAATAATGGGTTAAAGCTGAAAATACGACGGTCAAGTTACAAAAATCGCAAAAGAGACGTCTAAAATATAACCAATGTCGGGTTTTCAAAAACGACGTGGAATGCCAGCGCAAAAATGAAATAAAAACCGCCATTTGAAAAAGAAAACACGTCGCTTAATTCAAATTAATTTAAACACGGTTAATAAATATTAACAACAACGACGGTAAAGAAAATAATCAACGACATACAATAAAGAATAACACGATGGAAGAGAGCTCAAACCGACGAATTTAAGGATACCATCGATTGATGATTACCGTCGTAAAAACAATGTTGCACGTCAGTTATAATAAAACAATTGACGTCTCGGAGAACACACACGTCAATAAAGGTTATAAAAGAGACTTAACAAAGACTAGCCACGTCATGGAAAAAACAAATCACTGACGTAGTAAGATACATAAAAACGTCGAATAAGGATTCTTGGGACATAGTAAAGCCATAATTCAAGGCGTTTCCTTACTTCTTAACGACGGTTAGGCTAAAAGCAATGACGTCTCACAGATTACACACGTCTAAGTGGCTCACAAAAGAGACTTTTAAAATGCCAACCACGTCAAAGCCTATACAAACCGACGTTGTAAATAATTAACCACGTCCCACAATGTGACTCCTAGGCCATAGTAAATAGGTTAAACATGACAGATATTTTAATTAACTGACGTGCAATATTCAATCCACGTCGTTTATTTCTTTGTTCAAGCCGTCAAAATCATTTTCAACGTCTGTGGTGACCTAAAGGGTCGTGGTTATTTGTTTGTTACGTCCGTCCAAGTAAATATGTGTCATGTTAAAGCTTTCAAACGTCATTTTTTTTGACAAAAGTGACGTCTAATTGACCATGGTATATGTTTTAGATGTCAATTTTTTTATTTAGTGAACGTAGTATATATTAACCACGACGGTTTCTAGGTTTTACACATCGGTTTTATTTCTATTAAAGATGTTGATAATCATTTTTACGTCAGTTTTGTAGTTATTCTCAACATTTAACATTATTTAAACGTCTGTGTTTTACTAAAACCGTCGTCTAATATAGTCGAAGTTGTATTTTTAAGCTATTTATGTATGAATTAGACGTCGGTTTTAGTGTTTGTTGTGAAGTGTAATATATTAACGACGTCGGTTATTTTCCGTTGTTACTTTATGTATTAAAAGATGGCGGTCGATTTCACGTCGGTTTTAAAACATGATACATGACGGTGGATTCCCGTCGTCTATTTCAATTTATGTAGTAGTGCCATTTAATCATTTTAGGGACCGTGATATTGGCATTGGTTGTATGACTCTGTATTAACAGGGTTTGGTCTTTGGGACTTTTACTGAAAGCTTGGAAATTCATATTTGTTCCTGTAACTTTGTAGTAAATTCTATAAATCAAAGCTAAAGGTTGACTTCCTGGTAGAACATTGTAACCATGAGTTTTAATATTTAAAGTTAAAACTTTTAAAATATGAGGATCACTTAAGCTAACTGTGAAATCTGGATAACAATCAAAATGAACTGGACCATGGCATAGACTTGACTCTATGATTCTTAGGGTTCCATCCTAGAAATCATTAAATCGAGCATCTCTTAGGCTTAAGAGAATTGAGGCATTAAGACCTAATTTAGTTAGAGGTTTAACTGCGACTTGGACTAAACTAATATGTAAGAAATTATTACCATCTTTCCTATGCTTCCTAGTTGACTCAAGGTTAAGTAACTGGCATGTTTCATGTTCTTTACTCAAGGCATAGACTTGTTCTACAGTTTTGATATGTGTGGTTGACTTAAAAGACATGGGTGACTATTGTTTTTTATAAATTTCTTTACTAGAGACTTTGGGTATGTTCCAATCATTCACTACTACAAAAAACGAAATAGACAACGGTAATCCACCATCGTGTATCATGGTTTACAACCGACGAGAAATCGACCGCCGTCTTTTCATACATGAAATAACGATGGCAAATAACCGACGTGGTTAATATAGTACACGTCAGTAAACCATTAAAACCGACGTAGATTTCATACGTAAAAGCTTAAAAAGAGACCTTTCGACTATATTAGACGACGGTTTTCGTAAAACACAGACGTTTAAATAATGTTAAATGCCAAAAACAACTACAAAACCGACGTAAATATGCTTATCAACGTCTCTAAATCAAAAAAAACCGACGTGTAAAACTTAGAAACCGTCGTGGTGAATAAATACTACGTTCACTAAATGAAAAAACTGACGTCTAAAACATATAACATGGCATATATTTACTTGAACTGACGTAAAAACAAAAATAACCACGACCTTTTCGGACACCACAGACGTAGAAAATTATTTTGACGGCTTGAACACAAAACAAACGACGTGGTTAATATAGTACACGTCCGTAAAACACTAAAACCGACGTAGATTTCATACATAAAAGCATTAAAAGAGATCTTTCGACTATAATAGACGACGGTTTTAGTAAAACACAGACGTTTAAATAATGTTAAATGTCAAAAACAACTACAAAACCGATGTAAATATGATTATCAACGTCTCTAAATAAACAAAAACCGACGTGTTAAACTTAGAAACCGTCGTGGTTAATAAATTCTACGTTCACTAAATGAAAAAACTGACGTCTAAAACATATAGCATGGCATATATTTACTTGAACTGACATAAAAACAACAATAACCACAACCCTTTATATCAATACAGACGTTGAAAATGATTTTGACGGCTTGAACACAAAACAAACGACATGGTTAATATATTACACGTCATAAAAAAACTAAAACCGACGTCGATTTGGTACATAAAGCATAAAAAGAGACCTTTCGACTATAATACACGACGGTTTTAGTAAAACACAGACGTTTAAATAATTTTAAATGTCAAAAATAACTATAAAATCGACGTAAATAGTTTTATCAACGTCTCTAAATCAAACAAAACCGACGTGTCAAACTTAGAAACCGCCATGGTTAATAAATACTACGTTCACTAAACAAAAAAACAGACGTCTAAAACATATAACATGGCATATATTTACTTCAACTAACGTAAAAATAATAATAACCACGGCCCTTTATATCACCACAGATGTTGAAAATGATTTTGACGGCTTGAACACAAAAAAACGACGTGGTTAATATATTACACGTCATAAAAAAACTAAAACCGACGTCGATTTGATAAATAAAAGCATAAAAAGAGACCTTTCGACTATAATAGGCGACAGTTTTAGTAAAAAACAAACGTTTAAATAATTTTAAATGTCAAAAACAACTATAAAACCGACGTAAATAGTTTTATCAACGTCTCTAAATCAAACAAAACTGACGTGTCAAACTTAGAAACCGCCGTGGTTAATAAATACTACGTTCACTAAATAAAAAAACGGACGTCTAAAACATATAGCATGGCATATATTTACTTGAACTGACGTAAAAACAACAATATTAACCATTTTGAAATGAATTATAATTAACCGACGTGTTTTCTTTTTCAAATGGCGGTTTTTATTTCATTTTTGCGTTGTCATTCCACGTCGGTTGTAAAAACCCGACGTTGGTTGTTTTTAAGACGTCTCGTTTTGAGATTTTTGTAACTTGACCGTCGTATTTTCAGCTTTAATCGATTATTTTTTAATTTTTGATTTGTTGTGCGCAAAGCTTGCAGAATGAAAATGTGATCGGAATTAAAATGATATACAGAGCTATGAATTAATGTCATACAATTAACTGCATAACTAATGTCATACATTACAACAATCAATCAATCCATATATCTTCACACCCATCTCTAATATTCTCACTCCCAAACTCACCCACTAGGTCATCAAATGTGTCAACATTTGGTATCCCTCTAGAAAATGGCTCACACTCAATTCTAATATCACCTAGCACATCATCACCAATAACATCATTATATTCTCTGTTAGGCATTGATAACACTACCAACCAACCACGATGCATTGGGTCGTCAACATAAAATACTTGTTTGACTTGAGAAGCCATAACAAATTGGTCATTCCTATGTCCAATTTTACTCAGATCTACAAGGGTAAATCCAAGTTCGTCGACTACAAGGCCCGAAGTGTTATCTATCCAATAACACCTCAAGACTGGGATTCTAAACTTTTGGTAGTCAAGATCCCAAATTTCTTGAATAACCCCATAAAAACCCATATTGGAGACAATAAAGTTTTTATCCTTGGCACTAGCAACTTGCATAGTATGTGCAAGTAAATAAACTCCACTATTTTGGACAGTTCGCACATCATCTTGTGCCTTGATGCTAAATTTGACACCATTAATACGATAGCTCCTATATGATGGCACTACCATGCTTGGACCAGCTGCTAACCACCTCAAATTTTCTGATATGCCATTATAATCTTCCCCATTAAATTCACTTTGAACCTACAAATTAAACATATATATTAATTCAATCTAATATATATATAAAAAGAAAGAAAATGAAAATAAGTTGAATATGTCATTCAATAACATATATACCTTAACACGTAGCCATTGAATGAAAGTGCTATAGTGCTTATCTTGTAGTCACTTTGTTCTCTTTCTAAATTTCGGATAAGTGGTCTTGATGTGGATCATATGTTCCCTACAATTGACACGAAAAAAACACGCATTACGGTCCCTTATATATAAGATAAATATAAGGAGTAATAATATTTAAAATAGCTACATATATATGAAAAATTAAACTCATACGTACTCGATATAAGGTAGGACTTCCTCCGTATTCTCCAAGACATATAGATGTGCCTGGTTCAACAAGTCCATATCAACTAAGCTCACTGTGCAACCTGATAATGGCTTTGAAACTCCCATATTCTGGCTTGAAGGCACTCCAACTGTACTAACATCAGATAAATGCTCGGTACAAAACTCTACAGCTTCTTCAGCTATATACCGCTCAGCAATGCAACCTTCGGGACGAGTACGATTCTGAACATACCCCTTTAGCACTTTCATATATCTTTCAAACGGATACATCCATCTAAAATATACTGGCCCACATAGACGAACTTCTCTGACAAGATGTACTACTAGATGAACCATGATATCAAAGAATGAAGGGGGAAAGTACTTCTCAAGCAAACACAAAGTAACTACTACATCTTCTTCCAACTTATCTAGCTTGGAAACATCTACCGTCTTTGCACATATAGCATTGAAGAAGAAGCACAATCGAGTTATTGCATACCTTGCAGGCTTCTCCAAAACAGAACAAATTGCCACACGGAGCAATTGTTGCATCAAGGTATGACAATCATGAGATTTAAGGCCAAGAAGTCTTGAATCTTTTAAAGATACAAGATTTTTTATATTTGAAGAATAACCTTCAGGAACCTTCATACCATAAAAAGAATTGCAAACCGCTCTCTTCTCTGCTCTTGACAAATTCCAAGGCCCTGGAGGCAAGCGAGTACGTCTTTCTCCATACTCGGGTTGCAAATCATTTTTTACCCCCATGTTCAATAAGTCTAACCGAGCAGCAATCCCATCTTTATTTTTTCCAGGGATCTCTAGCAATGTATCAATGATACTATCGCAAACATTCTTCTCAATGTGCATAACATCTAAGGCATGCCTCACAGGGAGGTATTTCCAATACTCGAGATCAAAGAATTTTGATTTCTTCTTCCAACAAACTCTGTCACCATCATTCTCACCAACACTTCCCCCATTTTTCGAGCCCCATATGTAATTAATATCTTCAACCATATGTAGCACTTCTTCTCCTGTTAATGGCTAGGGGGGCACGCCATATTCAGGTTTCCCATTAAAAGCTGCACGTTGCCTCCTATATGGATGATTGATTGGTAACCACTTTCTATGCCCAATGTAACAAATTTTGTGGCCATTTTTCAACTTGTGACTAGGTGTATCATCGCCGCAAATTGGACAAGCTTTATATCCTTTAACAACACAACCAGATAAGTTTCCATAAGCGGGAAAATCATTAATTGTCCACAGTAATGCAGCTCTGAGTGTAAAGTATTCTCCTATGTGGGCATCATACACTCCTCTAATCCCATCCCACAAAGATTTCAAATCATCAATCAAAGGATCTAAGTAGACGTCTATATCATTTCCGGGCTGTTTAGGACCGAAAATCAGTATAGTCAACATCATGAACTTCCGCTTCATGCATAGCCATGGTGGGAGATTATATGTAACTAACATAACTGGCCAACAACTGTATCTGCTACTTAAAGAACTGTGGGGATTGAATCCATCAGATGAGAGAGCCAATCTCAAGTTTCTTGGCTCATTACCAAAGTCGGGCCATTTTTCATCAACAAGTTTCCAAGACGGGGAATCCGCTGGATGAGACATATAACCGTCAACTGATTTTCTTGCAGCATGCCAAGTCAAACTCTTAGCTGTCTTATGTGATTGAAACATCCTTTTAAACCTTGGAATTGGAGGAAAATATCACACCACCTTCGCTGCCACACCCTCTTTCAAGAACCCATCTTTGGTTTCCTTCCACCTTGAGATACCACAAGTAGGACAATTAGTTGCATTCTCATACTCCTTCCGATACAAAATGCAGTCATTGGAACATGCGTGGATTTTCTCATAACTCATCCATAAAGCAGACAAAGTCTTTTTTGCCTCGTACATAGAGGAAGGTAGTGTATTTCCTTCTGGAAGAAATTCTCCTTGAAGTATCAATAATTCTGTAAAGCAAACATCACTCATCCCATGTTTTGCTTTCAAATTATATAACTTCACCAAAGCCGACAATTTCGTGTACTTACTGCAACCAGGGTACAAGGGTTCATCGCCATCCCCAATCACATTGGCAAACTCATAAGGATCAGATCCAATATTGGCAAAATCATTGTCATCCATCCCTAATTCTTCAGAAACATAACTGAACCTACTTTGCTCATCTTCTTCCACATTTCTACTAGCATTGGTAGTCCATTCCCAAGGTTCTCCGTGCCATCTCCAAATCTTATAGCTTTGGTCAATTTCATTCAAGTATAAGTGTTCCCTTATAATTCCAACCCCAAACAATCGAATATTCCCACATTTAACACATGGACAACGAATCTCAGTTGTATTTCCAAGATTTTCTAACACAAAATTCAAAAATCCTTCCACCCCTAACTCATATGCCTTCGATCTTCTATCCGCATGCATCCATGACTTATCCATCTCACACTCTATCAAATTCATATAAATATATATATATATTAAAGTGGAAAGACCAGCAATGAAACACTACCTCATTCAAATAGCAGAGAACAAACTGAAAATTAAATATAAAACATGGAAAAGACGACGGTTTAAAAACATAATCGTCGTTTAATATACATTCCGACGACGGCATCTATAGTCACCGTCGTCATTAAGATACCCAAACCCAGAAATTTGAATGGTGTTCTGGTAGCCTAAAGACGATGTTTTTTGGAGAAACAATCGTCTTTAGGCTACCAGTTGCGGCTTAAAACGCAGACGACGGGAGTAAATGAACAACCGACGTATAATAAACATTTGGACGACAGTTTGATCCTTCAACCGTCGTCGTAGTTAAAAAAAAAACAGCTTAAATCTCCCATCCCCATTCCTTTTCCAAGAACCCATGGCCAAACAAACATAAAAGAACCCAAACAGAGAGCAATTATTACAAGATTGCAAACACCAAAACCCTAATATAGCTACCAACGAAAACATTTATGGATTTAAGAAGAGATTAGGGTTGTACTTACATGGATATTGAGAGAGAGCTGTGAGAATATAACAACTGCTTCAGAGAGAGCTTGGAGAATCTACGTACCCAATGCTTTGAGAGAGAGCTTGGAGAATCTACGTACCAAATGCTTTGAGAGAGATCTTGGAGAATCTACGTACCCAATGCTTTGAGAGAGAGCTGAGAGAATATAACAAAAGCTTGAGAGAGAGCTGAGAGAATTAGGATTAAAGGGACTAGAGTTGTACTTACATGGATATTGAGAGAGAGCTGGGAGAATGAAAACTTTCAGACAAATTTATGTTGAAGAGAGAGAATGAACTATTTGAGGGTTAAAGGGAAATTCTGAAAATTTTAGGTCGCGGTCAAAAATTTTAAAGTACCACGTTTTTCAACCACGACGGTCAACACTTAGGCTGACGTCTAATAATTACTTACAACGGCGGTTTTTATAAAATCCCGACGTTGTAAACACTAAGAACGTCGCTATTTTATAACCGACGTCATAAACCGAATTCAATTAGTCTTTGTTAATGTAGTTGACCAAAAACAGCGGGAGAAAACCGGCGTCGTTTCAAAAACCCTAAACCCTAAACCCTAAATTTTAAAATAATTTTAAAAAAATACACAAGTACAAGAAAAATGAACTGAAAATTGCTATGGATTCCTTACAACATTGCCTTCTACAATAGTAGGCTAAAATATGGATTTCATAATTTTGAATTTATGGGCACCAATGGATCACATAAACCTTAGGGTTATGTTATGTAAAGTATAAGGAGTACCATGCTTTGTCTCTAAATTTGTTTGAATTTTGTTATCATTTGAACTTTGAAAACTAAAATTACATTTTTCAGGCCTTAACGGGCAAGATATTGTCTAAATCAGTGCATAGAATTTGCCGGTATATTTTTCGGATTTTGTTTTGAATATATTATTAATATTAGTAATTAAATACAATAAAAAAATATTTCCAAAATTATATTTTTTTAAGCTTTAGGATAGAGACAATATTCCAATGCTTGGTAGTTTTCAGTTTAATTTTTGGATTTAGTTATGAATTTAATATGGATTTAAATAAAATATAAAAGTCAATAAAAATTAAATTAAAAATGACCTAGCCGACGTTGTATCCCTTTACAACGACTTTAAACATAATAAAGCGACGTTGAAACTATATTTAAGAATATACACAGGATGAATTAATTATAAACCGTCGTTGTTATGATTATTACACGTCATTTTAGTGTATATAACTGACGTTGTTTAAATATATAAAGGCGGATATTTAAGAATATCCGCCTTTGTATAGTATTACGACGTCGATAAGGTTATACTAACCGACGTAGTATATGAATACAAATTCATTTATACAGGATGAATTAATTATAAACCGTCGTTGTTATGAATATTAAACGTCATTTTAGTGTATATAACTGACGTTGTTTAAATATATAAAGGTGGATATTTAAGAATATCCGCCTTTGTATAGTATTACGACGTCGATAAGGTTATAATAACCGACGTAGTATATGAATACAAATTTATTTATACAGGATGAATTAATTATAAACCGTCGTTGTTATTACTATTATACGTCATTTTAGTATATATAAGTGACGTTGTTTAAATATATAAAGGCGAATATTTAAGAATATCCGCCTTTGTATAGTATTACGACGTCGATAAGGTTATACTAACCGACGTAGTATATGAATACAAATTCATTTATACAGGATGAATTAATTATAAACCGTTGTTGTTATGTCTATTACACGTCGTTTTTAAGAATTACCGTCGATGTTATATTTCCATTTACTGCAAGACGACCATTGTGTACACGTATGAGACGTGTAAATTAGAATCAGACGTCGGTGTTTGGGAACTAAACAAGTTTTAAAACAAAATTTAATTTTTTTGATTTTTGTTCGCTTGATTACAACAAAATATTTATGTACATTTTAAATAAACTAAATTAAACCTGAACATTGTTCATAAATATTTATCCTTCGGTAATTGCTTGCTCACGAATTCTGCCCATTCATGCCTAACTTCGTCAATATCCTCTTGTTTATACTGAAGTTTATCTTTTTTCTTGTCAAACTGCAAAATAAACCAAAACACCGACATGTTATAAGGATACAAACGACAATTTTAAACAAAAATATGACGTAGTAAAATAAAGAAAGTATATCTACAATGTTGCGTTTTACCTTCTTCTCGAAATTTAGGTCTGGATCATGAATTATATCTCTCATGAATCGCATCACGTAATAGCCACACTCTACACTTGTTGGTTGTTCAGGAGTGCCGTGTAGATTTTTCCAAATGGCCTGCTGTTTACGTGAATTTTTATTTATATGAATGTTAAACATTTTAATTGACCTGTTACAAGAAAACAAAGGGTGTTAATGACAAAACAAAAAATTTAAATACAAATAGTAACCGTCGTGGTAAATCAGTCAAAACGACGGAGTTTTTTAAACCAAGACGTTATATTTTGTTTAAAACGGCGGTAAAACCTAACCGTCATTGTGTAACGTTATAACGTCGGTAAGAGTAAAAAACGTCGTATGACAAAAAATTGAGCAGAAAAAATTAAAGCGTTCTTAAATAAAATGCAAACGACGTGGTAGTTAAATTAAAACGACGTTTTTAAGAAAATACTGACGTAGTAGTTAAATTAAAACGTCGGTAATATCTTACCGTCGTTATATTTTATAATAACGTCGGTATTATTAAAAACCGTCGTTTATTTAAATACTTTATAGGAAAAATCTTAAATCAGAAGAAATCAACTTACGTATTCACTATATTTTTCATTTCGTCGTCAACCATGCGTTTTGGCAGTGAATTCATGTAATAGGCAGTCTCCGTTAATGGTCTCACAATTACCATCACCCAATGACCCCTGCACATAATGATTCATATTAGAAAGAAAAATATTAGAAGCTCAGGAAAATACTTTAAATGGTACTAACCCTGGATTATAAGGGACCAAGAAAAATTGATTCCCATCTGCTGTATTCAGGCGGTTTGACAGGTTTTTTATTCGGTCTGATATTGATCCAGCTCCAGAGCTCACTAGCCCAGGGTCCACGAGGCCAACAAGGTTTACAATATTTGCCATTTTTACATAGTCAAATAGGAACCTAAATATATGAAAGTCAATTAAATGAGATTTTAATTTAAAAGAAAGGAAAATGTAAAACAAAATGGGATTAGGGAGAATTACCTCATGTATACTGATATCACTGTGGTTCCTATCTCAACCATGGAACCAAACTGCAAAACATCTTCAGTGAAGAGGAAGGTATCATGCTCAAAGCCAAACACCTCCTTGGGCATGTGAATTGTTAGAGCCTCGTTACCAGGCAACAACTTGGTCCGGAAATGTTGGCATAAGGCTAACAGAGGAGGTGGCATGTCTAGCTTTGAGAGATCCTGTTAAAAGAAATTAATAAAGAAATATAAGTTAGTTTGTGTGTGAACTAAAATAAACGACTCTAACTAAACACAAAAAATAGACGTGGTATATAATATAAACAACGGTTTCTAGTTAATACTGACGGAGGAAAGGTTATACACGTCGGTAAATAGATAACCGTCGTTGTATTGAATTTATAACGTCGCTATACTATAGAAAGGTTGTCTAATATAAATACAGTTAATGAAATCATGAAATAGACGATGGTTTATAAAAGCGTCGTGGTATTTAACGAAACACGACGTGTATTGTAAGAAACAGACGTATATACCGTCGTTATTTTAAATTTCAACGTCGGCTATTAAAAGGAGCGACGTCTTTTTAAAATTTAAAAAGCTGAAATAGAAAATAGCAGAGATTTTACCGTGTCCTCTTTCTCTTTTGCAGCAGTATCAGCTTCAGGCTTCGGATCTTCTAATTCCAAAGCTAGGGGTCTGATATTAGTGGCCCCAGAGCAGCTTGCCTTATCAGACATTGGATTTTTTGGGCTTTGATCTTGAGGGGGTAAAATAATTGGAGGACAGTTTTTATTAAATGACAGACGTGGTATTAATTTAAAACGTCTGTATATAAATACCGTCGTTGTTTATACTTTACAACGTCGGTATATAAAAATACGTCGTATATTCAAAATAAAACAGATTAAGACATAAATCAAAGACCGCCGTAGTATTCAAAGTAAGACGACGGATTATTAAACAAACAGACGTAGATGTCAAATTCCATACGGCTGCACAAAATTACCGTCGTTGTATACGCATTCTAACGTCTAGATAAGATAAAACTGTCGTAAGTTTTAATGAAGAAGTGAAAAAACTCGATTGAAATATGCATTCTTTTCCAGAAATTGTGCACCACAAATTTCAGTGAAATAGACAGAGAGAGGGAGAGTGTGTGCGTGAGTAAACTTAAAACAAAAATGCAGTTCATAGAATAATTTAATCCGTCGTATTAATTCTATCTAGACATCTACTTTATTCAAAAACCGACGTCTTATTCATTTTTAAACGTCCGTAAATTAAGCCCGTCGTGGTGTTCACTTTATAACGTCGCTTATGTAAAGATAAACGACGTCTATACCAAAATAAAACACTCTGTTTTTCAAATTTAAAATAGAGTTAGTGAGACTTATGATTAGTTTTGCCTTCTCTGCAGCCTTTGGATCAGGGATGTTTCCTGTTTTATCTTCTCTTGCTTTCTTCCACAGAACAGCTCGATCGATTTCTTGACCTTCGGGCATGGTTTCTACCAATTGGTCCGTCAAACCAACATACCCTTTTCTAGACAACCTATGGTTGTACTCCAATTTCTCCCTCCTCTCCTTCTGCTCAGCATGCTTAGCCTCAAAATCTGGGGTTAACCTTGAAGCTACGAAGGCATCCCATTGCGATTTCTCTATGAACTTATAAAGCGCAGGGGTTTCTCTTAACCTCTCCCTGTCATGTGCGTAAGGAAGGATATACTGCCTAGTTACGTTATACTTGAAATCCTTCCATTTTTTGGCGGCAGACTGCAAGACCAAGTTCTTGTAACTATCCCCAATAACATAGGACATTTGAACAGCTTCCCAAATCTGCTCCTTCACGTCCTTGGGTAATTGTTTCCATTTCTTGTCCACAAGAGGGACTCTGGTGCGTGCCAAAACACCAATGAAAGACTGCATCTCAACAGCAGCCTCGCCATGTGGTTTGCCATCTTTATTGAACTCAACCACATGCTTAACCTTCTCAATTTTCCTCTTCACAACACGGCTCATTGTGCTGATACCGCGGCCAGATTTTGGCTCCTCAACAAATGTAGCTGTGCTCGAGTCTTTCTCTGAGGTTGAGGAAAATCTCATCCTCTTCGAGGGTTTGCTTTGAGTTGATTTTTCAACTTCCACTGAACCTGTTTTGGGTTCATCCCCTTGTGCCATTGAACCTGCTTTGGCCTTTGACGCTTCAGCTTCCTTGTTTTGAGATTTCGAAACCATTTTTGATTAATCTGCCAGGAAAACAACGTCGGTTATTAAAAAGAAATGACGTAAATGTGCATAAACTACGTCGGTTATTAACAATAACAGACGTGGTTTAAAATTACAAAACGATTGTTCTTCTCTCACTAGACGACGGTTTTATCTTTTTTCCGACGTATTAATTGTCACACCATGACGATTTTTAGCCACCGTCGTGCAGTTTGCATTACGGCCATCGTGGTGTGTCCATTCTATCGTCTAAAACAAGACAGAACTGTCGTCTTTTGGCGTCGTGAGAGTATCTACTTATGTATTTAATCAAAACCAGTGAAAGATTTCTTCAATGTGACAGAATCTTGTTTCCAGACAACTACGGCATGCAAATGAAAAGTAAAAAAAGGGAAGAGAGTGAGAAAAAACCTTGAATAACACCGGCGTGCAAAGAAATGTTTCCTTCCGACGAAGACGAAGACCAAAATGGTGATTTGGAGATGAAGACGATGATTCAGACGATGATGCTAGGTCAGGTGACGAAAATGGTGATTTGGGAAATGAGAGGGAAACTACGATACTTTATCGGGAAGAGAAAACCGTAAAATATTAGGTCAGGTGACGAAAAGTTTATATATTTTCCCAGAGTTCAATACAACAACGTTGTTATTAAACAACCGCCGTATTATTTAGTTATAACGACAGTAGATAATTCATAAATGACGTGGTTATCACAACTGCCGAAAGACTTTTGGAATTCCGATGTGGTTATGATGGCGCTTTTTTTCTCTAAACTGACGTTGTACTTGTAATTTCAACGACTGTGTATTTTAATAAACCGACGTGGTTACTTTGCCGTTCTGAAAACGACGTCGTTCTCTTTTTAATACGCGCCAAATGACTTTTGGATTTCCGACGTGGTTATGACGGCGCTTTTTTTTTTCTCTAAACTGACGTTGTACTTATAAATTCAACGACTGTGTATTTTAATAAACCGACGTGGTTACTTTGGGTTCTGTTCTCTTTTTAATACTCACCAAATGACTTTTGGATTTCCGATGTAGTTATCTTTTTAATACGCGCCAAATGACTTTTGAATTTCCGATGTAGTTATGATGTTGATTATTCAAATATGACGTCGGTATTTATATTATAACCGACGTGGATATTTACGGTTATTTTGTTTAAATAGCATTTTTTTCACGCGTTTTTTAACCCTCACAAGAAATTGTCTTTCTGAAAGCAAATGGGTTTGCAGAATGATTCCTCACTTCCCATGGGTTTGCTACATCCTCCTGTGTAGCAAGGGTGGAACCAGTCTTAGAACCTGCATGGGTTTGCAGCCGCACTTGCCCGTTTGAAGGCATACGAGGGCACAACCCACAACAGGTTCTAAGTCTGGTTCCACCCTTGCTACACAGGAGTTTTGAAGAAACAGTTGATTTTGATGAAAATGGGAATCGAGGAGTGAGCTTTTCATACTTTGTTGATTTTGATTTTCTGAAATTATTAGATATTCATCTGTGGCTGTGCAGGAGCTTGAGAACAAGAGGAAGGAGAGGGCCCAGCTTGCATATGAGAGGAAGAAACAGTTGAACAAGCTGAGGGTGAAGGCAGAAAAGAAACCACGATGTATTTGCCAAATTTGTGTACATATATTGTGTAAATATTGATCAATATTTAACACGAAGAGACTTTGCCTTTTAAGATGAAAATGTTGTTGAGGATTGAGAATTAAATTTTGTTTTGTGTTAAGAAAGATATTACCAAAATAAAAGAAAAATTAATTAATTTTAAAAAGCTATAAAAATAAGACGGCGGTTTACAGAGAAGGCAGACGTATAAACTAAACAAATACGACGGTAATTTGAACTTAGGACGTGGTAAATAAAAACGACAGTAGTGTTGTAGGCACCGTCGTAGTATACTCCAAAATAATAAGTCGGCGGTTTACAGAGAATGCACCGTCGTAGTATACAGACGTGGATTCCATTATATTATACGACGCGGATTAAGAACAGTTGGTCGTGTTTAGTTAGGAGTTAACACGGCAGGTTTTTTGGTGAACTGTCGTCTTTATTTTCTACGTCGGTGGATTCATACCTGCTGTCGTTGTTTTTTGGTCAGATTTTATCTCTGAAGAAATCCTTTTTTAAAAACGACGTTTTTTTATTTGTATGCGTCGTCTTTTAAAAATATTCAACAGTAAGGAACTTATCCACGACGGGTTTTTTTTATACCGTCGTCTGTTTAAATACAACGACGGTTTTATCTTATACCGTCGTCTTTTTCTGGTCGTCTTTTTCCATTTTTGTAGTAGTGATTACAACTTAATAACTCATTGGTTGACTCAAATTCTAATTGTTCTTCATTAACTATATCTGGAACCTGGCTCAAACTGGCTCTAGAACTGGAAGAATTAACTGAGTTGGTTCTAAATAGGCGACTCATTTTTACCAAATTTGTGACTTAAGACTTTAGAGGTAGAAGATCTAGAGATACTCCTAGGGCTAACTCAAAGGTACCTGTAACCTAAGGTATTCTCTCTCTCACAGCCATGCCGCAACTGCTCATGCCTCTCTTTGGGACTTACTATTTGGACTCTAGGACTTACTAACCCGACTTTTGAGAGATAGGACCTAAAGAAACAAATAACTCTGAGATAACTATTTGGAATAACTGAGGGACTTGCTAACTCAGAAAACCTAAATTAGCCACTTGGGCGATATGAGTAGCAGACTTAGAACTGACTCCTTCAACTCTTACGGCTTTGATACCAATAAGAAAAGGAAGAGAGGAAGAGAGGGAAATATGAGGAAAATCTTAGGAAAATCAGATGAGACCAGTAAGGGGGAAGATGACCAAATAACACAATTGGAATAATTCAAAATATAATTTAACTAAAGCATAAATGCATAGAATTCTTAACTCATAAATAGCATGAATGAAAATATAATTAATCATTTAAAATAATGTTTAGGAACGAAAATAGGATAACTTAAAATTAACTTCTTTATTAACTTGAAATTAATGAAGCTGAAAACTTATAGAAATCCTTGAAAGATTACAATGAGCAATGCTACAAAGAACACTCACACTCTGCTCTCTCAAGTGCTATCTCAGGTTTTAGAAGTCTGAGAAAACTTTGAAATCTGAAAGATAATTCAAGCTTTTTTTATTACAACTGACTTGGGGTCCTAATTTATAGACTTGGCAAACAAAAGAAGACAAAATAACTTTTAAAATTTCTTCCTACTTTAACTTGAGTGAAACTTCTTTAACGGAGCATCTTTTTCTCTAACTCAGGCATCTTGCTTTAACTTTTTCTTTTAACTCTTTGTCGAGGCATCTTTTGCTTTAACTCAGGCATCTTGCTTTAACTCTTGCTTTTGGCTACTTTGCTGAAAGGCTTAATCTTCATTTAAATCATAGGGGTCTTGACTGTCAGGGTAGTCGAACCACCTGGGCTTCGGCTTTTGACTGAAAAGCTGGCTTGGCTTTTGACTTGAAGAAGACTCGAACTTTGGACTGGCATCATCAGTTTCTTTATCTTTGATTGGCTTGATATCAATTGACTAGGTCTTATAGAGAATGTCTCTGTAAAACTTGATTGACTTTGAGGGGTGACTTGGAAAGTAATGAAGATTAGGAGTGAAGAATTTCTTGGCATTTTTTATTGGGTCAGAAAGCTCTTCATAGATTGACTCGACTACAAAAAGGGTGCAATGACTCTTGGAAGCATAAGGAGACTATGAAGGCGGGTTAACTATGAAGGGATCATAACTTGAAACTAAAGCTGATTGGTAATTTGGACGTAAAGAACCTGGCATAAGAGGGTTGAATTTGTTGCTAACTGGAATTGGGGAACATCCCGGGAAGTGGATGACCTGGGAAGATGACTCTTGTTTGATTGGCATCATGGTAGCTGGGAGGATTCTGGGTTGACTTAGTTGACTGGCTTGGACTTTCTGTTTGTCCTTTTCTCTGGAGGACATTTTGATTCTTGATTTTCCTGCAGGAACTCTGGTAAGAAAATCAGGGATACTGTTTTCACTTCCTCTCAAATATTCTAACTCAAAATCGAAAACACTCAGAATAGCTTGCCATCGTGCAAAAATTTGTTTACTAGCAATATTTTTAACATCTTTTTCTAAAATATGTTTTGCTGACTGGCAATCAACTCTAACTAAAAACTTTTGATTTAATAAATCATCTTGAAATTTACTAATGCATAATACAATAGATAAAATTTCTTTTTTAATAGTACTATAATTACTTTGTGACTGTGTCCAAATACTGGAATGGAAACGGACAATTTGCTCTGGTGACTTAGGGGTAACTCTTTGTTTTAGGATACCACCATAACCAGACTCAGAGGCATCAGTTTCAACTATTTTGAACGAATTAACTGAAGGAATACCAAGGCATGGGAGTGACTTGACATGGATTTTGATTTGTTTAACTATTTATGTATGACTCGGAGTCCAAGCAGGAGGATTGCTTTGGAGACGATCAAACAGTGGCTTACATAACTTTCTTAAATTTTGATAGAAATCAGAAACATAATTCAAAGATCCTAAAAATCTCTAAAGTTGACTTTTTTTCTAAAATTTGATCAGGAAATTTATTGGCAAACTGGATAACTCGATTGATTGGGCTTATTTGGGATTTACTGATGTTGAAGCCTAGAAACCTGACATTGACTTGGAATAATTTAATTTTCTTGGCTAAGATGACTAGGCCATTAGATTTAACTATTTGCAAGAATTTGTGTAAGTGTTTCCAATGCTGCTCAATTGACTCATAAAAGATGAGAACATCATCTATATAAAATATGGAGAATTGACTGTATTAATTAAAAATTTCATTCATTATATTTTAGAATTCACTTGGCGCATTTTTTAATCCAAAGGGCATGACATTCCATTCATAATGACCCAAAGGGGTTACGAATGCAATTTTGTATCTATCTGACTCTTTAACTTGAATTTGCCAGAAACCACTTTTCATATCAAATTTACCAAAGATAACTACTTTTTCTAACCGATTAACTAAATCTCTTTTGTTAGGAATTGGGTACCTAATCCATTCTAAAACTGAATTAAGGGGCTTGTAATTGATAACTAGACGAGACCAGGGTGACTTACTTTTTTGGACATAAAAAGCTGGACAAGACCAGGGTGACTTACTTTTTCTTACTATTCCTTTGTTGACTAGATCCGTGACTTCTTGTTTGCATAATTCCATTAATTCTTGACTCATTTGAATTGGACGGTCTTTGGTAGGAATATTCTTTTCACTAAATAACTTGACATAGGGTAAGAAAACGACATGCTGCTTTCGGTGCCAGAAAGCGTTGGGCATATCAGAGCAGACTTCATTTTTCAACTTTTCTTCAAATTTACTAATTTGTGACTGAAGTGACTTATTGGCTAACTGTTGTTCTACTCTTTTAAACTTAATTTCTTCTTTAAGAAAATTAACTTGTTTACTTTTATTCTGGATTAATTTAACTGACTTAGAAACTACTGACTTTTGGAGTAACTTAAGACTGTGTAACTCTGGTTTGGTTAGGAAATCAAATTTGACTTTCTCTCCTAATTGACTTGAGGTAACCCCATCGTACTCTACCTGGAAAGGGTAAAGTAGTGAGATAAAAGGTAGACCTAAAATTACTTCATCCCTGATGTCCTGAATCAGGACAAAGGACGTCTTAAAGCATATTTTATTCTGGCATACGTGGGCTTTGGGTAACTCATATTTTAATTTCAAGGCTTTACCGGACATTGTTCCTAAGACTTCCCTTGACTTTTGATAGTACTAGGTTGGAATTAAGCCTTCTTGGATACAGTTTAGATCAGCTCCTGAATCAAATAAGGCAACTGTGTTTAACTGAAATTCGTTAATAAAAATACTAACTCGGGAACACCATTTTCTAAAATTAATTTGTTTAATTAACTTAATTACTTTGTCACTTTTGTTACTATCGGAGGACTCAAGTTCTAACTCAGAACTAGACTTTCCAAAAGGATTACTAGACTCTGCTTTGGATTCTAAGAGGTTAACTATATCCTGTTTAATTTGATAATTTTTAGTTTGTAACTTTTGACTTATTTGTTTTAACTCTAAAATTTCTTTCTTAACTGTTTTGACTTCTAACTGAAGATCCTGAAGGGTAACTTCTTTCTTTTTACTAAACCTTTGTAGGGTAGTATCAAGACTTATCTTGGAAGGCATAGGAGAACTAGACTCTTCCTGACTTATGACTTTTCTAAGTTTTCTAAGGTATTCAGATTTTAATTCAGGGTTTTCTACTTTACTAATTAACTCTATTAGTAATTCTTCTTGTTCTTCCTGTTTGAAGAGGACACAAATTGATTTACTTAAGACATTACAGCATTTGTCTTTACAACCTAGCTGGACTGTGGGTGAACTAGACTGGGAATTATCTTAACTATAATTATCTGAGTTGCTGGTAGACATGTGAATTGACTCAGAATCATTTAACTCAAGGACTTTGATTAACTTGGCTTCATCTTCAGAGGCTAACTTTAACTGTTTAATTGTGTCTTTAACTTTGCACTCATTAGGGAAATGACCATATCTTTTACATTTAAAACATTTAACTTTGCTTTTGTCTGTCTTTTTCTTAAAGTGACTCTTTTTACTTTGTTGATTACCTTTTGACCATTTACTTTTTCTAAGGGTAAACTTTCTTTTATTATAAAACTCATCATTATTTCTGAAAGAATTTCTCTTCCGGGAATAATAGCGGCTTTTACTAAAGCATCTATCGTGACCTTTTTTAACCTGTCTAGACAGTGGGACCGGTGCTAGACCATGCTTGTATTTGGCATTATTTCTATCGGCCTGAATTGATTTACCTATTTTTAAATCGACACACATTTTCATACCTACTTGATTAATTGTGCTAATTATATTACCATAGGTTAACTCATCGCAATTAATTTGACCTGACTCATTGCTTAAGACTGTTCTAATCTTATGGGCAAACAAGTTAGGGAGACCGTTTGTGAACTTTTCTTTTCAAAATGGCTGATTACACTACTACAAAAATTGAAATAGACGATGGGGAAACACCGTCGTCTTTTTCTTTTTCAAACCGTCGTTAAATCGACCGTCATCTTTTTGAAAGTCAAACTACGACGGTAATTAACCGTCGTCTATTATGTGTAAAAACGACGGTTGTTTCACTAAAACACCCAAAATGAGGGCTGAAATTATAAAAAAAACCCAACACCCAAAACACTTTATAAACACACCCAAAATCCATCATTACACACACTCAAAACCCATTGATAAACACACCCAAAAAATATACAATTGTTGATTGTGGGGTTGATTTTGGGTGTGTTTCTATGTTTAAATAGTATTTGGATTTTTTTATAAATACATGTTTAGGATTGGGTTTATTTATAAATATCCATTTTAAAAGATCCGTCGTCTATTAAATGTAAAGACGACAGTTCTATAAAAAAACTGTCGTCTATTACATTCAAAGACGGCACTTTTTCTAAAAAACCGTCGTCTATTGAATGTAAAGTCGACGGTTTTTCCTAAAAACCGTTGTTTTTATGTAAAGACGACGCTTTTTGGAAAACCGTCGTTATATATGGTAAAAACGACGGTATTTTGTTAAATACCGTCGCTGATTGTATATAAAGAAGACATTATTTTGTTTAAAATCGTCGTCGTTTTTATGTACAGACGACGGTAAAACCACCGTTTATTTTCTTTAAATATGTCGTCTAAGCTGTTACATTGTAGTTTTTTGTTTTCTATGATTCCATATAACAATTTTAGCTAGGAAACCGATTATAATGATTCAAAAATTATTTCTTTCATAAAACTTGAAGATTCAATAGTCATTACATAGTCAACCAATCTTTGTTCTATTACATACATACTTCCTACCTATAATTAGAAATAAAGGAGCTACATGTTGCTCACAAATTCTACTAATTTGATACGAACTTCATCAATTCACTACTACAAAAAACGAAATAGACGACGGTAATCCACCGTCGTGTATCATGGTTTACAACCGACGAGAAATCGACCGCCGTCTTTTCATACATGAAATAACGACGGAAAATAACCGACGTAGTTAATATATTACACGTCAGTAAAATACTAAAACCGACGTAGATTTCATACATAAAACCTAAAAAAGAAACTTTTCAACTATAATAGACGACGGTTTTAGTAAAACACTGACGTTGAAATAATGTTAAATGTCAAAAACAACTACAAAACCGACGTAAATATGTTTATCGACGTCTCTAAATACACAAAAACCGACGTGTAAAACTTAGAAAACGTCTTGGTTAGTAAATACTACGTTCACTAAATGAAAAAACTGACGTCTTAAACATATAACATGGCGTATATTTACATAAACAGACGTAAAAACAACAATAACCACGACCATTTATATCACCACAGACGTTAAAAATGATTTTGACGGCTTGAACACAAAAAAAACGACGTGGTTAATATTGAACACGTCACAAAAGAACTAAAACCGACGTCGATTTGGTACATAAACGCTTAAAAAAGAGACCTTTCGACTATAATAGACGACGGTTTTATTAAAACACAGACGTTTAAATAATTTTAAATGTCAAAAACAACTATAAAACTGACGTAAATAGTTTTATCAACGTCTCTAAATTAAATAAAACCGACGTGTCAAATTTACAAACCGCCGTGGTAAATAAATACTACGTTCACTAAATGGAAAAACTGACGTCTTAAACATATAACATGGCATATATTTACTTGAACAGACGTAAAAACATAAATAACCACGACCATTTATATCACCACAGACGTTGAAAATGATTTTGACGGCTTGAACACAAAAAAAACGACGTGGTTACACGTCACAAAAGAACTAAAACCGACGTCGATTTGGTACATAAACGCATAAAAAAGAGAAGTTTCGACTATAATAGACGACGGTTGTATTAAAACACAGACGTTTAAATAATTTTAAATGTCAAAAGCAACTATAAATCCGACGTAAATAGTTTTATCAACGTCTCTAAATTAAACAAAACCGACGTGTCAAACTTAGAAACTGCCGTGGTTAATAAATACTACGTTCACTGATTGAATAAACTGACGTCTTAACGAAATAACATGGCATATATTTACTTGAACAGACGTAAAAACAACAATAACCACGACTATTTATATCACCACAGACGTTGAAAATTATTTTGACGGCTTGAACACAAAAAAAAACGACGTGGTTAATATAGTACACGTCACAAAAGAACTAAAACCGACGTCGATTTGGTACATAAACGCATAAAAAAGAGACCTTTCGACTATAATAGACGACGGTTTTATTAAAACACAGACGTTTAAATAATTTTAAATGTCGAAAACAACTATAAAACCGACGTAAATGGTTTTACCTACGTCTCGAAATAAAACAAAACCGACGTATAAAACTTAGAAACCGCCATGGTTAATAAATACTACGTTCACTGAATGAAAAACTGACGTCTTAAACATATAACATGGCATATATTTACTTGAACAGACGTAAAAACAACAATAACCACGACAATTTATATCACCACAGACGTTGAAAATTATTTTGACGGCTTGAACACAAAAAAACGACGTGGTTAATATAGTACACGTCAGTAAAAAACTAAAACCGACGTCGATTTGGTACATAATCGCATAAAAAAGAGACCTTTCGACTATAATAGACGACTGTAATACACGACGGTTGAAATGAATTATAATGATATACAGAGCTATGAATTAATGTCATACAAAGCTTGCAGAATGAAAATGTGATCGGAATTAAAATGATATACAGAGCTATGAATTAATGTCATACAATTAACTGCATAACTAATGTCATACATTACAACAATCAATCAATCCATATATCTTCACACCCATCTCTAATGTTCTCACTCCCAAACTCACCCACTAGGTCATCAAATGTGTCAACATTTGGTATCCCTCTAGAAAATGGCTCACACTCAATTCTAATATCACCTAGCACATCATCACCAATAACATCATTATATTCTCTATTAGGCATTGATAACACTACCGACCAACCACGATGCATTGGGTCGTCAACATAAAATACTTGTTTGACTTGAGAAGCCATAACAAATTGGTCATTCCTATATCCAATTTTACTCAGATCTACAAGGGTAAATCCAAGTTCGTCGACTACAAGGCCCGAAGTGTTATCTATCCAATCACACCTCAAGACTGGGATTCTAAACTTTTGGTAGTCAAGATCCCAAATTTCTTGAATAACCCCATAAAAACCCATATTGGAGACAATAGGGTTTTTATCCTTGGCACTAGCAACTTGCATAGTATGTGCAAGTAAATAAACTCCACTATTTTGGACAGTTCGCACATCATCCTGTGCCTTGGTGCTAAATTTGACACCATTAACAAGATAGCTCCTATATGATGGCACTACCATGCTTGGACCAGCTGCTAACCATCTCAAATTTTCTGATATGCCATTATAATCTTCCCCATTAAATTCACTTTGAACCTACAAATTAAACATATATATTAATTCAATCTAACATATATATAGAAAGAAAGAAAATTAAAATAATAAATTGAATATGTCATTCAATAACATATATACCTTAACACGTAGCCATTGAATGAAAGTGCTATTGTGCTTATCTTGTAGCCACTTTGTTCTCTTTCTAAATTTCGAATAAGTGGTCTTGATGTGGATCATATGTTCCCTACAATTGACACGAAAAAAACACGCATTACGGTCCCTCATATATAAGATAAATATAAGGAGTAATAATATTTAACATGGCTACATATATATGAAAAATTAAACTCATACGTACTCGATATAAGGTAGGACTTCCTCCGTATTCTCCAAGACATATAGATGTGCCTGGTTCAACAAGTCCATATCAACTAAGCCCACTGTGCAACCTGATAATGGCTTTGAAACTCCCATATTCTGGCTTGAAGGCACTCCAACTGTACTAACATCAGATAAATGGTCGGTACAAAACTCTACAGCTTCTTCAGCTATATACCGCTCAGCAATGCAACCTTCGGGACGAGTACGATTCTGAACATACCCCTTTAGCACTTTCATATATCTTTCAAACGGATACATCCATCTAAAATATACTGGCCCACATAGACGAACTTCTCTGACAAGATGTACTACTAGATGAACCATGATATCAAAGAATGAAGGGGGAAAGTACTTCTCAAGCAAACATAAAGTAACTACTACATCTTCTTCCAACTTATCTAGCTTGGAAACATCTACCGTCTTTGCACATAAAGCATTGAAGAAGAAGCACAATCGAGTTATTGCATACCTTGCAGGCTTCTCCAAAACAGAACGAATTGCCACAGGGAGCAATTGTTGCATCAAGGTATGACAATCATGAGATTTAAGGCCAAGAAGTCTTGAATCTTTTAAAGATACAAGATTTTTTATATTTGAAGAATAACCTTCAGGAACCTTCATACCATAAAAGGAATTGCAAACCGCTCTCTTCTCTGCTCTTGACAAATTCCAAGGCCCTGGAGGCAAGCGAGTACGTCTTTCTCCATACTCGGGTTGCAAATCAATTTTTACCCCCATGTTCAATAAGTCTAACCGAGCAGCAATCCCATCTTTATTTTTTCCAGGGATCTCTAGCAATGTACCAATGATACTATCGCAAACATTCTTCTCAATGTGCATAACATCTAAGGCATGCCTCACAGGGAGGTATTTCCAATACTCGAGATCAAAGAATTTTGATTTCTTCTTCCAACAAACTCTATCACCATCATTCTCACCAACACTTCCCCCAATTTTCGAGCCCCATATGTAATTAATATCTTCAACCATATGCAGCACTTCTTCTCCTGTTAATGGCTCAGGGGGCATGCCATATTCAGGTTTCCCATTAAAAGCTGCACGTTGCCTCCTATATGGATGATTGATTGGTAACCACTTTCTATGCCCAATGTAACAAATTTTGTGGCCATTTTTCAACCTGTGACTAGGTGTATCATCGCCGCATATTGGACAAGCTTTATATCCTTTAACAACACAACCAGATAAGTTTCCATAAGCGGGAAAATCATTAATTGTCCACAGTAATGCAGCTCTGAGTGTAAAGTATTCTCCTATGTGGGCATCATACACTCCTCTAATCCCATCCCACAGAGATTTCAAATCATCAATCAAAGGCTCTAAGTAGACGTCTATATCATTTCCGGGCTGTTTAGGACCGGAAATCAGTATAGTCAACATCATGAACTTCCGCTTCATGCATAGCCATGGTGGGAGATTATATGTAACTAACATAACTGGCCAACAACTGTATCTGCTACTTAAAGAACTGTGGGGATTGAATCCATCAGATGAGAGAGCCAATCTCAAGTTTCTTGGCTCATTACCAAAGTCGGGCCATTTTTCATCAACAAGTTTCCAAGACGGGGAATCCGCTGGATGAGACATATAACCGTCAACTGATTTTCTTGCAGCATGCCAAGTCAAACTCTTAGCTGTCTTATGTGATTGAAACATCCTTTTAAACCTTGGAATTGGAGGAAAATACCACACCACCTTCGCTGCCACACCCTCTTTCAAGAACCCATCCTTGGTTTCCTTCCACCTTGAGATACCACAAGTAGGACAATTAGTTGCATTCTCATACTCCTTCCGATACAAAATGCAGTCATTGGAACATGCGTGGATTTTCTCATAACTCATCCCTAAAGCAGACAAAGTCTTTTTTGCCTCGTACATAGAGGAAGGTAGTGTATTTCCTTCTGGAAGAAATTCTCCTTGAAGTATCAATAATTCTGTAAAGCAAACATCACTCATCCCATGTTTTGCTTTCAAATTATATAACTTCACCAAAGCCGACAACTTCGTGTACTTACTGCAACCAGGGTACAAGGGTTCATCGCCATCCCCAATCACACTGGCAAACTCATAAGGATCAGATCCAATATTGGCAAAATCATTATCATCCATCCCTAATTCTTCAGAAACATAACTAAACCTACTTTGCTCATCTTCTTCCACATTTCTACTAGCATTGGTAGTCCATTCCCAAGGTTCTCCGTGCCATCTCCAAATCTTATAGCTTTGGTCAATTCCATTAAAGTATAAGTGTTCCCTTATAATTCCAACCCCAAACAATCGAATATTCCCACATTTAACACATGGACAACGAATCTTAGTTGTATTTCCAAGATTTTGTAACGCAAAATTCAAAAATCCTTCCACCCCTAACTCATATGCCTTCGATCTTCTATCCGCATGCATCCATGACTTATCCATCTTACACTCTATCAAATTCATATTAATATATATATATATTAAAGTGGAAAGACCAGCAATGAAACACTACCTCATTCAAATAGCAGAGAACAAAATGAAAATTAAATATAAAACATGGAAAAGACGACGGTTTATAAAAATAATCGTCGTTTAATATACATTCCAACGACGGCATCTATAGTCACCGTCGTCATTAAGATACCCAGACCCAGAAATTTGAACGGTGTTCTGGTAGCCTAAAGACGACGTTTAATGGAGAAACAGTCGTCTTTAGGCTACCAGTTGCGACTTAAAACGTAGACGACGGGAGTAAATGAACAACCGACGTATAATAAACATTTGGACGACGGTTTGATCCTTCAACCGTCGTCGTAGTTAAAAAAAAAAACAGCTTAAATCTCCCATCCCCATTCCTTTCCCAAGAACCCATGGCCAAACAAACATAAAAGAACCCAAACAGAGAGCAATTATTACAAGATTGCAAACACCAAAACCCTAATATAGCTACCAACGAAAACATTTATGGATTTAAGAAGAGATTAGGGTTGTACTTACATGGATATTGAGAGAGAGCTGCGAGAATATAACAACTGCTTCAGAGAGAGCTTGGAGAATCTACGTACCCAATGCTTTGAGAGAGAGCTTGGAGAATCTACGTACCCAATGAGAGATCTTGAAAAATCTACGTACCAAATGCTTTGAGAGAGATCTTGGAGAATCTACGTACCCAATGCTTTGAGAGAGAGCTGAGAGAATATAACAAAAGCTTGAGACAGAGCTGAGAGAATTAGGATTAAAGGGACTAGAGTTGTACTTACATGGATATTGAGAGAGAGCTTGGAGAATGAAAACTTTCAGACAAATTTATGTTGAAGAGAGAGAATGAACTATTTGAGGGTTAAAGGGAAATTCTGAAAATTTTAAGTCGCGGTCAAAAATTTTTAAGTACCGCGTTTTTCAACCACGACGGTCAACACTTATAATGACGTCTAATAATTACTTACAACGGCGGTTATAATACATTTACGACGTTGTAAACACTAAAGACGTCGCTATTTTATAACTGACGTCGTCAACCGAATTCAATTAGTCTTTGTTAATGTAGTTGACCAAAAACAGCGGGAGAAAACCGACGTCGTTTCAAAAAACCCTAAACCCTAAACCCTAAACCCTAAATTGTAAAATAATTTTTAAAAAATACACAAGTACGAGAAAAATGAACCGAAAATTGCTATGGATTCCTTACAACATTGCCTTCTACAATAGTAGGCTAAAATATGGATTTCATAATTTTGAATTTATGGGCACCAATGGATCACATAAACCTTAGGGTTATGTTATGTAAAGTATAAGGAGTACAATGCTTTGTCTCTAAATTTGTTTGAATTTTGTTATCATTTGAACTTTGAAAACTAAAATTACATTTTTCAAGCCTTAACGGGCAAGATAATGTCTCAATCAGTGCATAGAATTTGCCGGTATATTTTTCGGATTTTGTTTTGAATATATTATTAATATTAGTAATTAAATACAATAAAAAAATATTTCCAAAATTATATTTTTTAAAGCTTTAGGATAGAGACAATATTCCAATGCTTGGTAGTTTTCAGTATAATTTTTGGATATAGTTATGAATTTAATATGGATTTAAATAAAATATAAAAGTCAATAACAATTAAATTAAAAATGACCTAGCCGACGTTGTATCCCTTTACAACGACATTAAACATAAAAAACCGACGTTGAAACTATATTCAAGAATATACACAGGATAAATTAATTATAAACCGTCATTTTAGTGTATATAACGGACGTTGTTTAAATATATAAAGGCGGATATTTAATAATATCCGCCTTTGTATAATATTACAACGTCGTTAATGTTATACTAACCGACGTAGTATATGAATTCATATTCTTTTATGCAGGATGAATTAATTATATACCGTCGTTGTTATTTCTATTACACGTCATTTTAGTGTATATAACTGACGTTGTTTATATATATAAAGGCGAATATTTAAGAATATCCGCCTTTGTATAAGATTATGACGTCGATAAGGTTATACTAACCGACGTAGTATATGAATTCATATTCTTTTATGCAGGATGAATTAATTATATACCGTCGTTGTTATTTCTATTACACGTCATTTTGTTGTATATAGCTGACGTTGTTTTTTTATACAAAGGCGGATATTTAGAAATATCAGCCTTTGTATATTATTACGACGTCGATAAGGTTATACTAACGGACGTAGTATATGAGTACAAATTCATTTATACAGGATGAATTAATTATAAACCGTCGTTGTTTTGACTATTACACGTCGTTTACTGCAATACGACCATTGTGTACACGTATGAGACGTGTAAATTAGAATCAGACGTCGGTGTTTGGGAACTAAACAAATTTTTAAACAAAATTTAATTTTGTTGATTTTTGTTCTCTTGATTACAACAAAATATTTATATACATTTTAAATAATCTAAATTAAACATTGTTCATAAATATTTATCTACATCAATTATCCTTCGGTAATTGCTTGTTCACGAATTCTGCCCATTCATGCCTAACTTCGTCAATATCCTTTTGTGTATACTGAAGTTTATCTTTTTTCTTGTCAAACTGCAAAATAAACCAAAAAACCGACGTGTTAAAAGAATACAAACGACGGTTAAACAAAAATATGACGTAGTAAAATAAAGAAAGTATATCTAAAATGTTGCGTTTTACCTTCTTTTCGAAATTTAGGTCTGGATCATGAATTATATCTCTCATGAATCGCATCACGTAATAGCCACACTCTACACTTGTTGGTTGTTCAGGAGTGCCGTGTAGATTTTTCCAAATGGCCTGCTGTTTACGTGAATTTTTGTTTATATGAATGTTAAACATTTTAATTGACCTGTTACAAGAAAACAAAGGGTGTTAAATACAAATAGTAACCGTCGTGGTAAATCAGTCAAAACGACGGAGTTTTTTAAACCAAGACGTTATATTTTGTTTAAAACGGCGGTAAAACCTAACCGTCGTTGTGTAACGTTATAACGTCGGTAAGAGTAAAAAACGTCGTATGACGAAAATTGTGCAGAAAAAATTAAAACGTTCTTAAATAAAACGCAAACGACGTGGTAGTTAAATTAAAACGACGTTTTTAAGAAAATACTGACGTGGTAGTTAAATTAAAACGTCGGTAATATCTTCCCGTCGTTATATTATATAATAACGTCGGTATTAGTAAAAACCGTCGTTTATTTAAATACTTTATAGGAAAAATCATAAATCAGAAGAAATCAACTTACGTATTCACTATATTTTTCATTTCGTCGTCAACCATGCGTTTTGGCAGTGAATTCATGTAATAGGCAGTCTCTGTTAATGGTCTCACAATTACCATCACCCAATGACCCCTGCACATAATGATTCATATTAGAAAGAAAAATATTAGAAGCCTGGATTATAAGGCAGTGAATTCATGTAATAGGAAAATACTTTAAATGGTACTAACCCTGGATTATAAGGGACCAAGAAAAATTGATTCCCATCTGCTGTATTCAGGCGGTTTGACAGGTTTTTTATTCGGTCTGATATTGATCCAGCTCCAGAGCTCACTAGCCCAGGGTCCACGAGGCCAACAAGGTTTACAAGATTTGCCATTTTTAAATAGTCAAATAGGAACCTAAATATATGAAAGTCAATTAAATGAGATTTTAATTTAAAAGAAAGGAAAATGTAAAACAAAATGGGATTAGGGAGAATTACCTCATGTATACTGATATCACTGTGGTTCCTATCTCAACCATTGAACCAAACTGCAAAACATCCTCAGTGAAGAGGAAGGTATCATGCTCAAAGCCAAACACTTCCTTGGGCATATGAATTGTTAGAGCCTCGTTACCATTAGGCAACAACTTGGTCTGGAAATGTTGGCATAAGGCTAAAAGAGGAGGTGGCATATCTAGCTTTGAGAGTTCCTGTTTAAAGAAATTAATAAAGAAATATAAGTTAGTTTGTGTGTGAACTAAAATAAACGACTCTAACTAAACAAAAAAAACAGACGTGGTATATAATATAAACGACGGTTTCTCGTTAATACTGACGTTGTATTGAATTTATAACGTCGCTATTCTATAGAAAGGTCGTCTAATATAAATACAGTTAATGAAATCATGAAATGAACGACGGTTTATAAAAGCGTCGTGGTATATAACGAAACACGACGTGTCTTGTAAGAAACAGACGTATTTACCGTCGTTATTTTAAATTTTAACGTCGGCTATTAAAAGGAGCGACGTCTTTTTAAAATTTAAAAAGCAGAAATATAAATAAGCAGAGATTTTACCGTGTCCTCTTTTGCAGCAGTATCAGCTTCAGGCTTCGGATCTTCTAATTCCAAAGCTAGGGGTCTGATATTAGTGGCCCCAGAGCAGCTTGCCTTATCAGACATTGGATTTTTTGGGCTTTGATCTTGAGGGGGTAAAATAATTGGACGAATTGGGGTTTGGAGCATCTGGCTGGGATCAAAACTAGGAACTAGTTGACGGATATATGCCAACAAAGTCTCCCTCTCTGCTCTGACTGCTTCCATTATAGTTTCCCTTGACTTCGCCTCAATCCTCAAGGTCTCTTCTCTGACTGCCTCCCTCACACTTTCCTTCAATTTGTCACCAAATTTCACTCTCTGCTGCTTCGGCAAATTGAAGAACTAAGTTGGGGTAACGCCAGCACCAGCTCCTCTGACTCTCCCACCATGCTCCGGGGTTCCCAAAGCCAGAGTCAAGATATCATTGCTCCCGGAGACAGTCAGAGTGCCTTCGGAGACTTGCTTTTGCAAATCATCCTAAAAGAAAGAAAGAGAGATTGTTAGAACCTGAGAAGGGTGTATGACAGATACATATACCGACGTTGTAAATTATAAACAACGACGGTTTTTATTAAATGACAGACGTGGTATTAATTTAAAACGTCTATATATAAATACCGTCGTTGTTTATACTTTACAACGTCGGTATATAAAAATACGTCGTATATTCAAAATAAAACAGATTAAGACATAAATTAAAAACCGTCGTATATTCAAAGTAAGACGACGGATTATTAAACAAACAGACGTAGATGTACAATTCCATACGGCTGCACAAAATTACCGTCGTTGTATAATCATTCTAACGTCTAGATAAGATAAAACCGTCGTAAGTTTTAATGAAGAAGTGAAAAAACTCGATTGAAATATGCATTCTTTTCCAGAAATTGTGCACCACAAAATTCAGTGAAATAGACAGAGAGAGGGAGAGTGTGTGCGTGAGTAAACTTAAAACAAAAATGCAGTTCATAGAATAATTTAATCCGTCGTATTAATTCTATCTAGACGTCTACTTTATTCAAAAACCGACGTCCTATTCACTTTTAAACGTCCGTAAATTAAGCCTGTCGTGGTGTTCACTTTATAACGTCGCTTATATAAATATAAACGACGTCTATACCAAAATAAAACACTCTGTTTTTCAAATTTAGAACAGAGTTAGTGTGACTTACGATTAGTTTTGCCTTCTCTGCAGCCTTTGGATCAGGGATGTTTCCTGATTTATCTTCTCTTGCTTTCTTCCACAGAACAGCTCGATCGATTTCTTGACCTTCGGGCATGGTTTCTACCAATTGGTCAGTCAAACCAACATACCCTTTTCTAGACAACCTATGGTTGTACTCCAATTTCTCCCTCCTCTCCTTCTGCTCAGCATGCTTAGCTTCAAAATCTGGGGTTAACCTTGAAGCTACGAAGGCATCCCATTGCGATTTCTCTATGAACTTATAAAGCGCAGGGGTTTCTCTTAACCTCTCCCTGTCATGTGCGTAAGGAAGGATATACTGCCTAGTTACGTTATACTTGAAATCCTTCCATTTTTTGGCGGCAGACTGCAAGACCAAGTTCTTGTAACGATCCCCAATAACATAGGACATTTGAACAGCTTCCCAAATCTGCTCCTTCACGTCCTTGGGTAATTGTTTCCATTTCTTGTCCACAAGAGGGACTCTGGTGCGTGCCAAAACACCAATGTAAGACTGCATCTCAACAGCAGCCTCGCCATGTGGTTTGCCATCTTTATTGACCTCAACCACAGGCTTAACCTTCTCAATTTTCCTCTTCACAACACGGCTCATTGTGCTGATACCGCGGCCAGATTTTGGCTCCTCAACAAATGTGGCTGTGCTCGAGTCTTTCTCTGAGGTTGAGGAATATCTCATCCTCTTCGAGGGTTTGCTTTGAGTTGATTTTTCAACTTCCACTAAACCTGTTTTGGGTTCATCCCCTTGTGCCATTGAACCTGCTGTGGCCTTTGACGCTTCAGCTTCCTTGTTTTGAGATTTCGAAACCATTTTTGATTAATCTGCCAGAAAAACAACGTCGGTTATTAAAAATAAACGACGTAATAATATAACAACAACGACGGTTTTATATATTTCATGACGTAAATTACAAAACTAGTGTACTTCTCTCACTAGACGACGGTTTTATCTTGTTTCCGACGTATTAATTGTCACACCATGACGGTTTTTAGCCACCGTCGTGGTGTGTCCATTCCATCGTCGAAAACAGGACAGAACTGTCGTCTTTTGGCGTCGTGAGGGTATCTACTTATGTATTTAATCAAAACCAGTGAAAGATTTCTTCAATTTGACAGAATCTAGTTTCCAGACAACTACGGCATGCAAATGAAAAGTAAAAAAAGGGAAGAGAGTGAGAAAAAACCTTGAATAACACCGGCGTGCAAAGAAATGTTTCCTTCCGACGAAGACGAAGACCAAAATGGTGATTTGGACGATGAAGACGATGATTCAGACGATGATGCTAGGTCAGGTGACGAAAATGGTGATTTGGGAAATGAGAGGGAAACTACGATACTTTATCGGGAAGTGAAAACCGTAAAATATTAGGTCAGGTGACGAAAAGTTTATATATTTTCCCAGAGTTCAATACAACGACGTTGTCATTAACAAACCGCCGTATTATTTTGTTATAACGACGGTAGATAATTCATAAATGACGTGGTTATCACAACTGCCGAAAGACTTTGGGAATTCCGATGTGGTTATGACGGCGCTTTTTTTCTCGAAACTGACGTTGTACTTGTAATTTCAACGACTGTGTATTTTAATAAACCGACGTGGTTACTTTGTGGTTCTGAAAACGACGTCGTTCTCTTTTTAATACGCGCCAAATGACTTTTGGATTTCCGACGTGGTTATGACGGCGCTTTGTTTCTCTAAACTGACGTTGTACTCTTAAATTCAACGACTGTGTATTTCAATAAACCGACGTGGTTACTTTGGTTCTGTTCTCTTTTTAATACTCGCCAAATGACTTTTGGATTTCCGATGTAGTTATATCTAAACTGACGTTGATTAGTCAAATATGACGTCGCTATGTATATTAGAACTGACGTGGATATTTACTCCATTTTGTTTAAATAGGATTTTTTAACGCGGTTGTTAACTCTCAGTTTTCAATTAGGGTTGCAGAAATTGTCTTTCTGAAAGCAAATGGGTTTGCAGAATGATTCCTCACAAGACCAAGCATGGGTTTGCTACATCCTCCTGTGTAGCAAGGGTGAAACCAGCTTGAGAACCCGCGTGGGTGTTCCTGATGCTCGCAGAGACGGACTCAGGTGGTGGCTGTAGCTGGGAGTGGGCTTGAGGTTCAGAATGAGTAGGTGGTGTCTATTCATTCTGAACCTCAAGCCCACTCCCAGCTTCACCCCAAAGGCACAACCCACAGCAGGTTCTAAGGCTGGTTCCACCTTGCTACACAGGAGTTTTGAAGTTGATCACTGTGGAAAAGGGGACTACAATGTAACCAGGAATCGAGGAGTGAGGGTTCACACTTTGTTGATTTTGATTTTGTTTTTCAGGAATCGAGGCTGTGCAGGAGCTTGAGAACAAGAGGAAGGAGAGGGCCCAGCTTGCATATGAGAGGAAGAAACAGTTTGTTGATTTTGATTTTGATTTTGTTTGCCACGATGTATTTGCCAAATTTGTGTTCATATTTAACACGAAGAGATTTGCATTTTAAGATGAAAATGTTGTTGAGGATTGAGAATTAAATTTTGTTTTGTGTTAAGAAAGATATTACCAAAATAAAAGAAAAATTAATTAATTTTAAAAAGCTATAAACATAAGACGGCGGTTTACAGAGAGGGCAGACGTATAAATTGAAAGAATACGACCGTAATTTGAACTTAGGACGTGGTAAATAAAAACGACAGTAGTGTTGTAGGTACCGTCGTAGTATACTCCAAAATAATAAGTCGGCGGTTTACAGAGAATGCACCGTCGTAGTATACAGACGTTGATTCCACTATATTATACGACGTGGATTAAGAACAGTTGGTCGTGTTTAGTTAGGAGTTAACACGGCAGGTTTTTTGGTGAACTGTCGTCTTTATTTTCTACGTCAGTGTATTCATACCTGCTGTCGTTGTTTTTTGGTCAGATTTTAACACTGAAGAAATCCTTTTTTAAAAACGACGGTTTTTTATTTGTACGCGTCGTCTTTTAAAAATATTGAACAGTAAATCACTTATCCACGACGGTTTTTTTTTATACCGTCGTCTATTTAAATACAACGACGGTTTTATGTTATGCCGTCGTCTTTTTCCATTTTTGTAGTAGTGATTTGTTCTTGCATGTATGAGTTAGCTCCGCCTTTCTTGCACATTTTCCAAGTTGTTGTATTCCCCTCCACTCTAGCAATATCAGCAACAATAGGTCAAAAAACTTGAAATGCCATGCTTGAAGCTTTGTTACAGACTGACAACTCAAGTGGAGCAAGGCAAAGAAAGTTGTATGCTAGTACCTTTCTTGACCACTGAGTAAGCTTCCTTGTAGCAGCAACCTGTACCAAATCAGAAAAACAAAAACAAAATTTTAACTAAAGCTACTATGGTCTACACTTTAATAATACAGCACTTCTTTATTTTATTTTTTTTGGTGGAATTAAGTAGAGACTCACACAGAGAAGGCTCAACAAAGTGAGCAATGAGACGAGGTCTTGAGTTCATCTTTGAATCAACACAAGGAGGAGGACCCTCTCTCTTTTCTCCTTGTCCTACTTGCCCTTGTACATAGACAATTTAAAAAAAACAAAAATAATAAGACTTCACAACATGTTTCAATCCATGTCTTTCAATTCCCAAACAACAAACATTTGGTTGTTTTATTCACAGAAACTACTCGAATTTACCGTCATACAACGAATTATATGAGGAAAGAAAAGAAGTGATTACATACCTTCTCAAGTTTAGTAGCAATATTTTTAATGCATTTCATGTAGTTTAGTCAAGTACATCTCCTTCATGAGTTTAATCTGCAAATCCAAGTCAGCAAGACAAAGATGATTAGAAAGAACATTGCAACCACATGCTTGCAGACGGCATAATTATCACTAGCACATGCGTTTATTCAAGTTTTTCTACACAATGCCAACAGAAAAGATATCGTGCATGCAACCATGAATTCATATATGCTTGTATGTAATGTAGGGAGAGCTTCAAATAACTTCACAACTGATGATTGGTAGTTTACCAAAGCAGCCACCAAAAGGAATCTTAACTAGAATTCTGTAATAGCATAGGAGCTCTCCTTTTTGGAATTACCTTCTTCTGAAACTATATAGATTTATTTTCCCTATACTGCTAAAAAATGCTTTTCATATATTCATAGTCTATTACCATTGATGAGTGTTACTCCAGCACCAACTGACAGTTCAAATAGACCCCGAGTATAATCCTGACCAAGATAGCCAAACCTGCCCTAAACTTCTATTTTAATCATATAGAATATGTGAAATTCATCTTATTTCTACTGAAAACAACAGAAAATTTGATTGTCAACCCATACAGTTCTTACTGCTATGTCCTGTTATCCCAGCAGCTACAAGCATTCCTACCACTATGCCAAATTTCACTTTTAGCAACACTAGATAGGCATCGGTAAAGAGGGAAATCGATGCTACTAGTAGATTAGGCATCAATTTCATAAATAACGATACTAAACAGATATAAAGACATCAGCGCGCATTTTTGTTTATTTATGACGATGCCTTTATTCCCCTTTATCATCATCTACATAAATACAGATGCCTAAAATGATTAGTTTTTATTTTATTTTTAAGAGGGTCATTTTTTGGTGATATACCTCTGATGCCTAAAGTCTGAGTCAACGCCCTAACCCAAAATTTTTACTCTCCCTCGCAAACTCTCTCTGAAACTTCAGCTCCCTCTCAAACTCTAGCCCCAATTCTTCTAACTCCCTCTCAATTTTTTCACTCCCTCTGAAACTGTACCCTAAAAATTCATCTCCTGAACAAAACTCTCCTTTAGTCCCTCTGAAACTCTCTCTTTCTTCTCTCTCCTCCATCATTGCCCCATTCTTGCTAAAACCCTCAGATGCTCAACCATTACGATTCACAGTGAGAATCATTCTTCCATTCGACGATTCTGAAGCCAGCTCGCACAATTTCTCAAGCTCAAACGCTCAGACGGAAGTTTAAGTCGACGATTGTGTGATTTCATCTCTCAGTGAAGCATTTCCCTTTCCCCCAAAAGTTAGGGTTTTGATCACACCCCACACCTCCTCTTATGGTAAGCTTTTCTTCTCTCTTCACAACTAAAATTTAAGCTTCAACATTCTTTCTCTCATTTCTTGGAAAATCTTCAAATTTTTTGGAGTTGCAGAGCCGTAACTTTTAGAAAATGCGAGAACTGTGGAATTTTTTTATGTAATTGTTGTTGTTACATCTTCCTAAGCAAGCATCTGCTACTAATTTGTCTTTTTGGGTTAGAAAGTATAAAATTGTCTAAAGAACTAAAAAGCTACTAGTGGCTGCTTGTTGTAATATCTTTCTGTATCTTTTTCTAGTTTCGTTTCTTATTTTGTTGGTTTGTAGAGTTTCTCTGTTTTGTATCTTTTGGGAGGTGGGCTTAGAGCTTTTTTGGTCTCAGTCATTTTTGTTCCCACTTGTGTAATGCTTTTGTTCTCTCAGGTTTCCATAAACTTTTTAGAGTTAATATTCCATAAATTTTCTCTGTTTTGTGTGTTTTGTGAGGGGGGGTTTAGAGGTTGATTTTTTGTAGTCTGTAACTTGACGTTTTAGGAAACCATCAGGGAAACTGAGGCAGTGGTATATGGAGTATCTGCATGTGCCACACTTTATCCTAAAATCTCTCACACTCCTACATCTAGATATGATGCTAGCTCATTGTTTTTCTTCATTCTTTTAAGTTGTGTTAGATGTGCAATTTTTAATGTCAATCTTGATATTTTTTGTTCGTTGCAGGCATTGATCTCCATCACTTAGACCACCAGCATCCCTCCACCTCTAGCTTGCTCACCCTCATTTAGGAAAAATGTGGTATTGATTTTTCTAGGTTTATGTCTCTCTCTCTATATTATCAAATCTTTGGGGTTAATTTTTTGGGTTTTTGCTTTGTTCATTTTGGGTTTGTAGTGGGATCATTTCTTTCTCGATATATATTCCAACAATTTTCTGGAATCATATATATTCCAACTATCTTTGCTCTTGACTCCCCTGTTTTAGTATGTGGATCAATATGAATATTGAAGTTGAGTTTTTAGCATACAGTAGAGCCTCAGCTAAGAACCTTCTTTGCTGTTCTTCATTCATTCCCATAATTTTTTAGTATGTGAATAAATTTTCTCTTATTTTATCGTCCTATTGTTACAATCCATTTATTTTTCTACAGACAGTTGGTAGGTAAGCGTTGAGATGGGTATTAGTGAGCCTTGGATTACTAAAGCATTGAAGATGGAATTTCATCTCATTGGATCATCCCCAAGAGTAGCCTCAAGAGTAACATATAATTACTAGATAGCTTAGTTCATTTCATTATGTTTTGTTTGCATTGTAAATGTGTTTTTAAAGTATAACATTTATTGTATATTAAATTAGTCTATCTAACTATATTATAATGGATGTAGTGCAGGGTCATCGAGGTTTTTGGGAATACGGTCTTCATCGATGCTAGCTTAGTTTCTAATATGTTTAGTTTGTTATGTGTTGACAAGTGGTTTTGCTATTTTATAAGTACAGTCTCGATCTCTTGGACCACAGGGGTCTAAGAGATTTGTGGTCACTCACCGTTAGATGTAAATTCAACGGTTCACTCACTCTTGCACTCATTTTAAGAAACTTTTTTGAACCATTGGATTAATATCCAACGGTAGGTGACCACAATTTCTTGGACTCCTGTGGTCCAATAGATCAGGACTGTTTATAAGTATAATTTGTCAGTTTACGTTTTGAATTGTTCTTTTATCTAAGATAGATCATTTATTAGTTTGGGTAGTTTGTTGGAAGTTGCAAATTTAAGGTGGGTTTTTAAACATTCATTACCTGTTCAATACACGTGAAGGTGGTTGTAACTTCTATTAGTAGATTAGCTATTTATTTTATTTTACTTTCTTTCAATTTTTGTGTAGCTAGTAGCTTTTGGAGCAAACTACATCAATTTCTTATGGTGTCTGACTGAGATTATATATTTACAAGGTTGTCAAAGAGGAGTGAGATCGCTTTTTGCAACTGCTGATCTTCTAACTGCTGTAAGTACACTTGTTTGGTCGGTTGGAAGTTGAGCGGTGAAGCTTTAATAGTTATGTCATATGTACTGCTAGGGGAACATAAGGTTGACTTGTACAAATTTAGAGTGAAAAGAATTATAATTCACAATTGTCACCTTGGCAATTATATTACAACACGTGAACTGATTATATATTATGCGATCGCATTATCATCTTGTGACAGTCAATTTAAGGGCATGACTAAACTTGTAGCTTTTTTACAAAGGGAATTTAACTTGGAATAAGCTTCTTCATAGGTTTATTTGTTGTACTTGACCTAAAAACATTATGTTTATGGTATTAGGATTGTGTTGCTCGAGACAAGTTATGGATGTAGGAACGAATAAACCCACGCTTGAATGGGTTCATTGAACCTTATTTTATTCAATGTCCAAAGCTAAGAAAAATATCGATGTTGATATGAGTAGTTAAGTGAGAAAAAATATTGATATTAATATGAACCTTGTGTAATTTTTTTCACAGCAATGTGACTTTTTTTGAAAGTTGGGTCTGTGTTAATTAAGAAGAAATGCTAGCTGTGCTTGTCCAACTCTCTACCCCATCACATGATCATTTAATTGCTAGTTGAAACATGAAGTGAGATCCATTTAATGACTTCTTGTTATCTAATTAGATTGGTTGACAAATTAGATTTTCTTGTTCACCAATATGATTTCGTAAATTTGCATATTGGTTAATTTGAAGTGACAACATATCTTATGCAAATTTAGTACCTTGCATTTTTTAAGCTTATGTTTATATTATACACTGTTTGTGTTTAGATTCTACTTGTGTTTTTTTTTTTCCAGTATAGAGCTAGACGGAAGGACACGTACACCCAAATGGAATTGGATGAGATGCGAGAAGAATTGGCAACTCATGTCCTGGAATGGCTTTTTGATTGAGCTAAACAGTCCTTCATTTTACATGTCTTTTTAGCTAATATTTTGCTTATGCATAGACAAGTATGGATAATTTGTGGTGTAGGGCTGGTAAAATTGTGATTTGGATGTGACAAGTATGGATCATTCAAGTATTTTGCTTATATATATAGACAATTATGGATATATTTAAATTACTGTTTATATAATATTTTTTTTATGAGCAATGGCAACACACCATGATTTGGAAATGAGGCCTTTCTTAAATACTAACATAGTAACTCAGTAAAGTGTGATGTGAAACAAGCAAAATACCTACCCTTTCCTTACATAAGTGATGCCTATTGTTTATAACAACTTCAGTTTTCCAAAAATAACTGAAGTTTAAAGATAAAAACAACAACCAGACATCTATTATCACTG
The DNA here is from genome assembly GCA_020521455.1 of Prunus kanzakura. Lineage (NCBI taxonomy): Eukaryota > Viridiplantae > Streptophyta > Magnoliopsida > Rosales > Rosaceae > Prunus > Prunus kanzakura. The sequence goes on from BPUM01000016.1 coordinate 1,970,976, forward strand.
ATGCCTAAAACGAGAAGTAGCATCAGCATTTATGTAACCACTAGCACTATTAAAGGCTTTTCACGTCTGCAAAATAAATAAAAACGATGATGTATAACATAATTCACAACACCATTATTTGTTTCTACGATTTTGTAATTGATAATACACATCAGCATAGTAGATGTCACTGATGCTGTTAGACCTCTTTAGCCTCATCCCTTTTGAAACTACTGATGCTGCTTCGAGTTTAGGCGTCAGAAGTCAACCTTTTTTTGCACTTGGAAATCATTTACGCATCGGAGTTTACCAAATATCCGATGTAGTAAGTGACAAACAGCGACGGAGAATATCCGTTGCCTATTACATGGTAATAGGCAACAGGCTTGAATACCATGGTATTTATGTGTAATAGGCAACGGATTTTATCCGTTGCTAAAGCCCTTTTTTGGCATAGTGTACTAATCAAGCATGAATATAATCTTTATCACTGCCCAAATGGCCAATCCCCCTAAAACCCTGCCTTTTGTTCCCTTTTCAATCCTATGTCACATGTAAAAGGCATTTTCTACTAAACAATGTACTCCTAGGTTTTGTTACTTGCTATGTCCTGTTTTCTACTACTAAAGAATTTCATTGCCATTCTGGTGTTAAACCAGCTCATTACATTCACAATAAACCTATATATAATCAAATACACAAATAGATAAAACCCATATTTCTTTTGATCTTATATCCATTCATTGGACAACAAGTCAGGTCCTATTGCCAATCATCACCAGTTGCATGTCCACTCTTCTGGGCTGAAGCTACAAAATATGCATAAGTAGGTCAGCATTTGCACATAAAATTGTATGAAACTTAATCATGACAATTATATTGAGAAAAAAGCATTGCCTGCCGAATAGTGATATAGAATTATGGAAAACTATCATTCTATATCAAATCCCTAAAACAGTCGATGGTGTGGATTTCTTACCAGCTTTTTATACCCAAAGCCCTAATTCCTAAATCAACTCACCAGCATCTTTAATGGAAGAACCTAAATCAAACAAAATAAAATATACACAGTTTCTTCGATAATAAACCAAACATAATAAAACATACCCATTGCAAAGTGTTCGCGAGCCAATCATAACCAGATCTGACATTAAAACCCTCATTAAAATTAAAAAAATCAAAAAAGGAGAAGAAGAAAATAGAGAGAGAGAGAGAGAGAGAGAGAGAGAGAGAGAGAGATTACTTGGAGTTTTTCCCTTCAAATTAGTGCTTGGGCTTGGTTCGTTTTCAGAGGGAGAGAATAAATTTTGGCGAACGAGGCGAGTTCGGTGGACTGAACACGGTGAGCTCGGTAGACTGAATGACGCGATGGAGATGGCGATCTCGGCAAACTCGGTGGATGGTGAGAGGGAGATGTGCTTCATCGATGTGAGAGAGAGTTGAGAGAGCGAGGGTTTTGTGAAAGTTTCGTGAGGGAATTTGAGATAGTATAGTGTTTGAGAGAGCGAGTGTTTTTTGAAAAGCTCCGCGCTCGTGAACTTAAAGTGAATTGTTGTTTAGCGCCTCCTGAAAACACGACGGTCCTGACAAGGTATGGTCGTAATTTTAAAAATCAACCTAACATATTGGTGTATTAGGTACTTTACCAGGGCGGTGTTATAAAATTGGTCATCTTTTAAAATACCACGACAGTTTTTATATAAAGGGTCGTTTTTTGGGTATCGTAGTTTAACATAATTGTAGTAGTGTTACTATCATCTCTTAACATGACTCTAGAAATGAAAACATCTTTGTACCATCTAAAATCGCTTAGCTTGGGGCATCTGAGATTACTTAACTGGTCATGAATCCTAGCTGTTGTGCTACTGGGTGTACCAATAAAGTGCTCAATTATTGTGTATAAAAGGGTATTGACTCCGTCCTCTATACTTGTTCCTATACGTTCATCTAAAATAGGGTAACCATCTTCGTTTGTCTTAAGGGCATGGATTATTCTTGACTTTGCATCTTCTGTGAGATGTTTATCCCACCAGAAACGAAGTGTTCTTATGAAGCCTGTTTCTAAAAGGGTTACTATTTCTGACTGCCTTAACTGGTGATTGGTGGCATAACTATTAGCGACCATAGACATATGTTGTAACTTGTTAAGTATCTCCTGTTTAGACAAGCCATTGATTCCACTCGTATAGCTTATCAGAAGACACTGAGAATTAACTCTGGGTTCTTTCTTTAAACTGGAAATCTGGGGGCGTAGGCTTAGGATACCAATTTTTGGTAAGACTCGTGGGGTTAACTTTACCTATTAAACGACTAATTTTAAGACTCTAGGAATCCTGGCTAACTTGTAGATTACTAAAGGCTTGTTCAGTTTTAGAGATATTACTAGTTTCTGACTCTTGACTAGAAGCTGATTCTAAAGACATGCCTGACTCAATATCAGAATTAACTTCAAATTGGAGGACTTTAACTGAGGCTTCTTCTTCTTTGCCTTTATCTTTATCTTTATTTGGTTTTGGTTTAACTGGGGTCAACTCTTTAAACATTTCTTCAATTTTGTTCTTCATTGTTGGATTTACTTTTAGTGTTGACTCTGGTTTTAATGCATGGAAGTGAACTAAGGGCTTTTCTTTCTTTGACTTAATGGCGATTTCACTAGGGATTAACTTATCAACTTTTGTCTCAATTTTATCTAGCTGTTTACCTATAACTATCAGGCTTGTTTTGGTGTAATTATTTTGTTCAACTAATTTTTTGTCTTTATCGTTTGACTCTACTAACTTATAAGGGCTTGCGATTACTTTGGCATTTTGGTAACTGATTACTATTGTTTCAACCGAGGGGTGAGAACTGATAACTTTAGTGTTGTCGACTTTTTCCCATTTTTCCTAGGTTAAAGTTACTAACTTTTGACTCATGTATTTACTTTCTACGTAATCAAGATAAGGTGATTCTGACTTAGTCTTTTTTAAATATTCTTTCCATTCATTGAAAATTTCTTTTCTTTGAACTTTGGGGAAAGAAGCATGATACTTGGCTTTTCTTAGCTTATTTTCAGGGGCTTGGAAATGGGCATCTAGCTTTGACCAATGGATTTCAAATGGCTAAGAGTTCTTAACTGGTTATCAACTTCAAAGGTAGAACCTTCAAAATCTGTTCTAGTAGGGACTCAGTTTATATATATATATATATATATATATATATATATATATATATATATATATATATATATATATATATATATATATATATATACAATGGCGGACCTAGGATTGTTTACAGGGGTGGGCTAAAATTTTTTTTGGACACCTATGTGATTCGGACTACAGTCGGGTCCTTCACCAAAACACCCACAAGCTCAAATTGGTGCCATGATTGCCGGTGTTCTAGGAGTTGCGCTGGCCAACTCCGGCCACTACTAGCCATGTTATCACACCCAAACCACTCCCTTACCTCTCTGCTGCATTTTCCCTCAAACACTCGACCCAATTCCATGTAGAAATCATCGAATCCGAAGCCAAAACTTTCTAGGTTTTTTACGAGAAAACCGTTCGTTCGAGGCTTTTAACGGTTGAATTGACATTCGAGCAAAGGTATAAAGTTACTCCTCGTGATGTTCTTGATCTATTGGTATGATTATTGGCCGGCGGTTTGGAGTTTTCCAATCACCGAAAAATTTCTCTAGACACCCACCGGCTGTGGTGGTGTGTGGGCGAGTTGTCAAGGTTGGGTTTTTAAGCTAGAATGATCCCCATGTCATCCTGAGCACGACGGTATGCTTAGATTTAAATTTGGTTATCGTTTGACTGTCAATCGGATTTACGCATATTAGGCGTTATCTGGGTTCGATATGTTAGGACCGTTGGATCGACTGCAATTTCAAATATGTTGATCTAGGAACCTCTAGGATCGTATAGGAATTCGCGGATCGTGAATCAGAGACTCGGATGCTTCGATTCAATGATTCAAAAATTAGGTAAAACGGTGACCGTCTGATTGAGCGATCCGACCGTTCGATTTGACCAAATTTGCAGGATGTGTATAATAAACCTTATTGAACCCACAGAAACTTTCAGATCGGAAATAGAAGGTCGTGGGCCCGGCGAGCCCGGTTGACCAAATTTGGAAAGTTTGACCACTAGGTTGACCGAGTGTCTTCCGAGGCTATTTCACCATCCAAAACATGTAGTTTGACCTTAGAAACTCCTCGCCCGTTAATCATACACTTTGAATCAAGGGAAAATTAGGAATTTATTTTAAAGTCTCGTTCAAAGTATTTTATTTTAATCTAGCCCTCGTATTCTTACATAAGTACTTTGGAACCTCATACTCAGCAAGCAGGACCCTATCAGGGTCACGCAACGTCGAACTTCCTGTGAGTGGACTTTGTTTTGAAAATGCATTATTTTTATCGATTAAATTACCATGCATTAAAAAATGGTTTATTCTGACTATGGAATTTATATATATATTTACATGTATTGTTTAATTATGGAAATTTCTACTATTTTGATATTTTAGGTTTATAATTGTTTTGAATATGGATTATATGTTTTGAGAAATTGTTATTCACTCTGTAATTAAATAAATGGGCAAGGGATTAATATGAGTTAAGGTACTTTGTTGATGGTTATATAAATATGTGATTGCACCATGCTAAGTGGGCACATTTAGTCATGTTAGTACTTTATCACACATGGCATTGGATTATCCAGCATGTGATAAAACAGTCTGCGCACATAGGACTTAGTGATTGGATTTAGTCACACGTGGCGTTGAAATTTCCGGCGTGTGTACTGTAGAGTAGCAGTCCCTCGGTTAGACAGCTCATCCCTAGACGCAGGGTAGAAAGTTGAAACCCTACGGGCTAGTCAAACAATCCCTGTGTTGGATTGTTTCCCCTAGTACCATAGTAAGAATGTACATAACTATATATTCGTATGTATGTATATATAAATATATAAGTTGATTATTTTAAAGTCATTCTTACATATTCAATTTTATAATCCTATATGTTTTGGGAATGGGTTGGGTTGAAGTCAAAGACATGACTTGGATACCATCGTATTATATCAAGGATATAAGAGTACATCGTTTTCATATGGATTATGTATGCGTAGATTCATTTGCATGTTTTTGGCATCACTTTCCAAACGGTGGGGTTATTTTATGTTGTTTTTAAATATAACAAAACTTTGTTTTTGTCCATTCACACGTTTTCTATTTTGCTCCCCCCAGATAGTAGTAGACCTGAGCTGAGCAGCAAAGCCGAGCCCTGACTTTGTGTAGGACAGTCCTTATCTATTTTGTTTCTGTTGAACTTAGTTCCATTTGTAAACTGAATTTACTTTAGATATGCTCTGTTATCGCCCATGTTAGAGTTAAATGTAAGGCAGATGCCTATGATGTAAATTGCTTGTCGTTATTTTGTGCATGCTGCTGGTTGGTTTAAAATTGTGTTTTAACAAGTTTAAAATTTTGGGAAATGTCCGATTTTCAGGGGAGACTCTGCTGAAATTAATGCAGAAAGTCTCGTCCCTTTTTAGTAAGTGGGCCCGGCATCAGTATGATGTCGGATAATCTACAGGATTCGTCGCGAATTAGAGGAATTCGAGATAAGTCCTGTCACCAATTTCCTTCATCAATTCCATGAGCCAAAACAACTCACAAATACCTTTAGTCTTCCCTCTCTATTATGCTTTTGCACTCGCCAAGCAACCAAGTTCCCTCTAACAAATGTAAGGTACTCAAGTTAATAGTATGCCAGTTATACTTCATGCCCAATTTGCAGCTGTATTGCCATCAATTTCCAGATGATTATGCTTTGAAAACACTAAACCTTTACCAGGCAGGGACTGCTGTGTGTTTAGACCCACCTAAACATTAGATTAATTTAAATCAAATTAAAACTCGCAAGTGCACGAATTGATTTGTAGTGTAGTGTGATGGAAATACGAGTGTCGTTCCCACACAGATTAGTGATCAATTCTAGTTCCTTAATCTAGCCTAATGCAAGACTCTTTTTTATGGATTTTCAATTTATGACTCAACTAATTAAGGTAGCGTTGGGGATTGCGGTGCTTAAAGAATAAGCAACTTTAAAACTAATTTTTCCAAATGAAAGTGTTTGGTAAAAGAAATCAAGGTAGCTTATTTTAAAATCTCGGGTCATACAAAGCAGTTTTTCAAAGCAGGTTGGAACCAACTTCTCAAAGTTGCTTCGAAAAAAAAAAAAGGGGTTCCTTTTAATGATTTTTTCATTTCCCATAATGCCCTTACTACTTTTCCAAAATGACAGCCCCTTTTCCCTTCATCCCAAAATCGGTTTCATCTCATCTCTGCCCGCATCACACTCTTCTTCATCCTTCTTCTCAATGCAAGTTGGGTCAGTTGCGAGCAATCAGTCTGAATTAAGTTGAATTTTAGGTGCTTGGGTGGAGAGAGAGAGAGAGAGAGAGAGAGAGAGAGAGAGAGAGGTGGTGGTTGGGTGAGGTTTGTTCTGTGGGGTTGGCGTGAGGGAAGGGGTTGCGTGTGGTGATATGGTATCAAAGTTGGGTGGGGTTGTGGGAGGGGCCTGGCCAATGTTTGCGGCAGGAGAAGGAGAGGAGGGAGGAGGTGAGAGTTAGTGGTGGTAAGGGGAAGCGGCTGCGAAGAGAAGATGGGGACGGGTTGCAGTGTTGTTGAGAGTTTTTTTTTTTTTTTTTTTTTGGGGGTAGAGACTTTTATTTGTTAGACTATTTTAAATTATTTAATATTATTTCTCATTTTCAATTAATTATTAAGTTTTTTTAATTAACATTTCATGGCTCATTTTCAATTAATTTTTCAACTAATATTTTATATCTCATGGCTTTTTTGGTCATGAAACGAAGTAATATCCCTAACCCAAAAGAATAATTATTTCATCTTTTAATTACAATTAAAGTGACACTAATCATGTAAATTTCATGTATTCAAATCCACAGCAATAACTTCTGGGAAGGACACCATGATGAAAAAATTTCCAACCGTGATATCAAATATATTGTATGGGACTTTGAACTATCACAAACGTAAGTCTAAACTACTAATTCTAAAACACACACTGCACTGCTTCTTATTTGTGCCTGCTATATTACACATTAACAATTCCAGTTTTCTAAAATCAATGTGAAACAGGTTATTGAAGTTTATATACAAATAGAGGAGAGGAAAATAGATCCCATGCAGACAGACACGGTTCTTTCGAAGTCCATCAATTTCCATCAAAATATGCATTGGCATTAGGGGCAGGCACGGTTTGGTTTGGATCAATTTTTGCTTCAAAATGAAACCGAATCAGGTACTATTTATCTAATTCGGTTCGGTCCGATTTTAACAAAAAAATTTATAAAACTGTCCGGTTCAGGTTGAATCAGTTTTGGTACAATTTTGATCCGGTTCAGTTTTGAATCGGATTATTATTATTATTTTTATTATTATTTTTTTACACAAATTTCAATTGATTTTTTTTTTTTTTGCTTGAAAAGTAACAAATTATCCAATTTCATACAAAAAGAAATATTCAGACAAGAAAAGAGAGATGTTTTAAAATTGAACTTGGGTAAATACTAGTTATGAGCTTAAAAATATAGCATTGGATATAAATAAATATTAAAATTATATATTTTTAAATTTGCCCGGTTCAGTTCGTTGGGGTATAGAACCCCAACAGGAACCGATTCGGTTTTATTTTTTGAATTGGGTTTGACTTCTTGGTGAATACGGTTTTTTTGGGTTTTTTCCGATTCGGTTGATCAGTTCTTCGGTTTCGATGCCCACCCCCAAATGGCGTAGTGCTCATTAGAAAGATTAGCAATAAAAGACTTCACCTTAGCACTACCAACTACCAACAGTTCATCCATTGCATCTTGAAACTCAAACTCCGTAACTACAAATGCACATCTAGCAAAAAGTTTCAACACCATTTCTTGAAGTACTTTCCCAAAACCTGACTTTGCATATTTTGAAATTAAATTCCACTTCAAATGGAAGTAGCAATATGAGTGAGGCCAAGCAGGAAACACAATAGCCATTGACCTGAACAGACCTTGGTTGTGATCCCAAAACAATGTCACCTAGGGGTGAGTATGGTCCGGTTTGGCCCGGTTCTCCTCTAAACCCGAAATCGAAACTGGCACTGTTCATCCAATTCGGTTCGGTCCAATTTTTCATTAAAATACTAAAGAGAATTGGACCAATCCGGATCGGTTTATATTTGGTTCGGTTTTCGGTTTTCGAATTTGGACCGGCTCTTGAGCCCAATTGATTTTTTTATTTAAATTTTTAGAGATTTAAGCCCAACTGAAGTTTTTAAAAATTTTGGGCTTACAAATTCACAATTATCCCAATTCCCATCCAATCATCCCAAACTGAATCTAGCAAAACAAATACACATAATAGCAAACAAAATTACTAAAAAAATTTATAGAAATAACATACAAATTCCCGTATAACAAAAACAAAACAAAAAAGCTCCATCTTCCCCTTGTTCCTTCTCGGAGGCTTCTTGGCAACACAAAGAGGCGTCTTCTTCAAACCTTCTCTGTTAAGATCCTCTCCCAGCACTTGCATGTTGAAATAGAGAATTCTTGGTGAAAAACTAAAATTACAGCATTCGATTGCCTAACAAAAACGAAGAGTTAAAGATTTGACCTTGATGAATTCTTGGTGAAAAACAACCTCTGTCTCAAATTCAGGAGCTGCCCCAAAAGAAATAATAAATATTTCATTTATCCTCATATATGAATCTAAATCAGAAATCATAAGCAAACATGAATCTAATGAAACCCACAAAAGAAATTCGGCATATACACATAAAAGCAATAAAAAAAACTCAAACAAAGTGTGGAGACATAAGGAAGAAAAGAAAATCCACAGCAATGAAAAGTTAGACGAATAATGGAGAAAAAGGGGAGAAAAAAATATATAAACCAATAAAAACCCAAAAAAACAGTGGAGAAAATGGGGGAAAAATGTGAAAAACAAAGAAGGAGATGCAAATAGGAGAAACACTATCACAATATCACAACAAAATGAGTCCACCACACAAATTTGAGAAACACTACGAAAAACATAACTCCAAAATTAATATTAGGGGAAAAGACATGCTAGTAAATGGGGGCTCGCCATCTATTGAAAAGAGGCAGCATGTCTAACATCATTAGCTAAAAATACACAGAGGGAGAAAGAAAATCGGAATGAGAAAGAGGTAAAAGAAAAAGAGAGAGAGAAGAAAGAGAAAGACAAAATACAAGAGTGAAGCTGGCGGCTGACAAAGGAAAAGTAGATAAAGGGAGAGGAAGGAAAGAAAAAGTGGCTTTAGGGTTAGGTGTTGGTTGATGGGCTTGGGTAAGGTTATATGTTGGTCTTTGGGCTTGGGAAGTGAGGAAAATCCTGGGATTAGTAGTTGGGCCACTAAAATATATTTATTTTTTAATTTATTTCGGTCCGGTTCTGCTCGGTCCAGTTTTTAGAGATATTAAATCGGAATTGAAACCGGTCAGAACCCATCCGGTTTGGTTTTTGGTCAACTCAACCCGATTTTTGGTCAACTCGATTTTTTCCCCTTTTTTTCCGGTCCAATTCGGCTCGATTTTCCGGTTTCTCAGTTTAAATGCCCACCCCTAATGTCACCACTTGGCCCATTGGTACCAAAATGCCTGACAAATAATTGAGAAATCATGTCCAATTATCCTCAATTTCTAAATCGACAACTGCAAATGCCAAAGGATAAAACCCTGAAGAAAAAAAATTTTCAAAACAAAACAAAAAGAATTGGTATTAGGATGACAATACAAACCCTGAAGAAAAAAAAATTTCACAACAAAACAAAAAGAATTGGTATTAGGATGACAATACAAATCAGAAACTGCAATGCATGTTCTAATTTAATTTTTTAATTTCAATTTTGCATTTGAACATAGAATCATGTTAATTGCTTATGGCTCAAGGTTTAGCTCTCCAATTAACCCTTGATTCAAAACAAAACAAAAAAAACAAAAATCTTCAAATCAATAATAAATCAAAACAAAATACTGCGAAAAACACCAAAAATACTATGAAAATTAAAAATTAACAAAAACATTCGAAGAACACATACCTGAATAGCAACCAGCACCTCACTAGAGAACCAAAACAAGAGAACAACGCCTAACACTGAAAAATCAAACACAAATAAGAATTTAAGATCTGATCACAGAAAGAGCAACGAAACATAAAAGAAATGGAACACCCCGAACCAAATACACAAACAAAATCAACGAGCAAAAATCAAAACCTAAAGTTCATACCTCAAATCACACCAAAATGCAGGAAGGATAGTAATCACGAAACGCATGAAGTAGCTTGCCATAACAAAAATAAAAAAACGAAGAACAAGATTAGAGCGAAATCGTAGAGAGTGCTTGAACATAAACAAACACGAGTGACCAATTGAGACGTTGAAAACAGAAAAATACGAGCTAAATAGTAAAAAGGGTAAAAACGTCCTTCTAAGTACAAATTAAACAGGCCCTAATACTTTAATTTAGGCCCATTGACCTTTAGCAAAACAAAATTTAAAAATCATTTGACCAAGCCCAAAACAGAACTACTTAATTCACTATATCCTTATTATTTTCCATTTTATTTATTGTTATCAAATTAGTCTTATAAAATAAGCGTAAGTGTCATGACCACGAGATTTTACAATGTCATAGTAGCCATACCTTTTTCCATCATTTCAAAAGTTTAGGTCAAAGGGAGTTCAAATTCCATGTTGTCTATTAATTATGAAACTGAATCAACTTTGAAAAATCCCCATAATTTGCATACTTGTCCAAATGTGAAGATCTTTATACGTACAGAAAGCTTGGGATATTGTTTAGTTTCTTAATATCGAATTCAGAAGGAGAAACGATTGTTACCTTCTCGAACCCTCCTCTCTAAACTCCAGTCGTCAGTTTGCCTCCAGAATTTCTTTTTCCCTTTTCTAAACTCTCTCTCCCATTTTTGGACCTTTTTTCCTTTGTAACCAGCTGAGCTAAACCCTTAAGTTCACTTTTAAATATGTCGTCTAATGGGCCTGCCTTGACCCTAGCGCTAGAACCCTAGCTTGCCTCTTAAAATGTATCGGAGGGTTAGCCCGCTCACACTAACCTGCTTGAGCTTTCGTAAATTAAAGTATCTTGGACCTATAACTTAGAATAAGCTTAGGTAAGCCATTACGCTCGACATTATTCACAAACACACTTAATATAACAGAAATTATAAGGAAAAATCTTAATTAAACATGTCGGGGCTTGCAAGTACAATGTGCTAGAAACCATGGGCATTACAATGTTCAAAACACAACGAACAAAGTCACATGCGGAAAAATGCACCAACTGTAAACGCAATGGCTCGGGATCCATACACAGTGATTTATGTCTTATACGATACACAAATACACATTATAGGTAGGATAATAGTATGGTACAAGCTTGCCCGTGTCTGCATACTTGCAATACTAGTGCCCATGGAATGCACATTAATTACTTTTGTGCCATTAATGTAAGTTGATAGATGTCTTCAGTTACAGCCTTTGAATCTTTGAAAATCCCTGGCAGTCCCTTCCCTGTTAATCCAACACAATAAACACCCTTCTCGCCCTTCCAGTGGTTTGGGTACTTCCGTTTAGGCTTTCCATCATCTGTAAGAAGGAACTTGTAGTCCTGCATCCACAATTAAATAATTAATTACTATATATCATACCAAATTAGTGAACAATTACTCGGTTTAATATTCAATAAGAAATATAAAATTACCTTTAACCATTTATGTGCTACGCTTTTGTAACCAGTTGCCAACACAATAGCATCAAAACACCGTCGTTTACCATTTTTGAATTCCACAGTGTTCTGGTTTATACTCACTATATCTGGAAAAACCTGTATCAAAACAAATATTACGAAGAAATTCTGTTAAGTATATATCCTTTAATTAAAGAAATAATACATGTACAATATTTACCTGAATCTTTTTGGAGCGAATTTTCTTGATGGTTCCACGATCAATTACTGGAGTCTTTCCAGTGAGTGCTTTGAAGAGAAATGGCCCTTCAACTGGGCGATGAATGCCGTAGCTGGACAAATCACTGTACCTCAACTTGGCAAGCAGTGACACAAACTTGTCCACTATTTTCAGTGGGAGGTAATTCAACAGAAGCATGCCAATGCCAACCATTTCTTTGCTCAGGACATGAATCTGTTCAATAATCAAACCGACATGCGTGCAAATGTTATTTAAAATTAAATAATTTATATATGCAATACTTTTGAGAATTACATTTATAAGGGCCTTAATTAACTAGTTTATTTTATTTTATTTTTTCCTTTTGTACAAATGTTATTCAAAACAATAACCAATTATTATATGAGGAACTTTAGCTAGCTAACATGGTGTAGTCTAGTGGAACAGAGCCTTGATTTACGGACCAGTGGTCATAAGTTTGAACCTCCATAGTGCCTTAATAATGTGTGTGCGTGTGTGTGAGAAACCTCCATCTCCTTGTAGTTTAGACTATATGCTTATATTAAAAATAAATAAAGAAACCTTAAAAATGATCAAATAAATTTGTTTGGACTAATCCTAACAAACTTACATGCCACTCTGAATCTTTTTAGTTATTACACCACAGAGTCCCTCCAGATCTTTAATTATTTAAAAGAAAAAAACCACAAAAAGTTAACGTAATAAAGAAATTTAACATCAAAGAGGTGAAACGCTTAAACTTGACAGTTGTGGGGCCAAGTACCTCATGCAAGCATTCAAAACTTGAGAGAGAGAGAGAGAGAGAGAGAGAAAGCCGTTACCTCAACGCCCGCTGCATGCAAGATAGAAAAGAAGAAGACAAACACATGATATGCACCCCTATCGCTTAATTAACCAACTTATTTTCTATATGTATGGAAAGAAGTGAGAAATTAATTGACAAACTGAAAAGGTAGGTAGCTACAAGAGGTGATGTGTACTCTTACTTGGCTTCTAACAACAATGGACGTACGTGCTCCATTGTCTGCAAGATCTTTGCTGATTTCCATCCCAGAATTGCCACAGCCAATTACCAAAACCTCTTCATCTTTAAAAGCGGCCCCGTTTTTGTAGTTACTGGAATGAACAACCTTTCCTTTGAAGGTCTCCATCCCAGGCAAGTCGCTGGGGAAGAAAGGCTGGCTATTTTCTCCAGTTGCAACCACCAAGAAATCCGATGAGATCTCATTCACCATCCCGGAAGCGGTGTCTTTCACTGTCACCGTCCACTTACCTACCTCTTCATCGTAAACAGCCTCCTCGACGTCATGGCAGTAGCGAGGGTTCACGTTGAACCTGGCCACGTACTCGTCCAGGTAACGAATGAAGTCGTCTTTCGACATGAAAATGGAGGTTCGGAAGGGATGGGGCATCATCGGCAAACTGCAGAAGCTCTTTGCCAAGTGAAGATTCAGACGGTCGTAGGACCGCTTCTTCCACAGGGACCCACAACAGTCTTCCTTCTCAAGCACAAGATTTGAAACTGACAGAGAATTGAGCAAGGCGGAGGTTGCAATGCCAGAAGGACCAGCTCCAACAATCACCACCGACACACTAATATTATTATGATTACTATTACTATTATTGTTATTATTCTCATCCTCCATGATCGGAATCACCTCCTCCGCGATTTGATTATCTCTTAGTTCTCCTCCTCACTATACTGAGACTCACTCAACTGAATATGAACCAGCTGAGCTGATATATTTATACACAATATAAATAAATAATTAATTGAGAGCAGTAGACTGGTTTCTGGAGATGAACGTACGTAACGTACCTGATGAGAGCAAGTTAAATTATTAATATATTAACAAAACCCACCGTTATTTGTTCTACAATCATCCAATTGTTGATGCCAGGTGTGGTTTTTAACGCTTGCCATGACGAAATCTTCATTGGCGCTTTCACTGTAAAACCAGGGTTTGTTGACAACACAGTCTGGATATTAATTCACAAGTGTTTCACTACACTTACGCCCCCCCATACATGCATCTTGACAGATAATCCATCCTTCCATGGAGAGGTGGAGTTTCTTTCTGGATTTCTTTCCTCATTTCTGTTTTCATTCAAACTATATGAACACTTCTGGAGACATCCTGCTTCGCTCGATCGACATCTTAATTTCGATCTTCTCCTCGATCGACATCTTAATTTCAAGTTTCTTATATTAATTTTGTACTAGCTAGCTGTATACGTACTTGCAACCATATTTTGTGGAGGTACGATTTTGAACTAGCTAGCTAGCTCTAAAGCTTTTCCCTTTGTTAAAGTTTTTTCTAATATTTAAATATTATATTTTACATGTAAGTTAATTATTTTTAACTATATTAGATATTAAATATTTTTCCCAAAGTTCTTAAAAGTCATTTTACAAAGGGGTAAATTTATCTTTAAAATTTTGAAAATAAGGTGAGCGGGAAAATAGAACAGGGTAGCAGCACTCCTTTTTAATTAGGTCTGAATCATTAGGTAAATCATTCTAGCTACATAAAATCATCTAGATATATAGAAAAATAGGTATATTAAGCATGTGGTAATTAAACAAAAGGTAGGTTAACCATCTTATTAGGTATATTAACAATTCGGTCTAATGAGGAGGGCTTTTTTTTTTTTTTTTTCAGTCAAGAAATAAACATTACAAAGAAGATCATCGAGAGATCTTAACACCATATATAAATCACAATAACATATGTAAATCATTGGAAAATTTCCAACCCTAACTGGCTTTGTCCTTTAAGTAAATTATGTTTTGGCTTTGATTATAAAAAATAAAACAATCATTAACTACGGGAATATGGTGTTTTTTTGGTCAAAAAACTACCAAAAAATTAGATTCTTGATTGATACCAATAAAATTAATAGAAAAGTATTTATTTGTACAAATCCCTTAAAAAATCGTAAGCAAGTCATCAAATAAAATAATTAATTAACTGCTCAATTGACTAATATAGCCGCAAAATTACCTGCAACATACGACAAGACATGATTTTCAATACTTTTTTTAAATTGCAATGAAGGTTCTCGAATGTCCGGTCACGACAACATACATGTTTTTCAATGTTTTGTTTTTTATTTTTCTGCGGGAAAGGTTACCTGGATGTCTAGTCACGACAACAATAGTATTCCGAGCCTTTACACATTGTCAATGTCTGGTCACAACAACATGCTTTTTTATTTTTGGACAATTTTTTTTCTCATGGAAGGAAACTGGAATGTATGGTCACTACAACATGCATGGTTTTCGATTTCTTCTCTCTTTTTAGCCACGAAGGTTACTCATGGAAGGAAACCGGAATGCATGGTCACAACAACGTATACTTAATTCTTGTTTTGTGCATATGTCAAAGAAGGAAATTACAAAAAAATTTACGTCAAGTAAAATGTATTTAGCCACTTCAATTCAAATAGCACACAATGATTTGAATTGACTCCAATATCCGCATACATAAAGGGAGAAGCCCCTTTATTACTGATAAGTCCATAAATTTACACATTTATGTACTGTTTATACTTAGTTTTTGTAGGAGAATTGGATTTAAAAAGGACTTATTACTTTATTTTCTCAATTTTCAGTCTTCTGGAGCAAGTAATTGGTTTTCAACGGAAATACAAATTTTTGGTGGATTTTTTGTACAAAACCAATTGGAGATAAAAGCTAAGATCTTCAAGATGATTGTGCAATTTTTCTAGAATTTTCAGAGCAGTCTTTGAAGTTAAGTCAACATAAGGTGCAATTCCGTCAAAACTGTGCTTCTATGGAAGAATGATTATTTGAAGACTTTTCCGATATTTCCACAAGGCGTGCCATATATGGCTGGAAAGATAAGACAAGGACCTACAATTTACATATTTTCCTGAATTTGCGGAGGAGGAAAGACCTCAAACATGTGTGAAAAATAACTGACGTGTTATCCTAGTCAAAGTAGGAAGAGGAGTCAATAACTTACCCATTTTAGAATTATTTTTTGATTAGGTTTTCTTTATTTTTGGGCGGCTTTAAAAGCCCAGATAGGGTAGGAATAGACGTGTGGTGTTTTATTTAAGGATGAGAAACAACTCCCTTGGAGTTACGCAAAGACTTGGAGAGATTGGAGACGCCGGAAGAGTACCACAATTGGCTAAGTTTTATTTTTTCTTCCTTATGTTTTTGCTTATACCAAATTCTATGATTATGTATAACTAATTTTCTGTTGCTCGGGCATGATGTAGCCCTACTATGATAATCTAGTTTACTTATTTTACATATCTATTGATTTCCGTTTTATGTTGGATTCTTAATCATTGTGCTTAATAACTTGGTTGATTATCTTGATGCTTGATCACCATCTAGACTTTTAATTGAGTTAATCGGATGCAAATTAGAGTAAATACTATACTAAATTTGAGGCTTGCTTCTTGTAATTAGGATTTGTAATTCATCTAGGGTAAATACCATACTCCTAGGGTTTACATGCTTATTGGAGGTTTTCATTGATCTTAATGAGTTTCTATGTGTTCATATATTTGACCTAAATACCAAAGGCGAATTGCATAGGAATATACAAGTTAGCCTAAATACCATAGGTAATTCATGAAATAGGAAAACTAAGCGGTGACATCAAATGGTGAATAAGAGGCTAGATCAAATTACTAGTGGTGAATTCATTGTCCTAGTGCTTTTGTCAAATTGCATTTCTCATGTTTGAGTTTCGTGACTTTCTACTTGTTTTGTTTTTTAATTTCGTTGTTAATTAAATCATCATTTCAAAAACCCCTTTTGTGTTTACGTGAGTATGCTACATGTTTAATTTAATGTTTATATAATTAGAGTAGTTAAAGTATTTTGTGAAGTAAATTAGGTTAGACTAATTGGAAGTTGAACTCAATCCTCGTGGGAATGACCTCGTATTTGCCATACTAAATTACAATTGACCTTGTGCACTTGTGAGTATAATTTGTGTTTAGACTAATCTTTATAATCTCCATTTTGCAGGTTGTCTAAAATTCACAACAAGTTTTTGGCATCGTTGCTGGGAGATTGTCGTTGTCAACTACGATTTAGTTCAATCTTAATTTAGCTTTTCAGTTTTCTTTTTGTTTTTGTTTTAATTTTTTAATTTCATTTTTTTTATAATTAATTTTTGTTTTCTTAGTTTTATTTTATTTATTTCATTTTTTTTAATTTACTGGAAAATTTTAGAGTATTGGAATTGATTTGTGTTTCTTGTTTGTCTTATTTATTACGTTGGGCTTAGTGTATGACTAGTAAACGCTCTCAAGGTCAATACCTCATACCGTTTGATCCTGAGATTGAGAGAATAGTTAGGAAACGAAAAGACATATTCACTCACTGGAACATTAAGAAGACAGAGGTTCCGTTGAAAATATAAACGAGAAGAGTGACAAGAACGTTAGGGAACAACAATTAGAGCAAGAGGAAGCAATGGAACGAGCACAACCTGCTCGAGCTCTGAAGGAGTACTCCATCCCAACTCTTTCCAACACTTCATCATGTATTGTAGTACAAGACGTTGAAGCAAATTCATTTGAACTCAAGTAAAAAATGATTCACTTGGTACCATCTTTCTATGGCAAGTCGAACGAAGATCTTAACATGCATATTCGGGAATTTTTCAACATTTGTGGCACGATCAAGATCCAAAATGTCTCTGATGAAGTGGTTAGGCTGAAATTGTTCCTGTTTTCATTCAAGGATAGAGCCAAAGCTTGGCTTCACTCACTGTCAGCTAAATCCATTAATTCACGGGAGGGATTAGCACAAAAATTTCTCCATAAATTCTTCCCTGCGTAGAAAACGAATTAACTTAGAAGAGATATCATGCATTTTACCCAAGAATGCCCTCATCATGGCGTTATTGATTGGGCTGAGAGTTGCTGCAAAAATGCCCTCATCATGGCGTTATTGATTGGGTGCAGATGCACTTCTTTTATGAAGAACTTACGACTGCATACAAACGAATGGTTGACTCTGCATGTGGTGGTGCATTGATGGAGAAGACACCTCAAGAAGCATTTGATCAATTTGATTTGCTTGCCAATAATAATCAACAATGGGGCAGTGAGTGGACAAAGAAGGCAGAAGTTCATAAAGTAAACACTAACACCGCGGTTGCCGCTCAAATTTCAAGCCTTGAGAAAAAAACTTGAAACTCTTATGTGCGCTATTATTCCACCTTCCCCATAGCAAGTTTGCACCATTTGTTCTGACCCTACTAATCCAATGGAACTTTGTCCATCCACTATGCAAGGTTCTGAGCAAGTTCTCCAAGTTAATTTGTTTCAGCGACCTCGGAATGATCCATAATTGAACATCTATATTCTGGGGTGGCGTAACCACCCAAATTTTTCATGGGGCAACCAACAACAACAAGTTAGTTCTTGCCATCTCTTCCAGCAGCAAATGCAGCCTTTGAGTAAGCCTAAGAAACCAGTGTTGGAGGAATTAATTGCTCAATTTGTATAGACTTCTCAACAAAATCATAATACTATGCAAGCATCCATCACCAAGTTAGAAACTCAAGTAGACCAACTCGCAACTATATATTGTTCATGAGAGGGCACAAGGCACATTCCCAAGCCAACTCGAAATTAATCCTTGAAATGTTGAGCACGTTAAGTCCACTAAAACTCTGAGAAATGGCAAGTCATATGATAGACGAGAAGAAGCCACAACAAGTGCTGGAAAAGAAAAGAAGAAACTAAAGGACAACTTCTAGCAAACTAGGTGATTCCGAAAAAACCATTAATGTTGATCAAATCGCCCCTATGAAAGAAGGGATTTATGTTCCCCCACTTCCATTTCCAGCAGCCATACCAATCCATAAACAAAAGAAAGATCAAATGGATATTTTGGAGATGTTCAAAAAGGTTCATATCAATATTCCATTGCTGGACACCGTCAAACAATTTCCTTCTTATGCAAAATTTTTGAAGGATGCATGTACAAACAAGAGGAAATTCGCAGCGCTTGAGAAAGTGTTGTTAACTGAAGAGTGTTGTGCGGTGTTGCTCAAGAAATTACCTCCAAAACTAAAGGACCCAAGGAGTTTTACAATTCCTTGTATTGTTGGTGATGTGCAATTTGATAAAGCATTTTTAGATGTAGGCTTAAGTATTAACCTTATGCCTTTGTCTATTTTTCAGCTATTAGGTATTGGAGAGCTCAAGAGTACTACCGTTTCTCTTCAACTTGCGGATAGATTAGTTGCATATCCTAAAGGAATCATTGAAGACGTCTTGATCAGAGTGACGCAATTTGTGTTGCCGGCAGATTTCTTTGTTCTTGACATGGAGAAAGACTGTGACATCCCACTCTTGCTAGGCCCACCCTTCCATGCTATTGTCGGTACATTGATTGATGTACAATAAGGAACTTTAACTTTGAGAGTTCAAGGTGAATCCATTGAGTTTAAGGTGTATGAGGCTGTTAAAAAACCAGGGCACTTGGAAGAGTACAGCCGCATAAATCTCCTTGACCCAATTGTACATGTCAACTACGTAGAAAACACCTCTATGGATGTGTTGAAAGCCAAATGGCCACCCCCTCCATACATGAAACACATGCACTATTCCCTTGGACGTACCAGATTTTATCAATATTTTATCAAACACTTTCCCAAGATGAGCAGCCCCTTGTGGCATCTCCTTGCCAAGGATCACACCAAGACATTGCATGACAAGGCTATTGTTCGCAAGGAGTTTGGACAATAGCCCAAGCACTACATGGAAGTAGTAGCATTCTTTGCTACTTCTGCACCACCATAGACATTTGAAAAGTCCACCACAGACTTCTTTGCTACTTTTGTTTTCGCTTTTGTTTTTAGTTTATGTGTGATTTCTCATACATTTTTCATGTTTTTGTTTTTGTTAAGTTTTGCGTCATCAAACAAAGGATTTTGTGTTCCAAATTTTTTTTGATAGAATTTTTCTTGCCTTAGGATGTTTGCAGCACGTTTCAGATGTGCTACATAAGTTTTTTTGGTCATTGGTTGAGTTTAAATGCCAGAAATTAGCAACATAGCTTAGTAGGTTCTTATTTTGGTCAAAATCAAAATTTCTGCCTAATGTCTTTTTTGGTTGTTTTTCAAGTCAATTTGTAACCACCAACATGTTTAGAATGGTTATTGTGATGATTTGGACTAGGTTTGGGGGTCTCAGGTGTCCTACATTATGTTTTAGGACGATTTGAAGCTCAAAAAAGGACCTAAAACCCAAAAAACCCAAGTGCTGTTTTGCCCAGAAATTTGAAGATTTTTCGTCACCAAAGGTTTTTAGCAACAGTTGTTCATCAAGATTTTTCGTGGTTTAAAGGTTTCTGCGAGGGTGTTCTTTAGATTTTTCGTCACTAAAAGTCAAATTTCCATATCAAATTTGGACCAAATGTCATCACAATCAGAGACATCTAGGTGTTATTTCGGGTCCGTTGACATTCCAAGAAACAAGTTGTGGGTGTTTGAGTTTGTTGCGTTGTCTATCCTCTCTCACTTCAACATATTCTACACTTCGCTCATCCATACATCTACACAAACCCGGGAAGTTCTCACACCCTCTCTCTCTTTAATTGATTTTGCATGCCTTAGTTTTCTTTGTTTTAAACATTGAGGACAATGTTTGTTTTAAGTTGTGGGTGATTGAGTTCTTTGTTTTCATAGTGTATGCAGCAGTTTTCTGACTTTGTTTCAAATTCTGTTCTTGCCCACTTTTTATTTTGGCCCACACCGCGTTCTTTGTTTTTTTGTTCTGAATCCAGCCATATAAATAACGTGAACTTTAGCCAAGTATTTTGTGAGATACATGTAATTCTTTGCGCCTGGGTCAGAAGTGCAGTTTTGTTTATTGGTTTTCAGTTCCTTTCAAGTTTTGTTTTTTATTTAATTAGTTTATATTTTTTTGTTTTGTTTTGTTTTGTTTTTGTTTTTTCTTTCTTTAAAAGAAATTTAAAAAAATCTGACAAATGTCATAAAACCCAAAAATATTTTCTTTTAGTTTGAGTCTTGTTTTTATTTGTTTGTGGTAGTCACTTCCCAATTCTATGATGAGATTGAATTTTATTGACAATTAACTTTCAAGAAGTTTCGAGCATGACGCTAATTCTTTACATTATCTTTGTGTTGGCCTTATTTTTGTGATTAGACTGGGGAAATCCTTATGCACATAGCCATATTAAGATGAGTTTCGATTGGGGATTTCACATGATTTAAATGGCTAAATAAGAGCTAGTGTAGACTTATATAACTCTCATTATGTGAATTTTTGAGTCTATGCCTTCCTTTCTTGAGTGTTATATGATATATTCTATAATTTTCTTATCTACGTCATTATGATCTCATTATTCTTTGTTTTGGTCAAGTACTTGAGGATGTTTAAATTTTTTGCTATAACTACTTTCATTATCTATTTGAGGCATACTTCGTGAACCACATGGATTCTAGGAAGTAATATAGGCCTTGTTTATTTCGTTTGAGCCTTTCTAGCCAACCTGTATCACTTTTATCCCTAGTTAACCCTTCGTGCCTTTGATATAAGCCTTTTTCGTTCTTTACCCAATTCTCCTCACCTTCATCTTTCATATGTTTATCCTACACCCTTCTAAGGAGTTTTGAAGAATATTTTCATTGTTAAGGGAGAATTGCACAAATTGTTCAATCATGTGGAAAGTAAAGGATACTATTTCAAAAAAATAAAAAATAAAAGAGAAGCTAATTTCGAAGTCTTTTCAACTCGAGTTATTAAGCCCTAGGAGTGTTTTACATTTAATGCCTTAAAGCTATCTAGCTTGGGAGTCATTGGCCTAACACTCACTACATGGGTTGATTAGAAAGTTAATGGAGTTAGAAAAAAAAATTGTGAAAAAAAAGGAAAAGAAAAAGAAAATTCAAGACTATATCAAGATGAAGTTATGTGCTAATGTGCAAGATGTTATAATTGCATGGAAAGCTCTGCTTAGTCCTTAGGCTTCGTTTGTTCATCGATATCTTTTTCTAGGTTCACCCATCACCCTAAGCCCCATTACAACCTTAATGAAAGTCCTACTTGATCAAAGGAGAAGTGTGGTTCCTCATGTGAAGAATAGGTGTGGAAGGACTATGGTCGGATGGTTTAAATGTTTTCAAGTGTGCGATATCTTTCTATGAGATCTTTTATTCATGTCTTGTACTATTATTTCAATTATGTTAGTACATCCTATTGCTTAGATTCCTCTCACATATTTATGAGTGACAATAACTAGTCAAATTTTGAGTGCTTTTATTGGAGTGAACATCCTTGATGAGATTTGAAGTTGAAGCTTGTTCTTATTTGGTTATTTAACTTGTGTGAAGCTTAAGTCGTGGGTTTTATTAATGTTGGCTATTTCACACACTACACTCCAAGTTGTTCAATTAAAGTTGGTTAACCCTTCGATAATGTCTTGAGTTATTGTTGCTTATTTCTTGGAAGTTAGCTAAAGGGGTGATTATCTCTGAGATCAATATTGGAAAGTTAGTCGATCACTTGTTTGTGTTGAGTCTTTGTTCTTTTGTTTTGCTTGAGGACTAGCAAAATCTAATTTGTGGGTATTTGATAAGTTCATAAATTTACACATTTATGTACTCTTTATACTTAGTTTTTGTAGGAGAATTGGATTTAAAAAGGACTTATTACTTTATTTTCTCAATTTTCAGCTTTCCGGAGCAAGTAATTGGTTTTCAACGGAAATATGACTTTTTGGTGGAGTTTTTGTACAAGACCATTTGGACATGAAAGCTAAGATCTTGAAGATGATTGTGGAATTTTTCTAGAATTTTCGGAGAAGCCAATGAGAGCAGTCTTTGAAGTTAAGTCAGCATAAGGTTCAATCTCGTCAAAACTATGCTGCTGTGGAAGAATGATTATTTGAAGACTTTTCTGATTTTTCCTCAAGGTTTGCAATATATGGTTGGAAAGATAAGACAAAGACCTACAATTTACATATTTTTCCCAAATTTTCTTGGAGGAGGAACGATCTCAAACGTGCATGCAAAGTAACTAACGTGTTATCCCAATCAAAGTAGGAAGATAAGTCAATTACTTACCCATTTTGGATTTATGTTTTAATTAGGTTTTTCTTTATTTTTGGGCTGTATTTTAATTAGGTTTTTCATTATTTTTGGGCTGCTTTAAAAGCCCAAGTGGGGTAGGAATAGACGTGTGGTGTTTTATTTAAGGATGGGAAACAACTCCTTTGGAGTTATTCAAAGACTTGGAGAGATTGGAGACGCAAGAAGAGTACCACAATTGGCTAAGTTTTATTTTTTCTTCCTTATGTTTTTGCTCTCGCCGAATTCTATGATTATGTATAACTAATTTTCTGTTGCTAGGGCATGATGTAGCCCTAGTATAGTAATCTAGTTTTCTTATTTTACATATCTATTGATTGCCATTTGATGTTGGATTCTTAATCACTGTGCTTAATCACCATCATTATCTTGATGCTTGATCACCATCTAGACTTTTAATTGAGTTAAACGTATGCAAATTAGAGTAAATACCATACTTAATTTGAGGTTTTCTTCTTGTGATTAGGATTTGTAATTCGTCTAGGGTAAATACCATACTCCTAGGGTTTACATGCTTGTTGGAGGTTTTCACTGATCTTAATGAGTTTCTACATGTTCATATTTGACCTAAAGACCCACAAGTTTAGCAAATGAGAATTGATGCATGTGCTTGGCTTGGTGTTGGATATGCTTGAGTTTGGATGTTGAGAACTTGTTTTCTGAAGCTCTGGCTATGGTGTTTATAGCTTGTCAGAGTATGAGGAGGAAGGAAAGACTTGGAGTTATGTTTGGTGAGGCTTCATAGAGAAGATGATAGATTCAAGGATGAGAAAATAGGAGACATGGTTGTGATGGTTGCTGAGAGCTTGCAGCAGCCAAGAGAACGGGTCGATGGTCAATGGGATTGTTGAAGCAGCCAAAGGATAGAGGTTGATGGTTGAGGAATAACTGTGATGGCTACTGAAATGCTTGCAGCAGCTGAAGGAAGGTGCTTTGATGGTTGCTGGGTTATGCAGCCACTCAGAGAAATGGGTTCTCATGGTTACTGAGAGGCTTGGAGTAACTTAGAAGTTAGTTTTTGCCTAGGCAATGCCTACCAATTTATAAAAGGTGAAGGCTCTCTTTGGTTTCCAATAGGTAAAAGGAAGTGTTGGAACCATCCTATTTCCAACGGGTACAAGGGAGCATTGGGACATTATTATTTCCAGAAGGTAAAGTTAGGCATTGGAAAATGACTATTTTCTATGGGTAAAAGGAAGTGTCGGAATTGGCTTGTTTCCAGTGGGTAATAGAGAGTGCTTGAAGAATATCTCATTTGCTCACCCACATTGGAGAACTCCAAGTAATAGGGAGTGCTCCCAAGTAGCTAGCCCAAAGTCTCAATTATTCAAGAGCTTTTGTGGGCCTTGTGGACCTCCGTAACCTTCCATGCCACAACCCCTAGTGCAAGCCCCGTAAACAACATGACCTGAGTTCATGTGAGCTTGGTAGGTGATTGTCATAAGAAAAATGTATTAGTCTTACATGGAGTTATTTGGCATGTGCTTGGAATGCTTGGGCATGTGTTGCAGTGGCTTGGGCCTCTTGTGATGAAGCTTAAAGATATTAGATGTAAATGAATAGGTTTGGCATGGGTGTCATTACTTGGCATGGCCTGGATACTCTTACAATTTGTATAAAAACATGCATATATATATATTTTATTTATTTATTTATTTATTTATTTATTTATCTTGATGTATTAAATCCTAAAATATAATTGGAATTAGCACATAACCAATCTATCCTTTTATTTTGAACGTCATATTGGGCTTTAACTTTTTATGGGCTTCTCGTGACTTTTTGAACCTTAACAATTGGCAATGGCTTGAGATTCCATATTAAAATCGTAATATCTTATGGTACAAGTTTTCCACACCATGGGCATAGGGTAAGTCCCATTAGCCATGCATGCCACAATTTGCTTACGATAAATCTCTTTAGGCTTGGAATCAAACAACATATTGATTTATTGTGAGTGTGCTACTATGAACACTGCAAAGAATCTGACATATCATATGAATTATGTATAATTTCATTGCCAAGAAATTTAGCCCTAACTAAGCCACTGTGACTTGAGTGGGCATTACAGTAACCAGGGTTCACCTTGAAACTGGACACATACTCGTTCAAGTACGAAATCGGCGTTGGACTTGAGAGAGTGGAGGAGGTTGTGACATCACAGTCCTATGACCGTTTCTTCCAAACGGAACCACCCACAACAGTATGCCAGGGATGAATGAACGTACCTGATGAAAACATATTAAATTATTAAGGCTTATTATCACAAAACGTCCCTAAGGTTTATGAAACTATCATATTGCATCCTTAATATTTTTTTGTGCCATTTGTGGTCCTCATGGTTAGTATGTGTGATCACAAATAGTCCCTGACATTAGGTTCCGTCAAAAATTCTGTTAGTTTGCTGATGTGGCATATATATATATATATATATATATATATCACAAAACATCCCTAAGGTTCACGCACCTATCACAAATGCAAATGGTCCCTGCGAAATTTTTTAATTTTTTAATTTAAAATTCATAAAATTTTATGAATTTAAAATTATTTAAAAATATAAATTATATTTTAAATACATGTGACACTATATTATGTAGATGTGGGCTCCATATATATGCCACATCAACAAACTAATGGAGTTTTTAAAAAATAATGTAAATTTCATAAAATTTAAAAATGAAAAAACTAAGGGTTTAGGGTTCATAAATGGTCCTCAAGCTTAAAATCCTTCTATAAATGGTTTTTTTTCATTTATAAATAATTTAAAAAAGAAAACCAAAATTTTATGAATTTTAAATGAAAAAATTAAAAAAATTCGTAGGGACCATTTGTGATAGGTGTGTGAACCTCAAGGATGTTTTGTGATATATATATGCCATGTCAGCAAACTAACGGAGTTTTTGACGAAACCTAATGGCATGGACTATTTGTGATCGCACATACTAACCTTGAGGACCATGAGTGACACAAAAAAGCATTAAAGATGCAATCTGATAGTTTCGTAAACCTTAGGGACGATTTGTGATATTAAGCCAATTATTAATATATTAACAAAACCAACTGTTACTTTTTCTACTACCATGCGATTGTTCATGCCAGTGGCGGTTTCAACGCTTGCCATGACGAAAACATCATTGGCTCTTTCACTGTTTACGAGGGTTTGTTGACGACTCAATCTGGATATTAATTCATTACAAGAGTTACCCTACACGTAGGCCAAAAAAACACAAAGGGGATTTGAACCCCTCCCATTTTACTCCTCAAACACCTTAACCACCATATCACTTATGTTTTTGTGATAATATGCTAAAATATTTATATTTATATGGGTGGTATGTTAACAATTACATGCAAAACTATTTTGGGGATTTATCATTTGATAACTACTCTTCACAATACATTTACTCTACACATTGAGATGATGAAGATAGTGAAAAATTTGAACCTCATAGGAACTCTATGTGGTACTAATTAGTCACTCATGTATCTTACCATGTAATGTATAAAGTGTAAAATATTGTAGTAAATCATTATATATAAATGATTATGGTGTGTTTAATCTTTTTTCATTAATTACTACATATTTTCTACACTCACAGTGTTTGCCAGCTCACTGTATAATCAACTTAAATCAGTTAAATCCATCATGCAATGCATTTCTTTCTAATTTTTTGTGATAAACTAATAGATAATTGACTAAATAAACATTCTCCAAAGTTTCAATAAAAATTTCCAAGTTTTTCTTATAATTTCCGTGGTTTTTATTCGATTTTTATCGATATCGATAATATCCCGATATTTCCATCGAAATTTCCGTGTTTTTGGACTACCGATATTTCCGATATCATCGATATTTTAGACCTTGATCTTGACAAATAACCCATCCATCCATGGAGATGTAATTTTTTATTTTTTATTTTTGAATTTCTCTTCTTATTCATTTCTATTCATATTATATAATTCCTCAACCCTATAATTTTTTTTTTCTCCTCCACATCTTTTAATTTTTTTTGTATTAATTTTGTACTAGCTAGTTCTATATGTACTTCAAAACAACCATATTTTGTAAAGGTATATGTAATTTTGAAGCTCTGCATATATGTGCTTGTAGTTGAGAGCGTTTGTCCCACATTAAAAATTTAAGGGACTTAGCCTGAGTTTATAAGGAGTTGGGCTACTCCCTCCATTGCCAATTGGTTTTGGGGTGGAACCTCAACTTCCTTCACTTGCAAGCAACCGTATGTGTCCAGTATCTTCTCCTCAAAGAGTTGATCCTCGATTGATACCGATAACATTAATAGAAAACTATTTATTTGTACATATTACTAAAAACAATAAGTAGTTAAATTTGCGAGGCTCTTTTTTGTTGAGAGCTGCAATGGGCTTATTAGACTATTGTGAGGTGGACTGAGCTTTCTTTTACCCCGTCTGAGTTTGCAGCATCAGGCCCCAAAGCACTCTGTAAGAGTTTAAGCCTTAGGGAGTAATTTGGTTATCTTCAATGGCTCATCGCAGATTTTGATAAACAACGGGTACTAGAATGATTTTGCTTGATTTTGCTGTGTTGGAAGTGCTTTTCATGAAGTTGAATATGTGCTGCATGTAGTGGAATAGTGTTGGAGAAGATGCTAGAGGTGGTCTATGGTGAAGAGCAGCTACGTACAAGCTTGGCTTGAGAGCTTGTTTCAATGAATTGATATGAAGCTTGGCTTCAGAGGCTCATGGTGTGGGAGCTAAGTCTCCATATAAGTTTAGCAAGAGAGAGTGCTTCTACAACTTCAATTAGAACAGGCTGCTGGAGGTGAGATGCAGGTGATGTTTTTAGTCTTGGGATGGTTTGGGATGATTTTCTGAGTGATGTTCAGAGCTTGGAGTGGATGAAAGAAGAAGAGCATGAGGAGGGGTTAAGGCTTGGGTTTTGTGTCTTTACAGGTGGAGGATAAGCTTGCCTCCTCTGCCGTTCTCTGCTTCTTCTAGGTGCCTTACAAATGGGTGAAGGGTCTACTTATATGCAAAGCCTTGGCTTTGTTTGTGCATCCATGAGTGTATAGTGCACAACAGTTGGTTTCTCCGTGAGTGTGCTGTAATTGATTGTGTGTACAGTAATGAATAGTAATGGGTACGTGAGTGTACAATGATGACTGTGTGCACAGTAATGGTTAGTTGTGGTTTAATGCTGGAGGGAAATGCTGGGAGTTCTCTCTCTGCTTACCCGTGTAATTAGGCTCAAAAAAGTAGGCATGAGTTTTGGTACTCCCAAGCAGCCCCAAACTTCCAATGTTTGATCCTTCAATGAGCCTTATGGACACTTGTAACTATCCACACCACAACCAGCTCAGCAAGCCCCAGACATATGTGTGGCTTGGGTCCACTTAAGCTTGTTGAGTGGTTTAGCAAAGGAAAATGAATTATTTGTTTGGCATGGCTACACTATTTCTATCTTTATTTGATGAATTAATTCCCTAAATACAATTTGGATTAGCATGGCAACTATTGTATATTATATTGGGCTTTAGATGTTCTTGGATTTCTCGTAACGTTTTGGTCCTTAACATTATCAAACAAAATTAACTAATTAAATGTGCTCAATTGACTAATAGGGGCAAAAA
This sequence comes from Prunus kanzakura, assembly GCA_020521455.1. Classification (NCBI taxonomy): domain Eukaryota; kingdom Viridiplantae; phylum Streptophyta; class Magnoliopsida; order Rosales; family Rosaceae; genus Prunus; species Prunus kanzakura. The sequence goes on from BPUM01000016.1 coordinate 1,999,711, forward strand.
ATTTAGCAACATAGGACAAGACATGATTTTAGTGTTTTTTTATTTCATTTATGATGTCGGTCACCGAGATGTCTGGTCAGGACAACATACGACAATACGAGTTTTTTTTTAATGTTTAATTTGTTTTTTCGCATGAAAGGTTATTGGGATGTTTGGTCCCAACAACATATGACAATACATGTTTGTTTTTTTCTCCGAGGGAAGGTTAGCGGAATGTCAACTCCCGACAACATACGATAAGACATGTTTTTCGATGTCCTTTCTCTCTTTTTGGCCGCAAAGGTTACTCAATGTCTTCTCATTTATGCTTATTCTTATTCTGCACATATGTCAAAGAAGGCAATCACCAAAGTTTTTCCTTGTCAAGTAAAAATATTTGATCACTTAAATTCAACGCTTAATTGTTGAAATAATTTTTGAATTATACCCGAGTTACTGCATTATTTTTCTATAAGTACATGGCCTAGTCTTTTATATGCCATAGTCTTTAAGAGTTTTCATTAGTTTGAAATCGTTTCGGGCCTTTAGTATCAATGGTGAAAGCAATATTATTATTTGCACAATTCAAACGAACCATTAGACAAGGAGCCATTGGCCATTGAACTTTTAGTGAATTCAAATCAAATCCTACAGAAGAAAAAAAAATACAAAATTAAAAAAACGTGGCTAAAAGTTCCAGGCGACGAAAATTGAAGTTCGTCGCCAAAACCTTTAAGCAGCCAAATATTTTCATCACCTAACAGAATTTAGTTGGTCGTCTCTGAAGAAGGGTTCCCTCTAAAACACCAAATGTTGGTGCGTAATTAAAAGGGATTAGGCAACCAAAACTATTTGTTCATCGCCTATAGGCCTTGGTGACTAATGGATTTGGCTGCTAAAATCTGCATACTTTACGTTTTTTGCTTTTTTTAAAAAAAAAAATTTGTCACAGGAAGAAGTTTTCTTACAAACAATAAATAAACATATTGAAATTTTGGGAAACAATAGATTGAGGTAGACTAAACCAATAGAAATGACATAAAAGTTTTCACATTCAAAGGTACATGAGCATAGTAGTCATTTAAGTACATAGAAGGTAGTACCCTATATCCAAAACAAAAACAAGCATAAATGAATAAAGAACTCTCCACATTATTATTGCCCTTTGTAACCCCAAGTTTTGCATTCATTATTTCTCCACATGAAGACTAGAGACCAAGTATGTGGGATAGGGGGGTTGAGATCTGATCTCTTGGAAGTTCTAATATCTAACAATTGTTGCTTCACCTCAAACTCATCCACCATCTTCCCCTACAAAAGAAACAAAATAAAGCAACATCAATATGTACACATATATAAATATGTATATACATAGTACTACAAAAGACAAATTGGTATAATGTGGTACATCTTTGATCTGTTCCATTGGAACCATCACTTCTTTTATTGCTATGTATGCAGATGAGAAGAAGTACAAACAAGCCCAATTTAAAATCTCCAACTTACATACATATACCATCAAGAAAAGACAAACTTAAACTCAAAGCAAACTAATTTCCTTATAAAAATGGAGTTCATATAAGTTAATGCACTTTAACTTAAATTGAAGAAAGAAAACTTACTCTTGCATATCTTTGGGCCTGCTCTCAGTGATCTCAGACTCATTATTTTTGGGAGGAAAAGGGTTGTTTGGGAGGCAAAAAACAGGAAAGTTATAACCATAAGGATAGAAAGAGCAATGAAAGTTTTGGTGCCTAATCATAAATAAGTAGACTTAAATCATATTCCTTTTGCCAGTCCGATATAGCAATTCATATTCCTTTCCATTGATGGTACTACAATGCATCTCTTGTGCCATCATCATTGACTAGCAACTCTAAGCATACAGAAAATTAGGGGATAAAACAAACAAGAAGTACATCAAAAAAAGAAAAAGAAAAAGTCACTACAGAATTCTGCTGCAAAAGGTAGCCCTCTGGTCTTAAAATCATGGATGCATTACCAGCTAATGTAAGTAGTAATTTCAACCTTCTACATATTGCCAACCTAAAAATGTCAGAACTACTTGAACTTATAATAAACAGGATTAAAATTGACAAACAAAAAATAACAAACTGTTAAATAGCTGTAAGTGACCATGTTGTATGATCAAATTATTTCTCTCTGTTAAAAAAGACAATAAAAATAAGATAAAAGATCTCCTCTCTCTCCAACAAAAAGAAATGGATCTATATGGGAATGTTTATGCACGGTCTAAACCAAGAAAACTAATTTTAGAAAATACAAACATAGCAAATCATTTAATTTTGAGAGAGCCCAAATATTTTGGTCGCATTTAATTTTAGATTTCGTGGGTAACCAAAATTGAAAAAGGGGCGACCAAAATTGCATTTGGTCTCGAATTCATTGAACAACGTCGAAATATTTTGGTCACCCTTCGAAAAGATTTTGTCCTCGATCAGTTGGTAGAAGTCTTAATCCAATCTCACAAAACTTTTGGTGACGAAATTACAAAATGTCCTCACTAATAACTCTATTAGGCGACCAAAGTTGTGTTGGTTGCCAAAAATTTGGTCGCATAAAAGGTTTTTTCTTGTAGTGATAACTAATCGTACTACATGGACTGGAACTCTCTTTCCAATTCCTACAAAGACATAGTCTTGGTCTTTACTTGTTTTCTTCTAGTCCTGCAAGGAATTAGCAATATGGATTGATGATCCAGTGTAAATCTGCTAGGAATTAGAGGGAACAATGACATTACTAGACTCAAAGAAAACTAGGACATAGAATTTTGGTTTTACATTTAGTTTTCTTTTCCTCTATACAACGCTTGTATCTGGTGCAAGATGACCTGTCTATCCTAGAAGTAACGCTTAAAAACAGTAATTTTATTCGCATTCAAAGTGTTAGACCCTCTAGGAGGAGGATAAGCCTTTGATTTATCTTTATTAGCAGTATAGTATGACGATATTTTGGCTTAGAATGATGATGTTTAGGAGCATGATCGGTTAGTTGCACAATGTTGACTTTTCTTTCTCCTTAATCCTAGCTTCTTCTTGGACCCAAACTGAGATCAGGTCATTGAGATCCCATTTGTCTTTCTATGCATTATAAATCACCTTGAGTTGAGCTTACTAAGAAGGAAGTGAGTTCAATGCAAGGTGAACTAAGAAAGGGTCAGCAATGGGAATTTCCAGGACTTGAGTTCCTGGCTACTTTAATCATACTTAGAAGATATATTCTATATCTCGTCATATCGCATAGTTGCCAACTTGCTCATCAAATTTCCAGGTTTCAGCCTTTTGTAATTCTTTGAACTTTTTACTCACAGCCTCCAAGTACTCCTTGGAATTTTCATATTCTGGAATTCCACCACAGACAGCTTCTATCTTAGATTTCTTCATGATCAGCAGACAGATCATGTTAGCCTTCTCCATTTCTCGAACTTCAACTTTTGTTTAGCAGTAGTGATATATGGTTTCTCTTCCCTTAGATCCTAATCATGATCAAGAAGACCTAAAGCTATCTCTAAATCTCGTTTCCACTTCTTAAAATTGCTACCAGTGAAGGGTTCAATGCAATTGATGGCAGAGGGGGAATCACAACTGAAAACATGGAATTATGTAATATGTTTAACCTTTATCCCCAAATCTCTTTATGCACATGTGTGATATTTGTGGACAGAAAATCAAATATGCAATTTGTTTCCTTCACAAGTGCAACAACATGAACTGCTATGCTATGATAAGCTTGTATCAAGTCATTGGAGGATGTAAGCTTGAAAAAGTAGAAAAAAATATCCAATTTTAGGCTCGCCTCCTTCCAGCAATATTAGATTATTACGCTTGAATCAACTGTTTGATATAGACAAAAAGATAGCGAATTAGATGCCACATTATTGTGGAAGCAAAATATCTCAGCTCCTAGGTCAAATAATTAAGCCAATCAATTTGGGAGTTATTTGACCTAATTGGGACTTATTTGATTTAATTGGAAATTATTTTATTCTTATCTTAATTAGGGATTTGATTTAAATCAAATCCCTAGTTACATCAATCTCGCCAAATCAGGTTAGAATAATTCATTTCCATCTGTGGAATTATTCTTTTAAAACCCTAGCCTCTGAGGCTCCTATAAATACATGACTACGCACAAGGGTTGAGGTACGTCTAAAATTCTATCTAAAACTCTGCAGAAATTCCCTCTCACAAACCCTAGCCGCCAAAACTCTTTCTCTCTCACACAAGGCTCCGGCCACCCGGTTCTCCCCACGAGAGCTCCGTACCCTTTTTAGCTATTGTTTTTCTACGAATCAATCGAACTAACTTAGATATCAGAGGGCCTTTGGCCAACACCCCCTGGGTGTGGTCCTTCTACTCCGATTGGTTTTGCAGGGAGAAAGACAAGCGAAGGAGAAGAAGGAATCTTAGGCAAATATTCTTGTGGTACCGAAGTGCTCCCACAAATTGGTGCTCTCATTGAGAGTGTGAAATAATACTCAAGGCGTGCTATAAATCCATTTTCCACACTTTTTTCCAATCAACCATGGTTGATACAAGACGTACAAAGAGTAACACTACCACGACGAGCCCGTCTCATGGTTTCGTGGTGGAAACCTCGCTGCAACTGCACGGAACCGTGGGTGCCAACACCTTGCAGCGGCCTCCTAGCGCTTTGTAGCCACCTCCAGCTACTGGAATTGCAGAACAGCCGCTGCAGACAGCTGCAGGAATTGCAAAACAGCCACCACATGGTCTCGTGACCTCCATAGCCTTGCAGCCGCAAGCGCCAGCTGCCGGATCTGCTCTGCCGCGCCATCCTGCCATCGAAACACTGCAGCAGCCACACCACTCAGCTGCCGGATTTGCTGCAAAACAACACGGCTACTTCGACGCAGTCCCAGTCTTGGAGCAAATCCATTCCTCCCTCCTCTGCAACCACACTTGACGTATGCACCTGTGTACGCGTCTAACGGAGCCCTAGCCCATATTCCATTGGGCCCGATGTACACCTCTCTACCTGACCCGCGTAGTCAGGTGGACCTTAATTCATAGGTTGATCAACTCACACAGAGAGTCAACAATCAAACCAACCTGATTGGCCAGCTACTCAAGCATATCAACTTGAAGAAAGGCCCTGGCCTTGGATCCCGTGACGAGGAGAGGAGGACGCGTGAGCATATTGGAGAGCAGTTCGAGAGGTCCCAGGTTGGTTAGACAAGGACAAATGGGCATGGGTGAGAACTAGATCGTGCTGACAATCTGCAAGCCGTACTCTAAGCCAGTAGACAATCCGTTTGAGGTTAGGTCCAAGGACCAATGTACACGAGAGGCTGGGCCCATAGTCCAATGTTCACGCTAGCTTGGGCCCACAAGGAAGTATCCAATCTAGCCTAGGCCCACAAAGAGCTCGGGTTCGTGAACAACTGCGTGACGATTGCAACAACTGACGCTCACCAACCTGCTCAAGAACCAACACACGGCAACAAGTCGTAGAGGAATCCTCACAAGCTGAATCTCCTAAACTACACCACCGGCAGAACAACCAAGGGGATCGACCCTTGGAAGCTGAGGAGGAAGTTAACTAGCGGCGCTCAAGGCACCGAAGACACCGACCAGAGCCACCCGCTCTGTGGGCAGAAGATGTCGAAAGGCTAGTAAATGACCGACTCCAAGGTCTCCAACTTAAAGGAAGCACGGAGGAGGCCCTGCGTAGGGAAATTGATCGAGTCAACTGCTCGCCCTTTACCGACGAGGTGGAACGAGCTACACCGCCGAAGCGGTTCACAACGCCATCCATCACTTCGTTCAAATGGGACTCTGATCCCAAGAGCCATTTCAGGCACTTTAAGTGCGCCATGATCTTGTACAAGGCAAACAACGCCGTAATGTGCAAGATGTTCGCAATGACTCTACAAGGGGCAGCTCAAGACTAGTTCCACACTTTACCGTTTACGTCGATAGGCAGCTTCAAGGAGTTCACCCTCATTTTCAAAAAGGAATACACTTCTTACCAAACGGTCAGAAAGCATGCATACCACCTGTTCAACCTGCGTAAGAAGCCAGATGAGTCTCTTTGAGACTACCTCAGAAGACTTAAGGCTAAGAAGGCAAACATCATAGGATGCAATGACCTAGTTGCATCTTCAGCTTTCAAGAAGGGCTTGCCAACAAAACACGAGCTATACTGTGAGCTGGCCATAACCCCGAGCAGAACCTTGGCAGAAGTCTTCGCAACAGAAGAGCGCTACGCGCTCTGTGACGATGACCATATTGCCGAGAAGAAAGCCAGCAAGCAAGCTGACCACCTGTTGCGTCGATTCAACTGCACCAAAATGGATTCAGTTGCATCCTCAACTTGTGATACTCGCAAGTGCACGAGCCGTTCGGTAGTATAGCCTATGTAAGTGCGAGGTCGATTCCACAGGGATTGGTGATTGAATAATCCAATTCAGTTTTCCTACACAAAACAGAAAAAATAAGAAAGAAAATAAATAAAACAAGAAAGAAAGAAAAGAAAATAACTTAAGCAGATAAGTTCCCAAGTTCAACTAGATTAACGAATTGATTCTAGCTAAAGTATGATTAAGCCATGGTGTCTGGTCCTAACCTTGTATTCCTAATTCCCTAATTTGATCATCTGTTGTCTAACCTAAACTAAGCATTAGGAATCCATTAAGCATAGAAGAACATTTTAAACAACCAAGTATGTATCTAATCCCTATTGTCGAATGTCCATACATACTCTTCCTATTCATAGTTCAATTCGAATTAAAGCATGGTGTCTACTCTTAATTCAAATCAAGATAGCTAACATGCAAGCCTAAATGGTGATCAATCATTCAAACTAGCATATTAACTTATAAGCATAATGAATAAGAACAAAAACCATAATTGAAACTTGGAAACTAATCAAACTTAAAACTAAAGAAAAGAATTTACATAACAATGAAAAGTAAAGTGGAACTAAGAAAAACTTAAGGAGAATTTTTCAGCACAAAGATTTCATTACAACAATTGAAAACTAGAAAGAGAAACTAAGAGAATTTGAGGGAGAGAAGGGAGGGGAGCTCTAGAGAAGTGTTTGAGAGCTCCCCATTTGGGGGTGTTTTTTTGAAGCTTGAAGACTTCTCTATTTATAGGGCTAAGAGGGAGGACCATCATGATGAATTCCAACACCACCATTCCTCTTTTAATACAATCCATAACTCCCACTTCATCTTGTCTATGTTAGTGTGATTGGAATCAATTCCATCCCATACTTCTTTTGCTTCACCTCAAGCTTTCTTCACATGGGTTTTCAAAGGTGTTCAATTGTGGCTGCCTTTTGCTGCCAACCCATGTGGGTTTTCTTTTGGTTGCTGAAAAAAAAAGATTCTTTTGAACCAGGCTTGGTGTAGGAAGGCCTGAGGTTTCAATATGTATCCAATGGGGCTCAAATTTGGATATGTCGTAAAAGACACCCATTGGAACAACTTTTATGAAGAATGTATTCCCATCTGAGCAGTACAAGTATACATTTTGGGCATTGCAAGTTGACTGCCGAAAATAGACTGGAATTGACTCATGGTGTGCATTTTGATGGGCCCACGGATTGGGCTTGGCTTCATCAATTGATACGTTTGAGCAGTCCATCTTGCAGTTCAGAATCTCTTCTTTCCAACCACATATTAATTGGGCCAATACAAGTTGGGAGGAAGAAGCTAAGGCCGAAACAAATTGCTAACTCAGTGTGCTCGTTTTTGCACCATTTTGCATCTTTTCCTATCCAAAGCCACCATTGCTACCTAAGGCCCAATGAACTGAATGATAAACAGAAAAGGGATTAAAATCACAAGTTTAACTCAATAACATAACCAAATCATAAGCTAGATGGGTACAAAATGATATACAATTATGAACTGATCACCACCCAACAAGTTCGAACACAAAAACTAGGATAAGCGCAGATCGTGGCCCCAAGAGTGAGTCTCAGAAACAGAAACCTTCACTGAGTTTGCTATCCTGATCCACCAGATCCTAGCACAAGTGAAGGACAAGCTGTGGGTAAAGACACGCCCGATCCCCAAAAGTCATACGGATCAACACCATCCTAGCTGACTCCAAGAAGTCTGGGATGACCACTAAGGAGCACAAGGGAAAGATCTTGCAGGTGACTTATGTCTCCCAAGTCACAAATAGCGAGCTAGTTATTGAAAACACACCCGTCATCGGCTTTCAGAATAAGGACCTGATCGGGCTTAATCTGCCGCTTAATGACGCCCTAGTCATCTGCATCCAAATTGAACAAGCTGTGATAGAGCGAGTTCACGTGGACGAGGGCAACGCAGCCAACATCCTGCAACTATCTATTATCCAACAGATGGGATTGGAGCCCAAGACCAACAAACTTGCCAGATCGCTCACCGGCTTCAATGGGGCCACATCGATCATTATGGGAGCAATTGACCTTGACATCCACACCCCCGGTGGTCTGCTCATAGACCTTCATGGTCATTGACGAGGTCTCCCCCTACAACGAAATCTTGGGCCAACCATGGATCACAAGATCGAAGCCGTCACATCTGCTCTACACCAGAAGATCCGCTACCCCATCCCTGGGGGTGGGATCGGGCAGATCAACAGTGACCAAGTCATGTCGATGAGATGCACAGTCCAAGGGCTCAAGAAGAGCAAGCAGTTGCAGTTCACATCAGTAATGCAAGCTGCTAACGTGGCATGGCGTGCTCTCAGCAGAGAAGCAAGCTTGAACAATAAGGGAGTTGCAACCTCACAAAAGCAATTAAAGAGCCAGGATCAAGGTGAGGGAATCCACCTGGAAGACTCCCCTGAAAAGGGTTGGAAGCTTGAGGATGACGTTGAGTTAGTACCCCTTGATCCTGGCTTGTCAGACAAAAAAGAGGAGATCGGCTCACGCCAGAACCCAAAAGAGAAGGATCCAGATGAGGGAATCCGTCCGGAAGACTCTCTTGAAAAGGGTTGGAAGCCTGAGGATGACGTTGAGTTAGTACCCCTCGATCCTAACCAGCCAGACAAAAAAGCGCGGATCGGCTCACGCCTAAGCCCAGATGAGATGGTGGAGCTGACTACCTTCCTCCAGAACAACAAAGACATGTTTGCATGGTCACCAGCTGACATGCCTGTCATCGTCTCTATGTCAACCCCGCCAACAAGCCAGTGGCGCAGAAGAGACGCAACTTCGATCCCGAGTGAGTCGAGGTCGACAAGCTCCTAGCTACCGGCTTCATCGAAGAGGTCTCCTACTCAGAGTGGCGAGCCAACATTGCTCTAGTGGCGAAACAAGAAAAGGGCAAATAGAGAGTTTGCGTCGATTACACCGACCTCAACAAAGCATGCCCTAAAGACAACTTCCCATTACCGAGAATCGACCAGCTCGTGAATTCAACTTCCGACAATTAGCTGCTCAACTTCATGGACGCCTACTCCGGCTATAATTAAATCATGATGCACGAGGATGACAAGGTGAAGACCTCTTTCATCATTGAGATAGAGACCTACTGCTACAAGGTCATGCCCTTTGGGCTGAAGAACGCTAGAGCAACCTACCAAAAGCTCGTGAATAAAATTTTCAAGGAGTAGATCGGCAAAACCATGGAAGTCTACGTGGATGACATGTTGATCAAAGCCCTTGAGCGTGTAGACCACATCAAGAACCTCACTGAGGCGTTTAGCATGCTTCCCCAGTATCGCATGAAGTTGAATCCAAGTAAATGCACATTCGATATATCGTCCGGCTGATTCCTGAGATACTTAGTCACACAACGAGGTATTGAGGCACACCTACACCAAATCAAAGTCATTCTCGAGATGAAGTCACCTTCAACAGTGAAGGAAATACAAAGTCTGACGGGTAGAGCAATGGCCCTCAACTGATTCCTCTCGAGATCTACCAACAAGTATAGATCATTCTTTAAAGCTTTGAAGAAGGGACAAAAACACAAGTGAGACGAGGAGTACGAAGTAGCTTTCTAGAATCTAAAGAGTTACCTCACTTCACCTCCCCTACTCTCAAAGCCAATTCCTGGTGAAGACTTGTTCGTGTACCTGACAGTGTCCAGCTCGGCAGTTAGCTCAGCTCTCATCCGAGAAGAACTAGGGGCCCAACATCCAGTATTCTACACGTCAAAAGCTCTCCTTGATGCAGAGACTTATCACATCCCGAATCGGCTCTGCCGTAGCACGATATTGTCCGCTTTGGGCCCCCCTCTCTGCCCTCACGGTTTTGTTTCTAGGAACTCACGAGCAACTTCCCAGTGGGTCACCCATCCTGGGATTGCTCTAGCCCCAACTCGCTTAACTTCGGAGTTCCCATGACTCTGAAGCCAGTGAGCTCCCAAAAGGCCTCGTGCTAGATGGAGGCAGGCATGTACATATAAGGCACATCACCCCCTCTCCGTTGGTTGATGTGGGATGTTACAATCCTCCCCCCTTAGGGGCCCGACATCCTCGTCGGCACACTCGCACCACATGGCAGAGTGGCTCTGATACCAAATTGTCACATCCCAGATCGGCTCTGCCTTAGCACGATATTGTCCACTTTGGGCCCCCCTTTCTGCCCTCATTGTTTTGTTTCTAGGAACTCACGAGCAACTTCTCAGTGGGTCACCAATCCTAGGATTGCTCTAGCCCAACTCGCTTAACTTTGGAGTTCCCATGACTCCGAAGCCAATGAGCTCCCAAAAGGCCTCGTGCTAGATGGAGGCGAGCATGTACTTATAAGGCACATCACCCCCTCTCCATTGGTTGATGTGGGATGTTACAAGACTTGCTACTCAAAATTGGAGAAGCTCATTTTGGCCCTTATAGTTTCCGCAAGAAAACTGCGACCTTAATACCAAGCTCACCAAGTTATTGTCATGGCCGACTTTCCTTTGAGGTCAACCCTCCACAGCCCTGACGCTTCTCAACGACTCATGAAGTGGGCTATAGAGCTAAGCCAATAAGGCGTCCTCTACCGGCCGAAGACTACGATAAAAGCCCAGGCTTTAGCAGACTTTGTGGCAGAATTCACCCCATCAGTTGAAGAAGAGAAATTGGTCAACCAAAAGAAGGAAAGTTCGAGAGCAGACAAGACCTCCGTCGAGCCTGACCAGCCTAGAGACATGTGGCAGTTGCGCGTAGATAGAGCGTCGAACAAAGAAGGAGCTGGAGCAAGTGTCGTCATCATCACCTCGGATGGAACCCTATTAGAGCAAGCTATCACGCTTGGCTTACCGGCCTCAAACAACAAGGCAGAATACGAGGCATTGCTCGCTGGCTTGCGCTTGGCAAAGAAGCTATTAATCAAGAAGCTGCCCATCTACTCAAATTCCTAGCTGATCACAAATCAAGCCTCAGGAGAATACATGGCAAAGCACCCAAGGATGATCTTGTACCTTGCCTAAGTCCAAGAGTTGTTGAAGGCGTTTCCTACCTTCAACATCCAACAAATGCCCCAGTCAGCGCTGGATATCCAGTTCAAACGCTTCATCTCGGTCGAGCACCTTGACCAACCAAGCATAGAAGAGTAGCCAGACTTGATGTAGATTGACGAGGATCCTAGCTAACAAGTCCAAGGCCAGGAAAATCAAACAGAATGCTACGAGATACTACATGAAAGGCGACATGCTTGTTCACAGATCATACTCCGGCCCTCATCTTACTTGCATCAAGTACCCACAAACGCTCGAGGTTCTCTGTAAAATACACGACGACGAATGTAAGAATCACGCTAGGGGCATGTGCCAAGACTCCACGGAGTATGCTTGAACATGTGATCGATGCCAACGCTATAAGCCAATCCCTGGCCTGCCAACCGAGGAATACCATCCATAGAACAGTCCATGGCCATTCATGCAATGGGCCATTGACTTGGTGGGACCTACGCCGATGGCACCTACCAAGAAGGAGATGATGATCGTCACCACTGATTACTTCACCAAATGCATTGAGGCCGAGGCTTTATCCTCTACCAAGGAAATTGACATCGAACGATTTCTCTGGAAGAACATCATCTGCCGATTCGGTTGCCCATAGTCGATAGTCACTGACAATGGTACACAGTTCGTGGGCAGGCAGATCACCGCATTCCTTGCAAAGTATGGCATCAAACAGCACCTGTCAACTCCAAGATACCCACAAGTCAATGGCCAAGCAGAGGCATCCAACAAGATTGTGCTGGACTGCCTGAAGAAAAGACTGGAAGGCGCAAAAGGAAAATGGGTCGACAAGCTTCCAGGAGTCCTATGGGCTTATCGCACAACCGAAACGAGATCGACCGGCGATACACCATTTTCTCTTGCCTATGGGATAAAAGCAATCATCCCCCCGCACATCACAGTCCCTTCCATGAGCATTGAGGTGGACAGTCTCAACCAAAATTGTAAGCAAATGAAAGTCAACCTTGATCTGCTCGAAGAAGAATGAGAAAAGGCCATTATTCGAGTTGCAGCTTACCAGTAGTAGCTCACATCTTACTACAACAAGAAGGCCATTGTTCGAGATGCAGCTTACTAGTAGCAACTCACATCTTACCACAACAAGAAGGCCATTGTTCGAGTTGCAGCATACTAGCAGCAGTTGACATATTACTACAATAAGAAGGCCATTGTTCGAGTTGCAGCTTACCAGCTCGACTCCCTTATCTCCACTGAAGGAAAGCTACTTCTCGAGTACAAACTTCATGGAGTCTTTTTCAAGCGCTATGTCCCCGATATAAGCCCGCAGGCGACAAGCCTTACCTCCATTGCAGGCAAGCTACTTCCTAAGTACAAACTCAATGGAGCCTTTTTTGAGTGCTATGTCCCCGACATACGCACGCAGGCGACAGGCCTTACCTTCACTAAAGGCAAGCTACTTCTCGAGTACAAACTTCATGGAGTCTTTTTTGAGCGTTATGTCCCCAACATACGCACGCATGCGACAAGCCTTACCTCTACTGTAGGCAACCTACTTCCTGAGTACAAACTCAATGGAGTCTCTTTCAAGCGCTATGTCTCCAGACATATATTTACAAGATACAATGAGAATTGAAGTTTGAAAGACAACTGAAAATTTCATAGCAAAGCAGCCAACCAGCCAAGTTCAACAAGAAATAAGGTGATCGACTAAAGACTACTTATTGGAAAAAATTACAAAGTTCAAAAATAGCAAAAAAGAACTACATCTACTAGGGGACTTTGGCAGATGACCCTTAGCCAATCACATCCTCAGCTACCTCCTGATCAACTGCATTGACAACAGCCCATTCTACTCAACTGGCACCATCTGCTTAGCAGCCCCAGCTGCCTGCTCCTCTGCATCTGCCCTAACCTCATCAACTGCTCCACCTTTGGCGTTGTCTTCCTCCGTTGCAGCTTCAACTGCTACCTGCTCTTCAACTGCTTCTACATCCACATCATTTTTCGTGGCTTCGCAGATGAGTCGTGATTGCTGGATAGAGGTATAGTTCTCTCAGTTTGATCCCCGAATCGGCGCAGGCGACCTAAACCCTGCTTCTCAGCAGCCTCCTTACAAGGCAAATCATGGTTTTTGGGCAGTTTGGGTTTAGACTTGAGCAGAACATCCCGAACCTCCTGCATGCTATTGACATTCTTGTTGTTCGCGCTGACAAGGCACTTGACCCTCCTTTGAGGAAGACTTGCTCGTGGCAGAAGGAAGAAGTTCGGTTGAGGACTCGTCCTGATCAGCTAGCAGATCATCTAGGTTCGAGCCATACAGCTTCCATCGTCCAACATCTTCGGCAGTAACCAGCGCCATTCACGAAACTTGATAGGGATGTTCAAAGCTTGTTGAACCTTGATCATGTTCGGGCCGAGATCGAGCTTCTTGCGGATGTCATTTTCTGCAAGTAGGAGACAGAAGTCAGTCAGATGCACAACAAAGAATTCTAGAAAGACTATAGTAGATCAATAGGGTACGACTTATGTCACAGTAGGTTAGAGGAACGAGCGGACTGTCGCCAACCTCCCCTTCCCATCTACCGCTGGCATCCAGCGCGTCCGTATGCCACACATGATCTTCTTGACTCAGACTGTTCCTAGTTCGTGGCACTACCAAATCTTATGCACACGATTCAACAGTTTAGCAAATGTGATGGTTCGTGGTACTATTATGTCTTTTGAGTCACTCCCTTCGTATTTGCACATCTTCTTTGAGGTTACCCATTTACCATTATGGTAAACCAAAAAAAAATTGTCTCTATTTTTTAGCATGACAAAACAGCATTTCATTAATACATGTGAAGCCACCAACAAACCACTGGAATAAAACAGCAATAAAACAACAATACAGCAGCAATCAAACAACAATACAACCACAATACAAAAGCAATACCACAACAATAAACAAGCAAATCCAAATATGAAATGCAAAAATGCATGTATTCTTTTTGCAATCTTCCATAAACAGATTCCAAGAATGTTATCCGAGCAATTTACCAATTAACGTGCAAAAATACAATTAATATCGCTTCTCTTTTGGGTTGCACATCAAATGTCAATCAACAAAATTCATCAAAAAGTTTATGACTTTGAAAAGCAAATGCATTGAGTTGGATCATACAGTGTGAAAGAAATTGAAAATAACAAACCCAACGAAAATAAAGCATTATAGGCAGAATAAGATTGCAAATTTCACCAAGAAAGTAAACAGGACAAGGGAAAAGAAAGTCGAGCTAAATCAAGGGAAAATTTGTCAAAATAAGAAATATCAAATACGGAATCAGAATAGAGTGCTGATACTGAAAGCGATTAAATAAAAGGTGGATCTGGTGGAATTAGCATTGGTATGAAAGTAACTGTTGTTGCCTAGCAACCTGTTAAGCCTGGTCGCTTGCTTTCTGACAGCTTGCATTCATGACTGAAGGGCCAAATCTGCCCAAATTTTGGTTCTCGACAATGGACTTTGTAAGAGAGAGAGAACTGCGAGAAAGAGTTGAGAAAGAGCAAAGAGACAGATGAGAGAGAAAAGAAAAAGTGAGAAAAAGTGATAAGGGCCAATAAATATGTATTTATAGATAGTATTCCCAAAATGTCCAGCCAAGAATGGGTATTTGGAGAAGTAAGTATGGCCTTGATGGTATTTTTGCGGTATTTCCCTAGTATTTCGCCAAATTTCCCTTAATCTTTGATGTTTGACATCTCCAAGACATCTCCCTTAAAGATGCTCTAACCCGGAACCCCCAGACTCTTCTTGTCTTCAAACGCTGGCCGTTCGAAATAAAAGACCACTCTTCATCTCTTATCTCTAACTCTTTTACATTTCTTTTTCTTTTTTTTCTTTTTTTCTTGTTTCTTTGTTCTGGACTTATCTGTACTCGGCACTGACTAGAGAGAGGTTTCTGAAATCTGAATAGGCACACATTCTACAGCAAAGCTCTCTGTCTCTCTGCCATGGCTTCCTCTGCAACTACTCTGTCTCAGAACCCCTTCTCATCCTTCTCTCGGTTCCCACAGACATTGAGAAGAAACCCTCTTCATCTTTTGTCCATTAAAGCTGTAAAAGCTGCAGAACCTGATAAGACCGAGAAACTCAAACAAGCTAAAACCCAAGAGTCTACAAATGCTACTCAATCTTCAACCCCCACAGCTTCCAAGCCTCCCAAGAAGCCTGTTTATTCCAGTTAGTACCAAGTTTTCTGTGAATTGAATAAATCTCTTATATATATATAGACTTTTGGAGAATTAATTGTGGTTTTGTTTATTTAATAGCTTTTTCTTTTGGGCAGTGAAGAAGGGTCAGATTGTGAGGGTGGAGAAAGAGAAGTATCTTAATAGTGTTAATGTAAGTATCTTGATAGTTTGGTTTATATTTTCTTTAATTACTGAGGAAAAAAAGAGAAAGAAAATGAAAAATGGATTATATTGTGATCTCATATGTATATGTGCTATTAATTCCACAATAAATTATATATTATTTGCATTTCTTTTTCTTTTTCTTTTTCCTTGCAATATATACTGAGATGTTTTAAACAATTTCAGTATCTATCTGTTGGGCATCCACCTTATTACAAAGGGTTAGATTATATTTATGAAGACCGCGGTGAGGTAGCCTCTTCATTCTTTTTCACATAATTTATTAATTTCTAGTGTAAATAATGTTATTTTTGTTATAGCCCGAAGTTAAAGCGCAATTGATTATGGCTCTTGTATGTGAGTCCATAGAACATTTTCTTGAGTGACTAATGGAAACCTTTTCAGGTGCTGGATTTACGCATTTTTGAGACTGGTGAATATGCACTCGTAAGAAAACTTACTTATGTCTGGTTTTATGCTTTCTTTAGTTCCGTATAATGTGCTAATTCATTTTTCAAAATTAAAAAATATTCCCATTACTATGCATTGAATTGAGCGATCTCTCGAATAAAAGTGACATTATTGAATAGATAACTTGTAGGGTACACTCCGTATTGTAATTGAGTTATTTGAACGGTTTACTTTGAAATCTCTACTTTAGGAATAGGACCATTCTTATGAAAAATTGGCCAAATCGATAACCATTTAACTGTGCAATTTGATGGTAATCCAAATTTGTCTATTTATTATATCACAATTAGATGTCTCAATGAAAAACCTCAGCCAGTTTTGTTCAAGTGTCAATATAGAGAATCCCATCTTGACTAAATTAACACTAACAATTATATTATAGGTAGCATGGGTTGGGGTACCTACTGCGCCAGCATGGCTTCCAACAGAGATGCTTATCAAGGTACTTGTAACTGCCTGCTTCTTAAGCTACAACATAATTTTAAAGTATATACACAAAGAAGATAATCAAGAACTAATCCATCAACTAAAATGGGGTTTTTTTGTTGGAGTCATTTGAGGTTTCTACTTAGGATTTTTCATATTGATCTTGTACTTGCGTTTTGCGTTTTCTTGCAGTCAGAGAAACTCGATTATGAGAGACTGTAATGCGATAAGCCAATTGAGGACCCAGCATATATTTATCACCTTCTGCAACTCGTATTGTAATTTTGTAAAGATGATTATAATAGATGTCATTGATCGATTAGGAACACAAAGAACACTATGATTAGGCCAACACGTGATGAGGCCTCATTTGAACTCACAAAGTGATTTGATCAAAGAGGAACACGGCAATGACGAACCGTTTGCCACGAAATCTATTATGCCTGGATTTTGGATTCTCAAAGATTATTGTTTCCGATAATGGAACTCAGTTTGATTGCCACAAATTCATAGCTTTATGTTCAACCCTTGGAATCAGAAATCACTATTCCCCACAGGCCAATGGACAAGTTTGTTGGAGAACAATCAGCATGTAACACGAAAATAAATTCTATAAATATTATTAAATCAAATCAATACAGCAATGTTCAATATAACAGTAAAATGAATAGAAAATACTAACTTGGATGGGTGCAGAGTTGCAGTGTTCTTTAGACAGTATTTCTCCTCTACCCCTTGTGCTTATATTTCGATAGGAGTCTACCCACTAGGATTAAACTATCACAAATCAAAGCCTAAGCATTTTAGCTTTGATTTCTAGCGAACAGTGATATATGCTCTCTCAAGAAGTGCTCATGTGTGGAGAATGTTAATGCAATTCCAAAAATTTCTAAATCTTACTGGCTTGGACGAATTGTCATTATATAGAGGTCTAAAACCTCTTCATCCAACAATTGTAATAACTATAACTATTTAAACAGAATTTGAATTTTAGATAATGATATTATCTAAAAATGAATTTCTAATTAATTAAAAAAATATTAATTTTAATCAACATAGCCCAAAGGCCCAAGGCCCATCTTTTGGAGTCCAATTTTCCTGTTCCCCTTTTTCATGTACCATTCCAGTTATCTAACTAATTTCTTGACACATGTCCCTACACTTAACTGCTAACTTAACAAGTAGATATTTTTCTGAGCAATGCTAAAAGCATATGCAACTTCCACACAGGGTCGCTCTCTAGCTACGCGAGGAGAGCTATGTGTCAAATATTAGGGTTTAGGTTTTTCTTGTTCAGCCATCATCCCCTCCTCAGCCTAACCACGCTTGTTTTCATCCACGTTCAGCCACTGTTGTCGCCCTCCTTGAATTGAAAGCATTGAGTCACTTTCCTTCCATGTCGAGTTGCTACCGTTTTTCTTCCACATCGAGTCATTGCCGTTTTTCTTCGATGTCAAGTCACTGTCGTTTTTCTTCCACGTCAAGTCACTGCTATTACTCCTCTCTTCGACTCTAGGGTGCTAGCCCCGTTGTTGTCTCTCTCAGATCCTGGGTGTTGGTTTTATCGTTCTCTTTCTCCTCGGTGTGTCGATGTCTCTGGTGATTGCCTTAGTATGATGGTTTCAGCAGGTTTGCTCCTGCTATTGTGCCGATAGTCTCCAAGTCAACAACGATCATGGTGCAAGCTGCTTCATTGGGGTTGGCGATCACGGTGGAGGTGGCTTTCCTTACGCCCACTTCGTCGTCCGATCTGCGATCTCAAACCTTACCTTCAGGAAAAGACGGTCGTTGTCCAGAGATTTGGAGTAGGGGGCTATTCCCCTAGGGTCTACAGCTTTTATCCTCCTTTTCACAATGTTGGCCCAGGTTTTTGGCCACTAGGGTTGTTGAATACCATCCTTTTATCCATCTTTACGGGTTTGGCTAGTTACTCTACGATGGGAACTGCAAATCTGGGTGATGTCAGTGTACTTCTTGATAAATCTATGGAGATTGCCCTAGTGAAGTCTCCTAGACGCCTTCCTTAATGTGTTCTTAGAGCATTCGTGGGCTTGGCATCCGGCGAATGCTCTTATCCTTGATCCCTGTGTTTAGGTTAAGTGGCTAGGCCAGTTTTGTTATTATTGCGTGGTGTTTTCTTCGTTCTCCCCTTGACGAATCTTTGATTCTCTGCCTGTCTCAAGGACTATGTTTTCATAGGAGGTTTCTTTGTCAATGTTGAGATGATATGGCGTGCTTAGGGGCTTTTTTATTTATTTTCTTTCCTGGCCGGTTTGTGGTTAGTCTCTTTTTTTTGTTGCTCCTTTCAAATTTCTCTTCTTTCATCGCCAATTTTTATGGCTGGAGATGGTGTGCTTAGTGGTTGTTTTCTTTCTTCTTGGTGTATTGTGTTCTCTGTCGGATGTTCTCACTGTCTTGTGGCTGTACAAAAGACTATGATTTCATAGCAGGACTCTTTTGACAGTTGGATTGTGTTGTAGTGTTCTCGTCATAGGTCTTTGCGTTGAAGGTCTATGTGTCAGTTTGCTATTTTATTTTATCTTGCTCTAGCATTGGTCTTGCATGACTGTTTCAAACTCTCTTATTAGTCTATGACATATGTGGTACTCTTTCCTACCATTAGGTTTGTCCCTCATGAAGGTTTTAACGAGGCCACTATTTCATGTCGTTCTATGTAAGCTACTTTGATTCTATGAATGAATTTCATTTCTCAAAAAAAAACAAAAAACAAAAAAAAAAACAAAAAAAACTTCTAACTTAACATTGTTAACCATTTAATAAAATTGAAGCAAAAACAAAAACCAATTATTAAATAAAAAAGAAAAACCTGAAAGCCACCACAACCCCACTGACCTAACCTGGTCAGCCACCCCATCTCATCAACGGCAACCCCGACCCTCTGAGCATCTCATTTTAAAGCCTCGGGATCCATCCTGACCCTTTGGGCTCTTCACCTTCAAGTTCTGATTTGGAGTTAGAGCTCTAGTCCATTGGCACAGCGGAAGGAGAAGAAGATGAGAATGGATTAAAACGGAAGGGAGAGTCGACGTAAGCGTGGGCATGGTAGTCACATACGAATATAAATAGGTAACCAAGAAAAGGGAAACAAGAAAATTGCCCTCATTAGGCCCATATTCTATTTAGTGTTTTAAAAGTGTTGGTGCTTATAAACCATGAAAGGAAACCACTCCATTCCAATGTGGGACTAAGTAAGAGTGAATTTTCCTATACAAACTCTAATAAAGTTAAAGTTGTCAACATGTCAATTCTATATGATTAAAAGAAAAAACTCAAAGAAAAGCAATTACCCCCGTAGAAGTAAGCTTAAAGGGTGTGATGTATAATTTTACTACCTAAAAATTAGATAGTTAAATTCAAGAAATAAACTTGCAAGCGCACAAGGTTAATGCAATATAGCCAAGGCAAGTACAAGGTCGTTCCCACAAAGACTGAATAAATTCTCAAGTTGTTGTGAATTATAAACTAATTTAAATCCTAAATTACTCTAGACACCCTAACTAATGACTCAACTAAAACTTAATAAAGGAGTTTTGAAAGTTGATTTTGAAAGATTTTCTTTAAGAGAACGTTGAAAACAAGAAAATTAAAAGGCAAGATAACGAAGAAAAACCTGAACTAAATAAGTTCATGAAAATTTTTAAAGAAGCTTACCAAGACAACAATATCACCACAATTCCTCTTATCCAAACCTTAGCATGCATACTATGAAAATTCCCAAGTTATGTTGATGATTAGTTCTCCAAAATTATGATTAGCTCTTTTCATAGAAATTAACCACTTCTTCTTACACACAATTTATCCTTGGCGTGAGACATAAACATATAAAAAGACCTTAGGTTCAATGAGAACTTCACACAATCACATAAACCCCAATGAGTATGATGTTTACCTTAGACTCATTCATGAATTTAATCACAAGAAGCAAAATTCATATTAGGCATGGCATATACCCTAACATGCATCAAATTACTTAACCAAAAATCTAGATGGTAGCTAAGCATCAAGATCATTAGTTAAGAAAAATAAGCACAGTGATTAAATTTCAACAACATGGAAATTCTAATACCATGACATAACTAAGTTTCGAATAATTAGAAAGGGTTACATTGTGTCTTAGTAAAATAAAATTAGTTACTCATAATCATAGTAACAAAGCAAAAATAAATCATAGAGAAAGAGATAAGAAAAACCCTTAGAGTTTAGAGGCACAGTCGCTCTTCCTTACTCCACGGTTGAATTCCGAAATTTCTGGTATATCCTTCAAGGCCCCCGACCTCTCCTCTAAAAAGAACCTAAAACCTAGTTAGAATGGGCCTAAACAAGTGGCCTTACACGAAGACTTGATTTCCAAGTTAGTTCCTAACTAGAAAAGGTAATTAAAACTAAGTATCCTAAAATCTCTAGGAAACTGCATGTGATCCTCTTTGCGAATGCTATTTGAATACCTTCCTGACCTCAGAAAATTTCGTACAACTACTCTTTGGAAATCTCTGGATGTCTTCTTTTCAGCCATATGTCGTTTGCCTTAATCCGATGTCGTATGAGTGAGTTATGGCCAAAATACCCCTACTGACTCAGTATTCTCCGAAAATTGGTTTAGGCTGAGTTGTCTAATTAAAAATGGCACCTTAGCAGTCTTAAAAAATTATGAAAATATTCATGGACAAACTTCAAGATTCTATCTTCCATATCTAATTAGAATCATGTCAAACTCTATTACGAGGAATATTTGGCGAATTTATACATTTCGTAGCTCATAAGCTGAAAAACCAGAAAATAACTAAAATCAGCATCTTTAGTCCAAATTAATTGACAAAACTAAGTAAAATGGATATAAAATCATGTGAAATTATGAACATTTCAAGGTGTATGCAATATCAATAAGTATATATTTCAAGCCTAATTCAAAGGTGAGGCTCAAAGGCTCACTTTACATTTGGTAAGTGCAGGAAGACCGACATTTATAAAGAGTATAAACTTTCTCTACTTTTCCAAGAGACTCGAGTTAATGAGTTTCATTCAAACTCACTTTTCTCAAACAATTTTGAATTATTTTGTATGCAGGTTTTGAGATTGAGGTTGAAATACTTCAATCTTGATGGGTTTTGGCTGTGAATGTGTGAGTGTTGTTGGTGTAGGGGCTATTTCGTTCCAGTAGCTGCAAATGGGCCTAGGCTGCTGTAAAGAGCAAATGGATAAAGTTGCCCCTGTGCTTGAGTTCATGAATCAAGCCCAAAGAGTGCTTCGAAAAGTTCGTGGAGCCTTAGGAAGCATTTTGGTTCCTTTCACCAACAAGACAAACAACTGTTACAGATCAATATTATGGCTTGGCCTGAGGAGGTTTAGCATGGGAGCTAAGCCTCCATGAATTTAGCAATAGAGAGAGAGAGAGAGAGAGAGAGAGAGAGAGAGAGAGAGAGAGAGCTTGAATTTCTTGCGGGAAACAAAGGTTCAGAGAAAGGGGAGAGGAAAATTTGGGAAGATTTGATGAGGGAAGAGAGGGAGAGATAGGGATAAAAGGATGGGTGGCTTGAGTAGATTTTCCAACAGCTTGACGATTGCTTGGTCATGCTCTGGATGGTTCATGGGAGAAAGATGAAGAAGATGGAAGAACACGGCTTGAAATTGAAGCTTCCAGCAATTAGTAAGGATGTTTGCTCACTTTGGATGAGTTGAGATGATGGGCAGGAGATGCCCCCTTTTATAGGCGCTGGAAGCCCCTTCTGGTTCAAGAACCCTAGCTGACTTTCCCCAAATTCTACCAAGTCCTCTCCTCCATTTCCCTTCACTTCCTTTGATTCAATCCATTTTTGTGAAAATTCCTTAATCCAAGCACATTGGGATAGAGCATTTTGGGGTTCCAAGGTTTTCCTGCAGCTGACTTCTTCCATCTTGGGTGAGAGGCCTCTTGCTTTTCCTCCTGGTTTTCCTACCAAAGCTTGTAGAGGAAAGAATGGGTAAGGGTGTTGGTCTAAGGTGTCTTACTTCCAGCAGCCAGTGCACATGGGTTTCAATTAGTTTTAACAATGGCTTGGTTTTGATTTGGTTTTTATAGGGTGTTGGGATATTTTCTAAGGTGCTGGGTCATTTCTCTAAGGTGCTGGGTCATTTTTTAAGGTGTTGGGCTATTTTTTTTCCCTCTCTTATGCTTACTCATATATTTGGGCTCAAGAAATGGGCTTGAGTTTAATGCTCTCAAGCAGCCCAAAACTTCCACTTCTTGGACGATCAATAGGCCTCATGAATACTCATAACTATCCATACCACAACCCACTCAACAAGCCCCAGGCATTTGCTTAGCTTGGGCCCACTTAAGCTTGTAGCATGGCTCGGTACTAACATAAAGGTTTTCTTCGCTCAACATTGCGTGTCATGTGGTGTGTTTGTGCTCGAACTCTGCCGTATTATAACGGGCTATGGCCGGGCCAAGTGGTGCTTGACGGGACAATGAGCACGGGTTCATGGAACTAGTACATTTTACAGGCTCGTTGCGACCTCTCTACGTGGTGGGTTGCGTATTAGCTTGGTGTGGCATGCAGACCATAACTTGTGTAAGCGTAGAAGACAAATTCCTGTGCACTCCAGTCGGGCTCCTTTCTCGATTGAGTGTTGTATTGGGCTAGAAATATATTTGACCCAGCCTTGAATTTTTTAGGCCTCAATAGTTGGCTATTTAACATTTTATTATTCAATTAGATTTTGATTTAATTTGAATTGATTGCTTGACCTTTTTGTTAAATAATGTTTTGTCCAATAATGTTTTGCCAATTGTTAGTTGACCTTTTTGTTAAATAGTTTATTCTTCACATAACCTTTTTGTTAAATCATGTTTTGCCAAAAAGTCTCTTTTGGTCTCTGTTGTTTATCATTTTTATCACTAAGGTCCCTGTGATTTCAATTTGATCATTTTTGTTCCTATGGTTTCAATTTCAAGTAATTCAAGGACAACTCTCAATTTCTGTCAATTTTTTTATAACTTCAATTACTTATGGAGAGACAATTCGGTCAAATTATTAAAAAATACAATTCTTTTTTAAAATAACAAATACAAAATGAAAAAAATTAATAATAAATAACAAAATTCTTTCCTTTTTAAGCCCTCACCTCCCACCATAACCACCATCAAGCCACTGCCCAACATCACCCACCCAACAACCAACCCTTACCACCGTCCCACTGCAAAACTTCTCTCTCTCTCTCTCTCTCTCTCTCAAGTCCAGCCCAAAAAATTCAGTGCAAGCAAAAGATTGCTCATAATTTATTACAATATGGCCAATAGATATGCAAAAAACAAAAAAAAACAAAAAACAAAAAACAAAAAAGGCTCCAACCCAGCCCCACCCACCAAGAACTACTCCTATTTCAATTTTATTTTCACTTATTATGGCTTTTTGATGGTGTTTTTGAGAAACAGAACTTGAAGTTGGGAAGGGAAAAATCTATAGCTATTTCCAAGTTATTAAAAATCAATTGATGAACAAAGCTGTATATTGGAGAAAAAAAAATATTTATTAATTATTTATTTTGTATTGTTTATTTTTAAAGGAATTAATTTTTTAATAATGTGTTGACTAAATTAGCCCTCCACAAGTAACAAAAGTTTAAAAAAAATTAATAGAAATTGAGGATTGTCCTTGAATTGCTTCAATTCAAATTGAAACCACAGGGACGAAAAAGTTCAAATTAAAACCACAGGGACCTTAGTGGTAAAAGTGATAAACTACAATGACCAAAAGTGACTTTTTGCCTTCATTTTTTCACTATTTAAGTAGGTTAATATAGGGGTGGGCATAAAAACCGATAAACCGATTAAACCGACCGAACCAACCCAAACCAAACCGAAAAAGAGTGTTTTTTGACCAAACCGAAAAAGTCAAACCTGGACCTGAACCGAACCGAAGGTCCACGGTTCGGCCCTCGGTTCTAATTTTTTCAGAACCGGTGGACCTGAACCGAACCGGTAATATTTAAATATATATATAATTTACAAGTGGCCTCGTGTGATTGGCCAAAAAAAGAGGAAGTGTGAGGGTGCTTGCACCAGATCCCTTACGCAATTTTTTTTTTGCTGTAACCCTTACGCTACTCTCTCAGTCTCTCTCTCTCTCACTCAGTCTGAAACCTTCTCTTCGTTTTTGACCTAAGAGACCAAGCGGCGCCTCAATCTTCTTCTCTTCGTTTTTGAGCGGCGCCTCACCTCTCTCTCTCTCGAGCTCGATCCGCCTCACCTTTCTCTCTCTCTCGAGCTCGACCAGCCTCACCTCTCTCTCTCTCGAGCTCGACCCGCCTCAGCCTCAGGTCTCTCTCTCTCTCGACCGCGCCGCCTTCAGCCCTGCGATTTCTTCCTCTCCTGCGATCCTTCAGCCCTGCGATTTCTTCCTCTCTCATATCAGTCAAAGGTGATTAAATTTATGGTTTATTCTAGCATCATCTTCCTTTGAATTTAGGGTTTATTCTAAATTAAATATATGATTTTTTTTCTTTTAAATTAGGCTTGTTGATTTGGTGGTTGAGGTTCTGTTCCTTTGAATTTAGGGTTTGTTTTCTTTTAAATTAGGCTTGTTGATTTGGTGGTTGAGGTTCTGTTGGTGGTTGGTTGAGGTTCTGTTTTAAATTAGGCTTGTTGATTTGGTGGTTTAGGTTCTTGTGTTAAATTATTCTAATTAGGGCTGCTACCAATTAATTTTTGTTTTATGAAATTAGGTTCTGTTTATGCTGCTGCTATTCTGTTGTTATGTTGCTGTGTTAATTATGTTTATGTTTCCTTTTGTTAAATAGGTTGTGCTGCATGCTAGGTCTGTTTTGATTGGTTAGTTTCTGTTTTTATTAAAGAATAGATGGAAGAGTGATGATATATTTGCAATCTGACATAGTTTAGTTCATGCATGATACTTCAATTTTTTTGAACGAATTATGGTTAGTTACATATTAAAGATTAAGACATGCAGTTCAAATTTTGGTTTTAATTTTAGGAATTTTTTTTAGAGCAATGGGTATTTGGTTTGAATTTATGAAAGGAATGAAGCTTGTTTGTAACCTAACCCTTTTTTTGATTTCATTCACAGTTGTTAAGCATTGTTGCTGCTGCTGAGCTTTGAAAGTTTGGAAAATTTTGCTTAAATGGAGGTAAATATTCACTGCTGCTGCTAATCTAATTAAATCTGTTTTTGTAATCTGTTTAAATCTGTTTAAATCTGTTTTTGTAATCTGTTTAAATCCGTGTTTGTAATATGTTTAAATCTGTTTTTGTAATCTGTGTTTGTAATATGTTTAAATCTGTTTTTGTAATCTGTGTTTGTAATATGTTTAAATCTGGTTTTGTAATCTGTTTTTGTACTGTGTTTTTATAATCTGTTTTTATAATATGTTTTTGTATTCTGTGCCAACCATTGAGGAGATGGAGTTTTATGAAGCAATTGAAATGGGCAATGTTTTCATTTGTATAAGTATATTTGAATCCGATTATTTTCTCATTTTTATGTGTTCTAACTCAAATTGGTTTGTTTTATTTTATTATTTTTTGTAGAAATGGGGAGTAAAACATCCACAACAAATTTGAATAAGACTCTCCCTTCTTAGTGTGATGAAGATATATTGGAAGGTATTTTTCTTGCATCTTGTTTTAATTATGATCTGTTTATGGTGAAACTTTGTGTTAATTCTTTTAAGTGTTATGTAGGTTGCTTTGTTAAGGCTTTTGGAAGAATGGAGGCAGCTGATTTTTTGCAAGGATATTATCTTTAGACTTTATGTGTATTTTTGTGATGGGTTGTAATATTTCATAAGTTTCATTTGGATTGCTTGCTTTATTTGTAAGTTATTTGTTGTAATGGTTTGTAAGTTTCATTTTGTAATGGTTTGTAAGTTTCATTTTGTAATTGCTTGCTTTTATACATTGAATTTGCATGCTTGGAATGATGGATTGCTTTTATACATTGAATTTGCATGCTTGGAATGATGGATTTTTATAGGTTGAATTTACATAATTTTAGGATTTGAAAGAGATGTGAAAATGTGATTTGGGCTTGTTAATAAGAACTTATTAGGTTTTGGAAATTTGACAACAAAAAAAGGGTTTTGGCTGAAAGAGAATTCGATTTGGGCTTTTTTTTGGCTGAAATTAAATATAATTTGGACTTTTGAAAATGTAAAATTGGGCCCAAGCCCAAACCGGTCAAAAGGCAGAACCGACCCGAGACCCGAGCCCGTTTTCGGTTTGGCTCAATTTCGGGTTTTCACCTGGACCCGACCCGATCCGAGAACCGAAGTCACCATCGGTTCAGCTCCACGGGTCGGCCAAATCTGGACCCGACCCGAACCGTGCCCAGGCCTAGGTTAATATAATATATAATTCATTTGTGCAAGAGCATTTTAGTAATCAAATTAGTTTAGAGTTTTTTTTTAATACAAGCGATAGTCTAAACTATTCTAAATTATTTAATTTAATCAGCAGAGGTTCGAATTTGGGTGCAAAAAGGCAAGCTTGTCTGGCCAACTAGCCTAATTCACACCTACAATTAGTTTAGATTTGGATAAGCGACATCTACATGTGTAACACGTTATGTTGTAAATTGATTAAATTAAAATTGCCCATATTAATAATAACTCCAAATCTACATGGGGTAAAATGTCATTTATCCAAAAATAAATGAGAATGAATATACATACAATAACAAAGAGAATCAACCTCATTCATGTGCTAAGTTATATAATTTACTTCTTCCCATGCTATTTATCTCTCGCTTCTTCTCCAATTTCTTACTTAACCATTCATAAACATCTCATTAATGAATCCTATGGTTTTAGAATCCCGTGTACCATACGAGTACACAGTAAGCTACAGATTTTTCCTGGACTGGAAAATGACATATTGTCGATTGACAAGGAGATTATTTTAAGAGCTCCACAACAAGAAGGAGAACATTGACCTAAAATAAACTTAAAAAAGATAAAATAAAATAAAAAAGGAGGAGAGAGAGTTATCTTTGTTGCAGCTGAGTACTGAAGCAAGAGCTTGGCGCCAGGACTTGAAAAAAAAAAAGATTTTGATGGCAATTTCCACCTCCTTTGTGCCTGTTGTTTCTTTCAATTCTGTCTCGTCCTCCCCCTCCTCTTCTTTGCCATGTCCTTCTCTGAGTTCTTCGAGTGCCCGTTACCGTGGTTTGTTGGTGAGTAAACAGCGCTTGCGTGGGCGATTGGTTGTTAATTGCTCATCTTCTGAAATGGGTTCCAGTTCTGACTCTGCGAATGGAAGGTATGGGACTACAAGTGCCTTTTGTTCTTTCATTTATGTAGTGGGTAGTGACGAAGTTCCGGTTTTATTGTCTAGTTTGGAAAGAATTAAGGTATTAGGTGTTTGTAGAAATGTCTAAGTGGAAGTTTTGGAATTGGAATGGGGTTGTAATTTAAGGGGTATGTTGCATTCTTGGTTGTTGAATTTTGAGATAATTGCAACGAATTTCTTTTCTTCTTCTTGTGTTAGTCTTGTGCTGTTAATTTAGATACCATTTCTCTGGTTTCTACTTTGTTAACTTCAGGTCGTTTAACAGACATACTCAAATGCCATCTATGGCTCCCTATGGGGTAACAATGAATGGAAATGGCCAGTCTGGGCCATCTCATAAATGGCAAAGGGTCTTACTTAAAGTAAGCGGGGAAGCACTTGCTGGAGATCACACGCAGAATATTGACCCAAAGGTCTGATAAATTCTTAAACCATACTGTGATAATTATCCTTCTTTTGTTGCTTTCTGATATAGGAGTATTTTTCCCCGTACAATATTAGGTAACAATGGAAATTGCAAGAGAGGTTGCATCGGTGACTCGCCTTGGCATTGAGGTATGTTCAATGCTTTAGATTAGAGAATTGTAATTTGCATGACATATTCTTTTTATATACTTGAAGGTAGGGGCGCACACACACCCACAGAAGTTTTATTAATATTTGTCTTGCAATATTATTGTAGTGTGATGTTGATGATTACAATATCTGTTCTATAAAGTTCAACTTAGTGAAATTTGGGGATTCCAGAATTATCTATGCACAGATTAACATGCAGTCTGGGAATTGATTCAGGATAAAAATAATTGCATTGTAGGCTTCTTTTATTGAAATATCCAGCATAATGTAGGCATTGCATAAAGTGGAATAGTTTCAATGGTTTAATATTTCTATAAATAGCTAATCGGATTGCACTAATGAGATTTAGTGAGCTTATGAAATCCAAAAGCGTAGTTTATTGGCATCTGGGTATGTGTTAGTCATCTTAGTCAAATATTTCAGGTTGCCATTGTGGTTGGTGGGGGAAATATCTTCCGTGGATCTTCGTGGGCGGGAAGCAGCGGTCTTGACCGGTCATCTGCTGATTACATTGGGTAATTCCTTTTATTGGCATTGACTGAAGTTTTTTTTATCTCGCCTGTCAAGACTTCTGGTATTTTGCAGTTGTGTTTTCAAATGTTTATAATTTGCAGTGTGATCGGTGATTTGTTTATCTGGATCTGGTTCATTTCATGTATCATGGACTTAGGATAATTTGTTATTTAAGTAGTTTATCTATTATTGAGGTTTTGGACTTGGTGCTTTTTCATCCATATGCAAAACAAAAGTAACTTATGGCTCTCTCTCTCTCTCTCTCTCTCTCTCTCTCTCTCTCTCTCTCTCTCTCTCTCTCTCTCTCTCTCTCTCTCTCTCTCTCTCTCTCTCTCACACACACACACACACACTCAAAATGTGGGCTATATTGTAATTAGCACTACTTAGTTGACCACATACTCGCTTCACTACTATATTAACTTGAATTTCACAATATTTACCAATTCCAACTTTAAAATGTCGGATGAAAGGAAATGAGTTGTGGTTCATACGTGAAAGTTGAGCAGTACTTGCCTTACATGACATGAAAATTGAGGTTTTTTATGGACTATTGTACTTTTTAAGCTTAGAAACTTTCTTTTTAAGTATGCATATTTCTGGTGTTTTATTTTCTATTTACTGTTTATATTCAATTTTATAGGATGTTGGCAACTGTCATGAATTCAATATTTCTTCAAGCAACAATGGAAAGTATCGGCATCCCTACTCGAGTGCAGACTGCATTTCGTATGTCTGAGGTTGCAGAGCCTTATATACGTCGAAGGGCTGTGAGGCATTTGGAGAAAGGGAGGGTAGTGATCTTTGCAGCAGGAACTGGAAATCCATTCTTTACCACTGATACTGCTGCAGCACTTCGTGGTGCAGAAAGTAAGTTGAATCTTTTGTGTTTGAATGCTACCTTGGCTTAATGAGAATTCATGGTACCTATCATAGTGTGAGGCAAACCACTGCAGTTAAAAGTAATTTATTTAGGATGTTTCAAAATTTGCCCAAAGTTACTAATTAATGTACCCAAGTTTGTTCTAACACTGTCTTGACTGTGGCACCAAATATAGTCCTGATTATTGAATTTCAACTTATCTTTGGTGGAAAATGTCAGTCTAAGAAACTAATTGCTTTGCTCAATTTTAGTATCTTTCAATCAATTATTGATCCAGTCAACGGACAGGTTGTGCTCAAAACTGCAAATGTGGGTGGGTTTTAGGAACTTTTTTCCTTGTTTCAAACTGTTTTTCATTTTCTTTTTTATCTAGTCAATGCAGAGGTTGTGCTGAAAGCTACAAATGTTGATGGGGTTTATGATGATAATCCAAGGTGTAACCCAAATGCCCGTCTTCTTGATAATCTAACATATCAGGAGGTGATGTCCAAAGATCTTTCGGTGATGGACATGACTGCCATTACTTTATGCCAGGAAAACAACATTCCTGGTAAGTTCTTTTTTTGGTTGGTATCCAAAACATGTGTGTGTGTGTGTGTGTGTGTGTGTGTGTATTTCTTTTGTTCTTTTCAGTTATTTTTCCCATTTTATCCTTTTTACCTAATGCCATTTGGATTGATCTTGGTATTTGTAATATCCAACCTTCTAACCATGTAGAACAGGCTCTTATTGATTCTTTCGTATGGTGCAGTTGTTGTGTTCAATCTAAACAAACCGGGTAACATCTCAAAAGCCATAAAGGGAGAGAAGGTTGGCACATTGATTGGAGCAACACGGAATTCTACTGTGACAACATGAGGCGTGGTTTTCATTTTTCCTGGTTGAGGTTATATTGAGGATGGTTTACGGCATCTTTTCTTTGTTTTTTTTGTTTTTTGTTTTTTTGCTTTTTTTTGTCAATGGTATTCAGCATCTTTAGTGTAAATAAATTTTGAATTTTGTGTTTTAACAATTTGGAAGTTTCGTAGCATTGTTAGTTGATCCAAGTAATTCAGTCTAGTCATTGCACAAATTCAAGCTGAGAAAAAGGGAAACATGAACAACAGCAAAGAGCATCATGAAACGAACCCAATCATTAATATGTTGTGTTGTAGTATAAGCAACTTTGCCGAGTTTGGCATTCAATGGAGGTAGCAAATGTTTCCTTTAAAAGTTTCCTTTGCTAACCGATGTGGCACTTTGATACTAAAATTTGCTCTACTTCAAAACTTTCACTCGCATATTATTCAGGAGACGAAGGCTTGGAATTTAGACTGTATTATTCACCTCATTGATCCTTGTATTATCCCCTGTTACATGTAAGTTTTTCTTCCGGAATTGGGACTATGAAGATCAGCTTGTATGGCCATGAAGCAAGAATGGGCAATTTACAATAAAGAGTGGCTAGCACTGGTCAATGAAGAATGGTCAGTGCTTGTCTCCGATCCCTCAGAATACTATGGATACAAATATTTGGAAGGTGGTTTGTAGCCCCTTTGACAAGCTTAAGGTTGAGAATGCTCTGCGTCTTCCAGAGAAGTGGAGACAATGTAAGTGGTTGTTGAGCCCTTAATGCTAATAGGTCATGGACACGTCATCTTGAGACTTCATGATCACTTCATCGATATAAACCTCAAGAGTGTCTTATTATATTGAGTTTTTATCAAAAATAGCCAAAATTTACCTCATACCTTCATAAATGTCAACTTTTATAAAAACTTTCAAAAATAGCAAAAAACTCACCTAAATGGACTCAAATGCCCTCAAAACTAAAACCCACGTAAACCTAAAAAGCAAAACCTGCAATCTCTGTCTTCATTTGACTGATATAAAACATAAAAACTCCGCTGCGTTTCGATCAATGTTATATCATTGGAGGGACAAGCTTTTGTGGGTACCTACTTTTGTGGTTGATAATGATTAAGCCAAAAATCGTCCTTGACCCCATTAACAAGCTTCTGTAAATTATTTACGGGACTTTGAGAACCAGACATCTCAATTAGGCTCCCTTGTTTCCCATCATGTATATACGGCCAACTTGAACCATGAGTACCATTTCGAGGACTTGAAAATGCCAATCCTATTCCCATTTGAGTACTCATCCCACTGAAAACTGTTACAGCAAGTTTCTCTCCGTAATGAGGCCGACTTGAGTTCCCGATAACAGTAAGTTTTTTTGTTTATTTACAGTGATGATCGCCATATTCTTCCCTACAACGATATACAACATAGATCGACACGTATGGGAGTTTTGAAGTCAAATGAAAACAGAGATTGCAAGTTTTGTTTGTTAGAATTATGTGGGTTTTAATTTTGAGGGTATTTGAGTCTATTTAGGTGAATTTTTTGCTATTTTTGAAAGTTTTATAAAAATTGACATATATGAAAATAATGGGTAAATTTTGGCTCTTTAATAGGTGGTTTTGCAGTCCTCAGTCCCAATGACATACACCCCCACTGCCCCCAAACATCTAAATGTGGTTTGCGTATATCTTTTTCTGTTAACATGGTTTGGTTGTGTTGAATCAAGCGTCGCCATCTAGGAAAGATAAGAGTTGATATATACAAAGAATAGAGAGCAAATCATTATATCAACAAGAGTTTATACACGAGGCAAGTTCCTATTTGAATGCCCGAAGCAGTTGACAAGTTTAACGGTCGAGGGGTATTCACACTTCTAAAGATTAGAGGGCTTAAAACCAAATTGAAAGTCTAATTGAAAATCGAAAGTAGGTCATAATACACGAGGCATTCGTAAATTTTTCCTAAATAATAAAAGAGAGCGCTGCTATTTCTATCCGTCCTATTTTCCCACCCACCATGTAAATTTGAAAAAAATACAATTTAATCTTTCCACCCACTATTATTCCTAAAATAGCCTTTCATTAGAGTGCTGCTATTTCCAACCTCAGTCCTATTTTCTTACCTACCTTATCTTCCCAC
The DNA here is from genome assembly GCA_020521455.1 of Prunus kanzakura. Classification (NCBI taxonomy): domain Eukaryota; kingdom Viridiplantae; phylum Streptophyta; class Magnoliopsida; order Rosales; family Rosaceae; genus Prunus; species Prunus kanzakura. The sequence goes on from BPUM01000016.1 coordinate 2,032,639, forward strand.
CCACCATGTCAATTTGAAAAAGGGAGCTTTAGTTTTAAACCATAATATAGTTTACTAATTTAGTAGAAAGAAATACAATTTAGTCTAATTAGCAAAAGGCCAAACACCAAAATGTAACAAAAATACCATTACAAAATATGAAAATTACAACAAATGCCATTTTCAATATTTAGTTTTAAACCAAAGCTGGACAAACGACATCAAACCCAAAACTGAAACAGAAACGACATATAAACCGAAACCGAAATTGAATCACAACCCATTCGCGCGACCTTTCAACTTCACCTCCAAAAAACCTCTTCAACTGTTCCACAAAAATCCCCAAAATCTCAGCCAACGGCGACGACCATCTCAGATTCCTAGTCTTCACTCTCACTTTCGGCAAAAAAGTGTAAGGAATCAACTCTCTGATACCTAGTCTTAATTTTTTTTTTCTGCAATGTAGTTTAGGTTTACGTTTTCGTTTTCATTTTCGTTTTCGTTTTGGTTTTTTTGCATCTCAGATTCCGGTTTGGGGTTTCGTTTTCGTTTTCGTTTCGTTTTGGTTTTCTGCATCTGAGATTCCGGTTTGGGGTTTCGTTTTGGTTTTGGTTTTTTGCATCTCAGATTCCGGTTTAGGGTTCGTTTTCGTTTTCGTTTTTGTTTTGGTTTTGGTTTTCTGCATCTCAGATTCTGGTTTGGGGTTTCGTTTTCGTTTTCCTTTTGGTTTTCTGCATCTCAGATTCCAGTTTGGGGTTCCGTTTTCGTTTTCCTTTTGGTTTTCTGCATCGCAGTTTCCGTTTTCGTTTTGTGTTTTGGATTGCTCATATTATATGTCTATTATGTTTGATGTTTTGCCTTTTGGATTGCTCTTATTATATGTCTATTATGTTTGATGTTTGGCCTTTTGGATTGCTCATATTATATGTCTATTACGTTTGTGTTTTGGATTGCTCAGAAAAACAAACTGCATTGCAGAAACACAAACTGCATTGCAGAAACACAAACTGCATTGCAGAAAAACAAACTGCATTGCAGAAACTCATAGTGTTTTCATCCCTTCTTGTTTCAGATCACAAAATGGCGCAAGAGAATGAAGCTCAAAACCAACGAAAGCCAAGATTCAAAACAATGGCTCAAAAGATAAAAAAAAAAAAAGCCATCCTATGATCGAAAAGCAAAGCACCCAGAATATGTCCAATTTCGGTGCAGCCTCAATGCTTTCAACAGCATCATTGCAGATGTTAAACCAAGGCTCAATCAAAGGCAGAAGATGTTGCTCAAGAAAACCCCCTTCTGGAACTTCATTGAGCTGTTTTACGAAAAGAAAATTGATATGAATAACTTGAATAAGTCGAACCTCGACTTAATACAGCTGCTGAACCAGTTTGATCCAGATTCAAAGTCCTTCAAGTTCGGCACAAAATCATTCCACGTCACAGGCAATGCAGTGACTGAGATCCTAGGACTGCCAAACAAAGGAGAATCTGTCACACTTGGCTATGATAGATACACTGCTGCCTTCAGAACAAGGCACTTTGGACAAAAGGGAAAACCATCAAAAAGCCAGGTAGAAGCAGCATTACAAAAAACAATTGCTTTGGCAAACCAGCTGAAGAAAGAAAAGGCCAAGGCAGAGCAAAAGGAGCAAAAGAAGAGAGGAAAAGCAAAAAAGGAAGCTGAAGAAGAAGAAGAGGAAGACAAAGAGGAAACGGAGGTTGTTGACTACGACAAGGAGGTGGTCAGCCTAATCTTGATCCTGCTTTGCATGACATTCCTCTTTGCCAACTCTTCAACCTCTTTGCACTGGAAAATATTTGAGCATTGTGTGAATCTAGACACACTCTCAAGATATTCGTGGGCAAGAGCTGTTGCAGCCTATATGAATGAATCCTTGATTGCAAAAGCAAAAGAAAAAGCGAAAAAGGGAGGAGAAGCATCTATAGGAGCTGTTTCGGGTTGCACTACCCTAATATTGGTAAGTAAAGAGTCGCTTATCAATGCATTTTGAGTTTTAGGCAATGCAGTATCCAACATAATTTCTGTACTGCAGCTTCTATTTTGTGAGAGAACAAACATCATACAGCCAATCCTTGGCAAGGAGGAAGAAAATCCTGCCATTCTTAAATGGAGTCTTATGGAACTCCACACAAGATTCAGCCAAATAAAAGACTTAAATGACATCGAGGTATGCAATTTATCGCATGTTCTCTTTTAATGTATGTTGAATGTGAATCCATGCTAAATCATTCTCATTGTACAGGGTATTTTCAAAGCCCCAAAAAAGCGAAAAACTACCGGGGAAGAGGCAGACCCTGTGGAGAAGGTAATTAAAATCTGTACATAGTGCATTTCAGTTTCTCTTTTCCATTGCAATTTCTAAACCATTCTCATTGTACAGGGTGATTTGAAAACATATAAAAAGAGAAAAACCACCAGAGAAGAGGGAGAACCTCTTGACAAGGTAATTAGAATCTCTAAACAGTTTCTGTTTCCTGCAATGCAGTTTGTGTTTTTCCCACTACGGTTCCTAATTAGTTTCTTTTCAATTTGCAGAATTGCCAAATTGAAGATGATGAAGGAAAACAAGGAGAAGCAGAGCCCCCTACACCTCTTGCAATTCAAGACATCTTGGTAAAATCCATGACAGACCAAATCAAAAATCGCCAACGCCAAGATCCTAGCTTCGTTTTCCCAAAAAGATTACAATTGTGGAAGGACAGTGAGAAGAAGATGACAGAGCTGTGGGACATATTTATCCAGGCAGAACAAAGATCAATGGAGCTGCAAGAGGAGTTGGAGAAACAAAAAGACAAATTAGATAATGAAGAATGTATAAGTGCTGCCTTGACAGTTGAATCAACATTTCAGCGTCAAGAAATACTAAATCTGAAAAGGAGAATTGCAGAATTAGAAGGCCAGAAACCTCACATTGACCACGAACCAGTTGAACAGAAAGAAGAAGAGAAAGAAAAAGAGAAAGCAGAAGAGAAAGAAGAAGAGAAAGAAGAAGAAGAGAAAGAAGAGGAAGAGAAAGAAGAAGAAAAGGAAGAAGAAGACAAAGAAGAAGAGAAGAAACAAGAAGAGAAGAAGAAAAATGCTCAAACACCTGATGTTCCTTCAAGAATACAAAGGCTGAAGAACAGAGAAAGAAAGAGGCTTCAAGCATCCTGCTATGAGTACGAAAAAGATAAGCAACCAAAAAAGAAGGACGCAAAAAAGGGTGATGAAGAAATACCACAATTCAAGCTTATCTCTTCTGAGGAGCCATCAACACAAGAGGATCCTCTAAATCAAATGGAGGTATGCAATTACTGCACTTCAAGCTTCCTTTTGTTCATGTTTTCTGCGTTGCAGTTTCTAATTAGTTTCCTTTCAATCTGCAGTCAACACAAGAGGCATCTCAGCCTGATGCCACAAAGCCACTTCTTGATTTCCCAAAAGGAACAAACCCTGATGATTCGATACCTGTAGGTCTAGAAAACTCAGATGATGAGGCTTTGGCAAAAAATACAAGAAAAAAGCCAACAAAGAAAAAACTAGGATGGGGTCAAAAGAAGGTTTGGCAGAAAATCCCAAAAGAGTACAGGAACAAAATTGAAGAATACTACTTAAGTACTCAACCTGGGTAATATCCCTATCCCAAAAGAACAATTCTTTCATCTTTTATTTTCAATTAAACTGAAACTCATCTTGTGAATTTCATGTATTCAAATCCGCAGTGAGAACTTTTGGGAAGGACTCCATTCTGAGAAAGTGACAAACCGCGATATCAAAGATATTGTATGGGACCTGGAGTTGTCACAAAATGTAAGTCTAAACTACTAATTCTATAACACACTGCACTGCAGTATATTACCCATTAACAAGTCCATTTTTCTCCAATCAATGTGAAACAGGTTATTGAGGCCTACATACAAATGGAGGAGGAGAAAATAGGGCCCATGCAAACAGATAGTCCACAGTACATGTCCACATGGACTTGGGTAAGAATTATTTTCAAAATTCAAAATTGTTTAAACAGACAGGTTGGCACAGGGCCCTGTTTCAAAATTCTTGGGCTCCTCATTATTTTCAAAATTGTTTATACTAACAAATTGCCATTCAATGCTTGCAGTCTTACATGCAAACCTTTGTAGAGCCAGGTTGGCATAGGGCCCTGTTTGAACCGTTGCTTGAAAAACTCGGGAAATGCAATGTGCTTTTCTTCCCAATCATTTCAAGCACCGAGTTCCATTTTACACTCCTTGCATTTAACAAACATGAACGAAAGTGGAGACACTACAATCCACTGAGGTCGTTGGGATCAAGAAAAGAAGAAAGATGCGTTGACATTGCTCACAATATGGTAAGTGGAATGAAGCTGTCTTAATTTCTCAGAACAAACAAAAACACTTTCTGCAATGCAGTTTCTGTGTTATTCCTACTGTCTTTTGATGTTTTTTATCCTTCTTTAAATAGGTTAATATTGTTGAAGGGTGGCTGGAATATATAAGACCTCAAGCACAAGTCTTCTTAGAAAGTAGAAAAATACCAAAACTTGTGAAGCAAAGGGAAGCGCCCCCTACACCTGTACTCGAGGACATGTCCCCAAATGAAGAACTCACTCTCAATTGGATTCGGCAGAATCCATATCAGTTTCCATTTGAGGAGGACATAGAATGTGCTCAACAAAGTTCATCTTCGTAAGAATTGTTTCTACTCAACTTTTCATTACATTTTGAAATCCTTCAAAACCAAAAACTAATCTCCTATTCATTTGCAGGTTGGATTGTGGCATGTTCGTCATGTTGTACATGGATAAAATTGCACAAGGACAGCCCATTCCACAAAGCGTAGACAAGAATTTCATGAACGAATATCGAGCACAATATGTACTAAAACTCCTACACCACAGACATTGTGTCATTAATCGTCTCTAGTGATTTACTAAAACTCCTACACCACAGACATTGTGTAAATATTTCTAGTTATGGGATATGAGATATGAGAAAAGATTTGTAACTATTTCTAGTTGTGGATGTTTGTAAATATTTCTAGTTATGGGATATGAGAAAAGATTTGTTATACATCTAAACTGTCATATGTGTTTTGGATTGCTCATATTATATGTCTATTATGTTTGATGTTTTGCCTTTTGGATTGCTCCGTTTAAAAGAGGGTTTTCTGCATAGATCATTGCATTGCAGAAAAACAAACTGCATTGTAGAAAAACAAACTGCATTGCAGAAAAACAATGGTTTTCTACATAGATCATTGCATTGCCTTTTGGATAGCTCCTTTTAAAAGAGTGTTTTCATCCCTTCTTGTTTCAGATCACAAATGGCGCAACAAATGACACCACAAAAGAATGAAGCTCAAAACCAACGAAAGCCAAGAATCAAAACGATGGCTCAAAATCTGAAAACAAGAATTGAATGGCAGTTAAAAATGAATATCCATTGATGAAAAAATTGTATAATTTTCATTAACTTCAAAAAAGAATCATAATATCCAATTACAAATCGTGTAGCCAATTACAAGCAAATAAAAACTGCAATGCAGAAACTGACTATACATTCACTAAATCATATCTAACATAAGCAATTGTCAACTGAGAAGGAATGTTCATATCACTGCCTTGCAAGTCTTTCTGTTGTGCCCAGCAACACTGCACCGACTGCATTTCAATGGCCTTGTACCTTCACTAAAAGCTTTGATCCTCTTTGTTGGTGGTCTTCCGGCTGGCCTCTTTGTAATTGGCGGAAGCATAACTCCAGCAGCTGAACCGTTGCTGCCCAAGCCTTTCCCAATATCTGGAATAGGAAAAATAGGACTCTCATAGGCTTTTCGAAAGAAATCAGAACTGTAGTAACACTCAACATAATCGTAAACCGAATCTTTCTTTGCTAGAATTGCAGCCACGGCGTGCGTACAAGGAAAACCATCAATTTGCCAAAGACGGCAAGAACATTTCCTTTGCCCAAGATCAACCATCACAGAATAGTCAGCAAATACTTCAAAAACAGTGCAACTAGAACGACGAACTGCCCAAGTCCTACCTGCCTCCGCATTTTCCCACAGTCTTGTTTCCATCTCCGGACACAAAATTGTTGTCCACTTATCCGCTTCAATTCGTCGTTGAGAATTCAATACCATTAATTTCTGTCGAATCCCCTCTATCATAGGTAGCACCGGCAAATCACGAAATACGCCAACCCAATTATTAAATGACTCGGCTAAACTATTTGCCATCTCTCCATAACGCATTCCTTGGAAAAAAGCGTTGGCGTAGTGATCTCTAGACAATTCAGATACAAATGTCTTCACTTTCGAACTCCCAACAACCACCAACTCGTCCATTGCTACTTTAAACTCTTCCTCCGTAACAGCATATGCGCATTTACTAAAGAGATTGACAACACGGTCTTGAAGCAGTTTCCCATAACCTGACTTCGGGTACTTCGATATCAAATTCTGTTTGAGGTGATAGTAGCAGTAAGAATGAGGCCATCCAGGAAACACAGCCCCCATAGCATTTAACAAACCATGATTGCGGTCCGAGAAAAAGGTCACCATTCTCCCCATCGGAAGCAAAATAGCAGCCAAATGTTGAAGAAACCACGTCCAATTCTCCTCTGTCTCAGAATCAACAACTCCAAAAGCTAGAGGATAAAACCCTGCAAAACAAAACCAAAAGCACAAGTATAAGCAACAACAAATTACACAAAACAGTAAACACAAACTGCAATGTAGAGTACACATAAATCCAATACAGTACAGTAACCATACCTTGATTCCCATTCTTTCCGGAAGCACAAAGAAGCTGCCCCTTGTACTTGCTCTTCAAAAACGTAGCATCAATGAACAACAAGGGTATGCAATATTGAAATCCAGCAATGCAACCGCCAAAGGATACAAAAAACCGTCTAAAGCGATTAATTCTAGCTTCACATTCAAGCTCGCATAGAGAACCAATGTTAGTTTCTTTTACCGCGTCCACATACCACACTAACTCGTTGAAGGACTTCGACTCATCACCATGAACGTCCAATTTAGCTAACTCTTTGCCAAACCATGCTTGGTAGTATGAAATGTCTATACCATAATAATCTTTCAACTCGTGTACAATCTCAATTGGCTTCAGCTCTGGTTTTGCACGAATTCTGTCCACAAAGAGAGAGGACACCACACGAGACCTCATCATCTTACTCTTTGATTCCCGTATCCGACCCACACATGTATGCACATTATTTAACGTCCGAATTACAAAACAGCCAGTAGATTCACAACAAGAAGCATAAACACGCCAACTACAACCCTCCAATTTCTTATTCGAACAAACAGCAATCACTCGCTTCTTGTCATTGCCGGCATATAAAAAATTAAATCCTACTTCAAGAGCATACTTGCACAATTTCAACCGGAACTCCTCTGCACCACCGTCAAACTTCTGCCCTACATGATGTATGTACATCTCCCACTCATTTGACAACAAAGGCTTAGCACTTGCTCTCTTCGACCTGCCCAAAAATTCATTTCTATCTTCAACAGTACTAGAACACGAAGACTCTCCCTTTTCACATGATATCAACTCCTTATTTGCACAAACATCACCACTATACTCACCGCTCCCCAATAAATCCTTAACTAAAATATCCACAGTCTTCAAATTTGATATCGGCAAATATGCCATCATCATATCTAAATCACTATCCGTTTCTAGTAAACAACTAGAATAACCAGGCAGCGAATACCGTAACGTGAAACTACCCAACTGCAAACCCCTAAACCTTAGACACAAAGTCTTCGAAACATCAACCATGGATGATTTTTCTGAAACTGAAAACATGATGGTTTCGGACTTATATGTGCACTTGGCAATGACACAAACCTCCATTAGCCTTGAAATTGCAAACAAAACAACAAACAGAATACAATTCAAATCAGTAAATAATGTAGATGAGCAGTTGTAATATTCCCATATACTTGCAAATATTAGTCTGAAATAGAATTATAAAACCAGAAACTGCAATGCAGAAAAACAGCAACAAACAGATGCAGTTCATGACAGAAAATAAAAAAATTCAAATAGAAACCAAAAGGAAACCAAGATCAAAGTACTAAAACTGAAGTCCTAAAACATATAAGCACTTATAAACGAAAAAAGGTTCAAAAGTACTTATACCTCAACACCTAGGACTGCCAATAATCAACCCAACCAAACAGCAGGTCGAAATCAAATCTGATCACAAAACGAAGAATATAGGGTTTAGGATGCAAATCGAACGACAATGTAGCAGAAAATCACGCCACAAAACTGAGCTCGAAATACCCGAACTAAGGAGAACATATATCGCCCAAAATTGAACTTTATTCCGCATGCAAATCGAAAGAAAACCAGAAAAACACAGAAAATCGTAGAAAATCGAAGGAAAACAAACCAGAAAATCGAAGCTCCCTTCGAAGAACCAGAACCAGAGCTCCAAAACCTCAAAGCTGAACGAAAACGAAAGAGAAGGTATCGCGCGTAGTTTAAACTTCGAAGGGTAAAAGCGCCATTTGATTTGTAGGTTTAAAGATGGGCCAGGCTTTTTAAGAAGAAGGGTACAATTGTATTTTCAGGTTTTAGTTTTAAGCTGGCCCAACAAATCTGGGCCTACTCTTTGGCCTAATCCAAAAGACCAATTCTTTTATGGGTATTAAAACCCAAACCAAAATACCTAATGTCTCAAATCCAAATTACTAAAGTTAATTATGTCTGATTCCTAATTTTCCTTTTGAAAAAACACAATCTCATCTTTGCACCCACGATTATTCCTAAAACAACATCATTATTTCATTATTAATTCAAACAAAAGCCAGAAATCAAGCAAAAAATTAAAAAAGATAACCCAAACAAACCCATCAACCTCTTCCTATTCTTCTTCGATCACAATTCCAAATTCCAATAACCCCTTGAGTTATTCAACCTAAAGTCATACCAAATACAAATGAAAAAAATAATAATAATCAATTCATTCATAAGGGGTGCCTGTTGAGAGGAGGGAGGAGAGAAATAAGGAGGAAAATGAGGATGGGGAGGGTTGATGGGTGCGTGGGAAGATGAGACGGATGGTAGGGTAGGTTGTGGCTGTTGAAGAGGGGGAGGGGGAGGGGGGAGAGGGGGTTGAGAGGAGGTGGGGTTCGGATGTGTGGCTTGGTGGTGGGGCAATTCATCGGGATGAGGGAAAAGGGGGTCTTGAAAATCATTTTATAAAAGGGTAAATTTATCTTTAAATTTTGAAGATAAGGTGGGTAAGAAAATAAGAGCAGCCCTCTAAAAGAGTAAAAAGATGATACATAAAATAGTCAAAGTTATATTACGTAAATGTCATGTTTGACCTTTTTTATCTACACCAATTTGCCAAAGTAAAAAGTTTTTTTATTTTATTTTAATTTTTAAAGAAAAAGCCAATGGAGTCTAGCATAATGGAAAAGAACTTTGATGAGTGATCTCAGGTTCGAACACCGATAACAACTTAGTGCGTGTGAAAAACCCCCATTCTCTTGTAATTTAATCTGTCACTTATATTAAAAAAATAAATATATGTAACAAATGACTACAAAAAATTGCCCTCACATTTATGAGGGTAAAAATTAATGAACAAGTTATTTGATTTCGGCTTCTTGGGCTTCGAACTGGACTTCTTTTTGCTAGTAACCCAAAGAATGGCTCCTTTAAGGGGCCCAGAGTAAAAATAATCAGGGCAAAACTCAGCATAAGCGAAGATTGATTTGTCTGTAGACCCTGCAGCAATTTCTCTTGGAAGGATTGCCAATTTCGTTCAAAAGTAAGTGGTTGCAATAGCATCCTTCCACAAGAGCCACATTAATGACGAAGTTCAGGAAGCTCAACCGACCCACTGGTCACCGCATGTCCATGCTCAGGTTCCTAATTTTTTTTTTTTTTTCCGTTTTGGTTAGCTCAGCTTTAGCTTTCCATGCCCAAAATCTTTTTTTTAATTTATTTATTTTCAATGTTGAAAAAATATATATATTCTGATTTTCATCTGTAGGACGATGGTGTCACAGTTGGTGAAGCACGAGCGGATTGAAACCACTGTTGCCAAGGTACCTCTTCTATTTCTCTTCTTCTTTTTAACGTTTTCGGAATTTTCATATGTTTACAATTTTAGGGTTTTTCTTAGTTTAGGGTTAATTAATGTGATTGAAATAATTTGGCTTTTGTGACCAGCAAGTTAAAAGGAAAAAAAGGAATGTTCAGCATAAGCTCTGGAATTTCGGGAAATTTAAATATCATTGGGATAAATGTGCAAAATGAATTTTATGTTCAAATGTTTTGTTTTCTTTATTTTCAGGCCAAAGAGATTCGACGTAAAGCTGATAAAATGGTGCAGCTTGGAAAAGATGTATGTATTTGTTCTGCCACAATTATGTTTAAAATTACATCTACAAATAGTTTCTTACCAAGTTTCTACATTTTTATAGTTAATAATCTTCATCATAAAATGAAAATTTCTGTTTCAATTAACATATAGGCCTACAGCAGTTGAAGAGAATCTGATAGTTAGTATTTCAATTAACATATAGGCTTACTTTCACTTTCAATTAAAGAAATCAATGTCTGACATAACCCACCTTCTGAGAAGTATGTGTTTGAGTAACCCTTATTTGCAAAGTTTGCTCTTCCTGTGAGTTGTGACTTGTTATTTTAATCCGACAGAAATTGAGTTTGATCTTAGATAGCCCACCATGAGACTAAAATATGAGGTGCATGCATTAGAGCGAGCTTGACTTGCATCGGTTATGCTTTATGTTGTCCTGGCGCAAGGTATCAAGTTTTGGAATTTTTGAAGTTACATAAACCTGTGTAACTTTTGTATTTAGGTCTTCAAATCACTTCTCTAATGAAAACCGGCCTAGTTATTTGAATGAAAAAGACTTGTGCGGCATGCTGTTTGGAAAATTAATTAGAACAGAGCCTCTAACAGGCTCTCTTTACAGAGTCTTCAAGAAAGATGATAGTTAGTCGACTAGAGTAATTTAAACTCCACATATGAGTACCCGATAAATCATGTCCCGGAGGATCCATAAGTTCAGCTGCTCTGTTAGTTTCATGATAAAAATGATTTAGGTGAAACTCTTCTCTGTTAACCAGATTTGGTCGTTTGATAGATTGCTTTGACCTTCATGAGTAAAGGTTTCAATATACCTTTTATCTAAAATGACTTTAGAAGGTATTGACCAAAGTTCTCACACTAGATTTGGGCATAAGAATCTGAAGTATGTATTGAACACACTTAAATGGTACACTAGTTTTCCAATTGCGAAGTTCTGGAATTATCTTACCATATAGATTAACTTAATTGGTTTTTTTTTTTTCCTTCTAGCATGATTCTATCCTCTTTCAACACTGTCGCAGGGTTCCCTTTGTGCTGTAAGGCGTGCTGCTGCTTTTGTGCGTGGGGATGACGTAATGCACAAGCTGTTTACAGAATTAGCTTATCGATACAAGTGAATCTCGAACCTCGTGTTTTCTGATTGTTGCATCTTTGTTTTTGTTACATTGGTTTTATTTTATATTACAGAGATCGAACAGGTGGATACACAAGACTACTTCGGACTCGTATACGAGTTGGTGATGCTGCACCTATGGCCTATATTGAGTAAGGCAGTTATTTATTACTTGACAGAAATATGCTTTTATATCCGGCCAAAATAGCAACAAAAAAATGAAGCGAAAGGAAATATATTTGTCCAATTTAGAGACTTGTAGAGGTTGTAGGTTTTACCCATTATAGGCACATGTATATGTAACACCCAAACAGAAAACTAAGAGGGGATGAATCCACCCATTCAGAACCCATCTATTAGAGTCCAAAGACAAATCAAGTGAAGCCAAGGAAACATCAAATGCAATCAAGCCCCTAAAGAAAAATATTAAGAAAGTTCACAAAAAAATTTAGGTAAAACAAATGTTTAAGCAAATTTTACTAGATACATGCATTGCATACATAATGTTTGTGGGGGTAAATGGGTAATGGTTGGTCCTATTTGTATTGATAGGGTAGGAGGGGTACGGGTAATAAACCAAAATTAAATGGATAAATGGGATATTTTTGTCACCCACCCTATACATATGATGCACTCTATCCCTTTTCCATCTAGGGAAACTTGTCTGCCGTGCTTAATGCATTTTCTAATGTGAGGACCTGTGACTTTGGTGATTACTTTGGTTACTAATTTTTTCTGATGTTGATTGTCCAGTAAGTGATGCTTTTTAAAATGTCAACCCACCTTTCTCTTTACGGTTGAAAATGGGGGTTTGGAAACCAAATTCTGAGGACACATCTTGCCAGCAAAGCCAAAACAACTACACAATTTGTTTGTCTACGTACCCCACTGAAAATTTTAATAGGAATGAGTGCAATTCTATCCATTAGATGACTCTATTAGCACATAATTGGTTAATTGACTGTTTTGATCAATATTGATTGAAGTTGGGCCGCATTTTGACTATTGACAGTCTTGTATAGGTTCATTGACAGAGAAAATGAGCTAAGACAATCAAAACCACCAGCTCCTCAACCACAGAGAGTTCCCTTGGATCCTTGGGCAAGGTCCAAGCTTTGCAAGCAGTTTGCACCTCCCAAAGAAGATAAGAGCTCTGAGATTTGATTTGGCATATCAAGATTTTATTTCAATAATTTCCTGAGTCTCCAGTATCTTATGATTCTCTCGAGAGGTGGTCCCCTATATTTTTGTAATTCCTCTCATAGGAAGTCTCTGATTTCTCGTGATTTTTCGGCCCTGTTTGATATGGGAGTGCATTATAATGTAGTATCACAAATTCGTACACTGTTCTTTTATTTTTTCTCATAATCATCAAATTGCGTAGGAATGTGTTCTGCTTATCTGTTTTATGTTAAAAAATACCATGCCATTGCTTTAAAATTTCACCGTCAATATTTCTGTCTCTCACTCTAAGCATCGGACTTGAAATCGAGAGAAGTTGATGCATCATTGAAACCTTCATTATGTGCAGTTGAATTTCATGTAGATCAAACATTCAACTGCTGGCCCTTTACCCTTCATGTATGCCCTTAAAATGGCAGGAGTCCCTAACAGATGCCTATATCTTGATTTTCTGTGTTTGGCAATTATAATTTATATCCGTGTTTGATCTGTATCAGGCTGTATATGTTCTGGGTTGAATGCAAAAGGCAAGATCAATTTTGCAAAAAATTCTCTATACAGGAGTCACTTGATTGGCTTATTACTAATGGTCTTCTTTCCTAATCTTTATCTAGAAAAATTTACCATTTGTTGGAGAACTATGGCAGCTAGGAATAAGTTACTTTTTCAGAATGAGCAACCTAATATTAATGATTTCATTTTTCAAATTAATAATGTGTTTGATTTTTTGGAATGTTTATAATTGTAGCGGCAAAAAGTTATTTTTGGTCCCTGTAGTTTGCCACTTTTACCATTTTGGTCATAGTTGTTTCAATTTGGTCAATTTGCCCGTGTGGTTTCAATTTGAAACAATTCAAGAACAATTCTCAATTTCTGTTAATTTCTTTGAACTTATGTTAGTTGTGAAAGGGTAATTCGGTTCACAAACTATTTAAAAAATGCATTCCTTTTAAAAATAAATAATACAAATATAAATTTTAAAACTTAATTTAAAAATAAAAATAAAACCTCTCCCCCCTTCTCCCCTCAACCCCGACGCCCAGCCACAGGGCGACAACGTACTCCACCAACAAGCCCACGCCCCCTTCGTTTGATTTCTAGATCTCGTTCAAGGTCAAGATCAAGGCCTCCAAGTGAAGTTGTCTCTGGTGAGGGCTTCAAGGACTCTTCTCTAAAGTCCCAGGCGCTAAGAAAGCCTAAAAATCTGTTAAGAAGAGAAATAAGGATGCTGGGCGTGGAGAGGCAGATTCTCACTTTAAAACCAAAGCACTTGTTCTCTGGGAAATGATCAATTGGAAAAACCCAAAGGCGCTGAGATATTTCAGGTACCCCTTGCATCAATTTTGATTAAGCCTTGTCTTTGTTTTGAGCAACCCTTTAGTAGAAAGAAAAAAAACAGTAAATCCTATAGAGTAGCTTTCTAATTCTTGTCTGACAGTTCACCTTGGGGTTGGGTGTCTGCACTAAACTGCAATTGCATAATTTTTTTGTTTGGTTTTTGTTTTCGTTGGGTTTGTAGGTACACAGAGTTGAAGTTTTCGGTCATTGAGATTTTAGGGTTACACATAGAAAACATAGGGATTGAGAATTTTTTCAATTTTAAGATTTTACTTTTTTAAAAAATTTATAATTTTTGAATGAATGAATTTTTAATAATTTGTTGACCAAATTGCCCCTCCACAACTAATAGAAGTTAAAAGAAATTGACATAAATTGAGGATTGTCCTTGAATTGCTTCAAATTGAAACCAAAAAGATAAAATTGACCAAATTGAAACGACAAGTACTAAAGTGGTAAAAGTGAAAAGCTATAGGGACCAAAAGTGACTTTTTACTATTGTAGTATAAAGAATAATACTACTAAATTTTGAGGTTCGGTTCTCATAGGATCTCAATATTTTAAGAGTGCTACTATTTCTGTCCCCATCTTATTTCCCCATCCACCTTATCTTCCCTCCCATCATGTAAATTTGAAAAAAACTCAATCCTATCTTTCTACCCACCATTATTCCTATAATACCCTTTAATTATTAATTCAAGAAAACGTTTGCAAGCTAGTTTTGGGGTCTAAAACAAGAAAATAATTAAGGGTCTTTTTTTTCCCCATATTCCAATCTTTCCATATAATTTTGGAGGTCCAATATTGACATATATAGGATCACTCGTCAAATCACTCGTCAAATCACTCAGCACACCCACAATAAAAGTGTTCACCAAACTATCATTATGGTTGTGCTGAGTGGTTAATTGAGCAGTTTGGTAAGTTCCGGCTATAAATGATAAAAACTCAATTAAACGTCAAATATCAAATACCTAGTGAATCTATACGCAATATTGCCAATTAAAAAACTATAATCCATAAGAAAACCTACTTTCACAGGGAATACAACATATACAAAAGCAAAGCAATGTTCCAAAATGAAGGTACCATTGTACTTATGGCCCAAAGATATCATTCAGCTAATAGACGAATCCTCTATCGTCCAGCAACTGTGGTATTAGACAAGCCATTTGCTGATATAACTTGCAACTCCCTTCTACTTATATCAGACTCAATAACATTTCTTCTTGTGACGAATGCTGGCCTTGTAGGTAATGGCAATGAAATTGTTTCAGTGGTCAACATAGATACGACGTTAGACATGGAGGGCCGATCAGCTACATTTTCTTCCACGCATAACAGACCAACATGGAAGCATCTTAACAATTGATCTTCAGTACATGAATCCTTTAGTGTTGGATCCATTAGCTCTAGCCCCCTGCATTCTTTCCATAACTCCCATGCCTGAAAAAATATTGCACTCATTTAATCAAGTTGTTGAAAGATTCATGGTATATATATTCACAACTCAAAAAAGAAAATGTTAATCGTAAATTTGATTTGTAAGACGTACATATCCTACTATATTGAGCACGCGATCAGCATTGTAGAAGCTACTATTTCTCCTACCACTAATGATTTCAAGCATTAACACCCCGAAACTATAAACGTCAGATTTTATCGAAAAAATCCCATCCATAGCGTACTCGGGAGACATGTAACCACTGTATCATATAAAAACCAAATATATTTAGTATATGTTTGTAAGTACAGGTTTAGCAATGTCAAAGTGGTGAAAGGCATAATAATTTATAATGTATGATCTACTTACTATGTTCCCACAACCCTATTAGTATTTGCTTCAAGTTCATTATGTGTAAAAATTCTTGCCAAACCAAAATCAGAAATTTTGGGCTTCATATATTCATCAAGTAGTACATTACTAGCTTTTAAATCTCTGTGAATTACTCTCATTCTTGAGTATTTATGCAAGTAAAGCAGTCCTTGAGCGATTCCTTCAATTATGTTGAACCGCTTCGTCCAATCTAGTAGCATCGCTCTGGTTGAATCTGTCCAAATATATCCATGAAAATAGCTTGAAATGTCAGATTATTCGAATAGAAGAAATCAAGTAACTAAGATTAAAGTGATCGAGAATCTTAATTGCCGACCGAATAAAAAGTAGTCCAAACTTTTGTTTGGCATGTAGGCATAGATTAACATCCTCTCTTCCCCATGAATGCAGAAGCCATAAAGCTGAACGAGGTTTGTATGTTGGAGTTCAGATATGAGTATCAATTCATTCTTAAACTCCAAAGTTCCTTGCCCTGAACATCTTGAAAGCCTCTTCACAGCTATTTCTCGTCCCGTCACAAGTTTTCCCTTCATTAATAAAACATAATATAGCACCAAGTAATCAGGTTTATATTTTTCAGTTATTAATACAAAGACACTCATTTTTATTTAAAACCTTAATTACCTTATAAACAGGTCCAAAGCCCCCCTGTCCGAGCTTGTTTTCTTCCGAGAAGTTAGTTGTGGCAGCCACGACAGATGCGTAGCGAAATACTGTCAAATTATTTCCCATCTTTCCATCATTTTGAAGCCCGTTGACATCGCCAGTGGATCTATCAGATTCCATCCATTCAAGCAATTCATTCTCAACCATCGGGTTGGTCTCCCCTGTTTAGATTAATGTTGAAGAAAATTTAAATTTAAATTTTAAAATTTCCAAAGCCTTCATAGATGTTTAAAGAGTCTACCTGAAAATAGTTTCCTCCTCGAGATGCAAAGCACCATTACCAATAGAGCAGCGCCAATAGCCGTGCCAATCCATATCCACTTATGTGCTGCACATAGTAACACAAATGTGAAGAGATAATTCTTCAATATTCATTGTAGACATGTATATATATACTTATGTACATGTGCCTGAAATTTATTCTCGTTACACTTTGCCTTTCACGGGTGAAGAGCACATCTGCAAGTGAGCCATTGCTCATGTACTCATACACCAAAAACTTTTTAGCTCCGTCAAGGCAATACCCAAGTAAACGGACTAGATTCTTGTGACGGATTTTCCCAATAATTTTGATCTCAGTCTTAAAAAAAAAAAAATTAAAATAACCTCAGTTTTAAAAAGGCTGAAAGTGAAACGGCGTTGTTTTACAACCCTAATAAAAAAAATTCACGCGGACTCTACTTCTTTCTCGCGAACTCTTCTTCTTCTTCCTCGCGCCGCCTCGTCCGTCTGGCCAGGCCTTGCAACGCTTCATCACGCCTTCCCACGCCTCACCGCGCTAAACGTGCAGCTTGCGGAACAGCCGACCGCCTCAGGCGATCTCTTGCTGCCTCGCTCTGACGCGCGTAGAAGTCATGGCTTTGAAAACACTGGTCTTTTGACAGCAACTAGCTTTTGGCTACCCAAAATCAGCCCTTTATATACTGTTGACGAGGCTCCTCTACCAAGCTCTTCCTTGAAATTATTAGTCATCTTTTCAAGCTCTTCATAAGCATATCGTCGCGGAGCCACACTCTCATTCAATTCAAGGTCATCATTCACCATTCACAACACATTCACGGAAATCAACAACAAAATGGATCAGAGCAGTAAATGAAAGACAAATAATGAGGATGTCAGTTCTACCTTTTTTCTTGCTTCCTGGTTGAACAATTCTACCATCTGTATCTGGTTTTGGTACACCTACCTTGATGAGAGCTATGTCTGAAGTTCCATTTTCTCTTCTACCATATTTCAAAGGAAGCCTCTGCTTTCTGCAGTTTGTACCGTCAAAAAACGCAGCTTCACAGTCACAATCCTCCAGACAGCCTTGTATGCAATCGTCTTTGTTGGATAATCTCAAACTATTATACGAAACATATTCCCATGTTGTGCTTTCCAGCTCTTCCATGGTGTAAGTGAAATTCTCATTCCTGTTTTTGCACCTATCCCTAACAAAATTTCTCTCGCACCCGGATGTCGGATTTCCCTGGTTGACAAATTCGAATCCCGGAAGACATCTACAGTCAGCCTGTAGATCAATTGAGACACAATAGCTATTCAATCCGCATAGGCCTTTAGGAACACACTTATCCTTGGAAGACACCCACTCAACTGACCAATTTGCATTCATTTTCAAATCATGCGAATACAAACGAAATATCCCATCTGCATCAATTCTCATAAGATAAAGTTTTCCTTCATCAGTAAGAAGACCTCCATCTGTTATATTCCGAATATTCTAACCAGTCCTGTTGAGCAAGTAGAGATGGCCATCAGCACCAAAATTAAGTGTCACGTTCTCTCCCCTGCCATCAGTGACAGATGCATAAAAAGAATAAGCACTGGTGTCTGGAGTATCTATAGGGTACTGAACAAGGTTTCCATCATTTTGCATTTTGAGACGGAAAATCCCCTTTGAGTTATCAGCTTCTGATTTCGCAGAGAAAAGTTTGTCTCCTGAGAAAAGGCGTTGACTGGGCAAAAGGGTGTCGGTTGGATGATCAAAGCTCTGCCATACTATTTCCTGCTCAAAGTTGTACACCACGAAATTACCCGAATCGAGCATGGAAGCATAAGAAGCAGAGAAAGAAACCAAGTGTGCTGTTGGCGAGGCAAGGCCGTCACCTGCGAAGAGCAAGGTGGAATCGTTGGAGACTGGTGGATTATCTCGATTCAGAGTCCACACGACTGTCTTTTCGGGAATTCCAGCAAGAAATATCCCAACAGCATAGCCATTGCCTTGCCTGTAAAATCCAAAGGCATATAGACCAGAAGGTGACAGCCATGTGGAGTTGGTGGTTGGTGTTAAAATAGAGCCTCGGCTTATATTCGACTGCATCTGTTGTGCTTCAGCAGCAACAAATGCCAAGGCAAGAAGAAGGCATGCCATGCAAGCCATCGAAAAATGATCTCAGTGTACCTTGTCTTCCCCTTCCTTTGTTTGTTTTTTTCCTTCTGCAGCACTCCAGAAAATTGGTTCCAATGCAGTATGAAGTTCTAATTCTGAATTTCTGTTTAATTTAAGGTGGATGGTGTAAATGAATTCGTACGTGTTTCTTCTCTCTCTGTGGAGCAATCACTACAAAAAAAAACACACAACAGTCACTTTATTTTTCGTGACTTTTGGCAGCATTAGCCACGAATATTCGTGACTAAATTATACTTATATTTTATTAGATTTGACTGCGCTGTCCAACATCGTTTCATTATCTTTTTTGTTTTAAAATAGAAACCCTTTCCATTAGTATTTGTGTATTATATTTTTCACAATTATAATAATTTCCAATTCCTTTTTATTTTTATTTTTAGCTGAAATCCAGATCCCTTACCGAAAACCAGATTACAGCATTCAAACCAAAATACCCATCACCCAATTCTTTGCTGACATCACAATCAAAGCTGAAAATCTGAGTCAAGACCCATATTATATATATATATATCATCCTTCCATAATAGTTGAAACTTTAACCAAATAATTCAAACCAAGAAACTTAAGAAGAAGAAACCAAAAGAAAAAATTCCAGACACAGTCCAGCTACATATGTAAGAAACAAATGTTCTTCAAACACTAAACCAAAGACAAAGGCAACAGGATCTAGGCCAACATCGTTTGAAACACATGAAGGTCAGACTGACGGCGTTGACGTCGTCGTTGGTTGGGCTTCAACGTGGCTGTCAAAGAGATAATCGGATCTGTGTGAACAATGTCGGCGTCGGTTGGGCTTCACATATAAAAACACTCTGATCTGAAAAGGATTTCAATAGAAGGTTGAGAGATGGCAGCTTTCCAATTGAGTCTCATAAATAAAACCCACACATAAATAAACCCAAAATCATTCCTGAAATTAAACCCACATGAAAACTTCAAAAAACAAAACCTTTACCTTTCTAAGGCCAGGCCAGACAACAACTGGTCTTTGAGGGAGAGCGGGAAAAAGGAGAAGAAGGAAGAGAAGAGAGAAGGATGGAAAAAAAGAAAGAAAAAAGAGAGATATGGGAGACGCGCAAAAGAGGAAGAAGAGGAAAAAATTGCAGAGTGACAGAGGAAGAAGTAGGAAAAAAGGAAAGAGAGAGAGAGAGAAGAAGGAAAAAAAAAAGAGGGAGAGAAGGGCGGAGCCAATGAAGGCTCACAGTGGTTAAGTGACCCTTCTCATGTTTCATATTTTATCTCTTTACAAAGGATTTTATTTTTAGATGAATTTTTTTTATTTTGTTTCGTTTGATGTTGATAGAGTTTTTGGCTCCGTCGGGAAAGTGACGGAAGGAAGAAGAAGATGAGGAAAAAATAAAAAATATGAAGGAAAAAATTACAAAAGAAGGAAAAAGAGGGGTTGGTTTGGGCGCATCTTCAGATGCAAATGCATGCTCTTACTTTTTATTTAGAGTACTAATTATTTAGAGGGAAGGGAAAAGAGACTTGGTTAGTGAGAAAGATTCCATCTATATAATTTTATTAAATTGCCTTTGTAAATATTTTCTTATAGGGAAAAGAGCCTTGGTTGTTGAGAAAGATTATATCTATATATATTTTTATTAAATTGCCACTGTAAATATGGAAAAGATTATCCTCTTATATTTTATTACATTATTACTATTCATGTGTCAGCCACCATTACCTTATGTCTTACACCAGCCATCATTATGTTCGAAATCCATTCCAACATTATTATTAAGAATTAACATTAAATAATTGTATTTGACTCCATCGTGGGATGGAATCCTATCCCAACTTTATTGGCATTCAAAAATGACTTTTCTGAACTGCGCCAGCGGTGCAAAATGATTTTATTATACAAATTTATATTTAGGTAATAATATTGTCGTGTACTTATTTTTTAAACTATAGTTGTTCTAAATATTGAAAGATAATATAGAATGATTTAATATATAAAACAACTTTTCTTATCTATTGATAACATAATATGTCTTTTTTAAAAAAAATGTCCTTAATTCTAACTATTATATAATTAGTTGGCTTTAAGGGCATATTTCTAACAAGCAACCCCTCTTCTTCCACGATCTTCTTCCTGTCCTAATTTCTACTCAGCCATTTGTCCTGTTCTTGTAATAGTATTTGTTAGGACCAATTTTTGGTATATTGACAATTTCCTATTACAAAAACATAAGGTAGGTCTTTGTGTGTAACCTACAGTTTTCAAGTGACGTTCTGCTATCTTGGATTAGTGTGGCTCAAAGACAATGCGAAGGTATGTTTTGCATCCATGCGTTCACATTTGCATATTTGTAAGGTCATCAAAATTGGCTGTCAGATGTACAAGACTGATATATGGTTTCAGTCCTACATAATCCAATGCCAGACATCAGTGAGTTTTTTAACGATGGTTTAATTTAAGTAAAAGGGTTCTGTTGTCTTTACATTGGGTTTTTAATTAAGTGGCTTTATTTGTTTTAAAGAAATAATTTATTTGTTAAAAAGCCCATTTTTGCTAAAAGCCTTTTTTGGTCTCTGACCTAGTTTTTTAAGCGTGTGATTTTAAGAAAGAAACTTAGCCGTTTTGTTGTGTGGGTCTGCAACGTTGAAAAAGAGAGAACGACAACAATATTCTTGCAGAGATTTTTGAGAGTTCATATTGAAAACTCATGTGGCTGTTCCTTGTTAGCCTCCATGAGTGATTAAATCATCATCTTTTCATATATGTGTGAGTTCATGAGCATTATGCATGTTGGTGATCAACAATCGTGCCTTGAGGTGTGAGCAGTCGAGACCAGAGTTGTGCCATCTCTTGTTGACGAAGGAAGACAAGATTGCTGATCGGGTTGAGTAGCAAAGGCGAGTATGCAAGTCTGCCTTGTGAGCGTTAGTTTTGTGAGTTGAGACTTGTAAGACCTTTTTGTATTCTTTCTCATAGTGATTTGTTCTCCGGCATAGTGCCCGCAGTTGTTTTCCTCATCTTGAGGTTTTTACTACGTCAACATATCGTGTGTCCCTTTATGCAATTATTTGCGTTTTTATTTGAATTTATTCCACTGCGTATTCTGGAGGTTTTTGTTTACAGGATTGTTGCTGTGTTTCAATCCTGCTGTGGTGTTTAAGTATTAAGAAACAGATCGGTTGGCCATTCTAGGGAATTTCAATTGGCATCAGAGCTGGTCACTAGACGTGCTTAGTGAGATCGTTGGGCTGTGCTAGAATGGATTGTGCATGTGGGTCTGTGACTTATCCTCCATTTCTTGATGAGAATACTAACTATGGGGCTTGGAAAGCCAAGATGAAATCTTTTCTGTGGGCTCAAGGTACAAAGGTGTGGACAACCATTGAGAACGGTTGGGAACCTCCAACAAAGGAAATTAAAGGACGTGGAAAACAGGTTGAAGGTGAAGGCCAGTCAACAACAAAGGTTGTAATTAAGCAAAACACAGAATGGACTGATGAAGAAAATGATATGAGTGCCTACAATCAAAAAGGTCTTAACTCCATCTTCACTGCAGTATCAGCTGAAAAATTTGAGTTTATATGTCATTGCAAAACATCAAAGGAGGCTTGGGATATTCTGGAAATTACTCATGAAGGAAATGCCACTGTCAGAGAATCCAAACTTCAACAACTAATGACTAAGTTTGAAAATATGAAGATGCTTGAAACTGAAAAATTTGCTGAATTTTATGCTAGATTGAGTGTGGTAGTGAATGCTTGCAGTAACCTTGGTGATGCAATTCCTGAACACAGAATAGTGAAAATGATTTTGAGATCTCTGCCTATGATGTATCACGCCAAGAAGACAGCGATTGAAGAGTGTAAGAATTTGAACAATTATAAACTTACTGAGTTAATTCGTTCTCTTACCACTTATGAGATGGAATTTCCAGAAATAAAGAAAAGCAAGGGCATTGCTCTAAATACAGTGAAAGAAGATGGGAGTGACGATGTGTCCGAAGACAAAATGGATTATGCCTTGCTTACAAAGCAATTTCGTAAGTTTTTAAAATCTAAGAATTCAAGACCTGGTGAACAAAGAGGAAATTCAGGTTCAAGTACAAGGGGGAGTCGTCCTCGTGAGTTTACTTCTGACAAGTTATCACATACAACTAGAACTATGGAGAAAAAGGGCTCAAAAGATTCACTGAAGTGCTTTGAATGTGGTGGATATGGACACTTTGCCTCTGAATGCGCAAATAATTTGAGGAAGCAAAATAGTGGGAAAAATAAAGTAATGGCAGCAACTTGGAGTGACAGTGAGTCTGATAATGATTCAAATTCAGAAAATGAAGATCAAGTTATTGCTTTCTCTGGGAGAATTCATGCGCAAAAGGATGAGAACTCTGATGTTGAAGAACCTGAGATAGAAGTGGTGATGAAGCAATTCAACAGTCTCTATGATTCCTCTGAAAAACTAAAGAAGGAAAATGCAAAGCTTGCTGATCAAGTGGTCTTTCTACAAGAAGAACTGACTAGGACTGAAGCTGCCTTTCAATCCCAGTTGAAAACAGAAGAGAATTTGTGTGGGTCTTTGCTTGAAAAAATTCAGATGCTCCAAGACAAGTACCAGCTGCAGAAAGATATGAATGTTTCTCTTACTTTCGAAAGGGACCATGTTAGTGCTGAATTAAAATTAGCAACGGAAAAAATATTTGGTATGACCATTGGCGCAGAGAAGATTGACAAGATGTTAAGTCTGGGAAAAAGGGCTGGTGATACGAGAGGCTTGGGTTTTGAAAGTGAAAGGTCTAAGCAAGAGGTCAAAGTTGTGAAATTCATCAAAGAATCTTCTTCTACTGAAGTGAAGGTTAGCCCAATGAAATTTATACCAATCTGTCATTTTTGTGGAGTTTTTGGTCATATACGGCCTAGATGCAATATGCTTAGAAAGAAGAAGAGGTCAGCTTACTACTATTCTCCAAGAAATTTTAATCTACTTCAAGGAACCAAACTAGTGTGGAGGAAAAAGGAGGAAAAATGCTTGGTGACCTTAACTGCCTTATCTGCCAGAAAATCTGATACGTGGTATTTCGACAGTGGTTGTTCAAGACATATGTCCGGTGATAAATGTTGGTTTACAAATATGAATACCCAGTGTGTAGAAGGCTCTGTGACATTTGGAGATGGAAGTAAAGGTAAAATTTTAGGGAAAGGAGATGTTGAGACACTTGGCTTACCGTTCTTAAAAGATGTCATGCTGGTGGAAAATTTGCAAGCAAATTTGATAAGCATCAGTCAACTCTGTGATGATGGTGGTAGTGTGTGGTTTGATAAAGATCAATGCTACGTTGCTGATTTGCAAGGAAAGAAGGTTATGAGTGGTATGAGATCCAAGGATAATTGCTATTGTATTCAGGTGAATGAGAACAAAAGTCATGTGTGCAACCGAGCTACAGATGATGTGATGGAAATATGGCATAGAAGACTTGGTCATATCAACTTCTGTGATCTCTTGAAGTTGTCCAAGAAGGAGTGTGTCAAAGGTCTGCCAAAGCTAAGTAAAAAGTCTGCAGGAGTGTGTGGTGCATGCCAATTAGGTAAGCAAGTCAAGAGTGCTCACAAAAGCATATCCTACATATCAACATCTCAGCCATTAGACTTGCTGCATATGGATTTAGTTGGTCCTGTTCAGATTGAGAGCATAGGTGGAAAGAAGTATATGTTGGTGTTGGTGGATGACTTTACTCAGTTTACTTGGGTTGATTTTCTTCGTGAAAAATCTGATGCATTCAAGAGTTTTCGTGGCTTATGCAACAAAATTCAGATTGAGAAAAATGATTCGCATGTTACTGTCATGAGACTTCGAACAGACCATGGAATGGAGTTTGAAAATGTAAGCTTTGTTGAATATTGTGAAGAGAAAGGAATAAAGCACGAATTTTCAGCACCTATTACACCTCAACATAATTGGGTGGTTGAGAGGAAGAATCGCACCTTGCTTGAAATGGGACGTGTGATCTTGACAAGTGCTAAGATAGCGAAAAAGTTTTGGGCAGAAGCTATTAGTACAGCGTGTTATACAGCAAATCGTGTATATCTCAGACCGGGCACAATTTCAACTCCTTACGAGCTTTGGAAAGGGAGAAAATCGAACATAAAACACATGAGGGTTTTTGGCAGCATTTGTTATATTTATAAAGATAGAGAAAACCTAGCAAAGTTTGATACAAGAAGTGATACTGGCATCTTTTTGGGTTACTCTCTCACTAGCAGGGCTTATAGGGTGTTTAACAAGAGGACTTGTATAGTAATGGAATCAATTAATGTTGTTGTCAATGATACTGATATGTCATTTGGTTCTTGTGCAGATGATGATGAGGATATTATTCTAGCAGCTCCTAGGCAAGAAGAAAAGGACAAGGTTGCTGAAATTAATGATGAAATGCATGCAGAAGAAGTTATGTTTTCACCTCCTCTTAGACCTGGTGCTCGGCAAGTCCAAAAAGACCACACACCATCTAATATTATTGGAGATTTAAATGATCAAAGAAAGACAAGAAGTCAAGTCGTTGCAGAGGTAACTCATCTGTGCTATCTTTCCAAATTGGAACCGAAAAATTCAAAAGAAGCACTCCTTGACTGTGATTGGATCATGGCTATGCAAGAGGAGTTAGACCAATTCACTAGGAATGATGTGTGGTACTTGGTTCCACGTCCCAAGGACTGGAATGTGATAGGTACTAAATGGGTCTTCAGAAATAAAACTGATGAAAATGGTGTTATTACAAGAAATAAAGCAAGGTTGGTTGCACAGGGATATACCCAAGTTGAAGGGTTGGATTTCAATGAAACTTTCGCTCCCGTGGCAAGGCTTGAATCAGTTAGATTGCTTTTAGCTATAGCTTGTCATCTGAGGTTCAAACTACACCAAATGGATGTGAAAAGTGCATTCCTAAATGGGGTTTTACAGGAGGAGGTATATGTAGAACAACCTGTAGGATTCAAAGATCCTTACAATCCTGATCATGTATATCGTCTTAGAAAAGCTCTCTATGGGCTGAAGCAAGCCCCTAGGGCTTGGTATGATCGGTTGTCATCCCATTTGCTGAATAAAGGGTATGTCAGAGGAGCTGTTGACAAAACTCTGTTTGTCAAAAAGACCAAAAAGGATTTGATTGTTGCCCAGGTTTATGTCGACGACATTGTTTTTGGGTCTACGTCTGAATTGCTTGTAAAGGAATTTACTGAAGTTATGAGCAGCGAATTTGAGATGAGTATGTGTGGGAAACTGAGCTATTTCCTAGGCCTGCAAGTCAAGCAACAAGATCATGGTATCTTTATTTCTCAAACCAAGTATGCAAATGACTTGGTAAAGAAATTTGGTATGAGTTCTGCCAAACCAACAAGGAATCCCATGGCTACACACAACAAAATTGATGCGGACCCGTCTGGAAAAAGTGTAGAACAAAGACTTTATCGAAGCATGATTGGAAGTCTCTTATACTTAACAGCCAATCGACCTGACATCTCATACAGTGTTGGTGTGTGTGCTCGCTTTCAAGCAAATCCAAAGGAGTCGCACTTGAATGCAGTCAAGAGAATCATCAGATATGTAAGTGGTACTCCAACTTTAGGTATATATTATTCATTTGACTCAAATTCTGAAATTGCAGGTTACACCGATGCGAATTGGGCTGGAAACGTTGATGATAGGAAGAGCACATCTGGAGGGTGCTTTTATGTCGGTAATAATCTTGTGTCTTGGCATAGCAAAAAGCAAGCTTGTGTTTCCTTGTCTACAACTGAAGCTATCGCTGCCGGAAGTTGTTGCACACAATTACTATGGATGAAGCAAATGATGAGTGATTATGGCATTCAGCAAGGTACTTCAACTCTTTTTTGTGATAATCTGAGGGCAATAAATATTTCCAAAAATCCGGTTCAACATTCACAAACAAAACACATAGATATTCGGCATCATTTTATTCGTGAATTGGTTGAAGAAAAGGTAGTAAGTCTTGAGTTTGTTTGCACAGAAAAACAATTGGCTGATTTGTTTACAAAACCATTAGACACTGTTCGTTTTGAAACTCTCAGGAAGTCTCTTGGTATTTGTTCCATTGAATGAATTCTCTCTAATTTTTTATTTTTTATTTTTGCATTCAAATTTCATTGTTGTATGCCCATGTCGAATAGGTTTATCAGATTATGGTATTTTTCTGTTTTATTTTTGTAGCTTTGTAGTGCATCATTGCACTGCATTTTCAATCCCATTGTCATAAGCTTGTATTTCTTTGAACTGAGATTGGTTTTCTAGTCAGAATGAGGGACTAACTGTGAGACACATGCTCTCAGTTGATAGATATTTTTCCATGTTAGTCTCTAGCATTAATCCTTCCTGAGCCAAAATTCTCATAGGCTTTCCTTGGTTCTTGCACATGCACACCAATATGAGCTATATGAATGCCTACGTTGCGAGATTTTAATTTAAACGACAATGATCGATATCTTTGGAGCTTGATTCAGGTTATCCCAAAGTAGCCGGACCTCTTACCTAACCAGTGTCGAGGGTCGCGTCGAATACTTGAAGCCTTTTGACTCGAGTTGCTAAGCCCATGGAGTATCCTTGATATACTTAGTGCCCTAAAGTCCTCTGGCTTGGGAGCATCTGGCCTAAGACTTGTTACAGGTCACTAGAAAGCTTGATAAAGTTGTGGCTTGTGCTCCATAAGGAAAAAAAAAAAAAATACAGCACAATTGTGAATCTGTTGAAGTAAGCTTGTGTGCATTGTCATTTCTATCTCTATTGGTTCACTTTCACACCAAGGACTCCTGTGACCTTTTGCTCACCTTGATTATATGTTGTTGCCTAACATGCAGAGATATTTAAAAACTCTTGATGTTGTGGGTTCTCATTGTTACTCGTCCATTTTGACTTGATATCTCCTTACAAGCTTTGCTTAGAAATCTCGTTTGTGACACTGGTTTGAAAAAATTCATCTCTTGTGTGCCTCATTGCTCATTCATTATTCCCTCTTTTTTTTTTTTACTTTCATGGGAGAATTCATACTTTGGAATTTTTGCCTACATTGATATTTCTGGGAGTGGTTATTTGCTGTGCACGTGGTTGTTTACTTGAGGGGGAGTTCGCCATTGCCTATCCAAAAAAGGGGGAGAAAACGTTCTGAGTTTTATTTTTACTTATTGTATTTTCAGTCATACGTGCTTTTCACTGGTTATTTTTGGTTTAGTGGTGCAAAATTCAGGTTACCTTCTCTATTGCAAGTGTTCATGTTTAAGGAATTCTTTTCACTCACTTGTAATTGGTTTAGGGGGAGTTTGTTAGGACCAATTTTTGTAACTAGAGTTTTTGTATAGGAAATGCCAAAGGGGGAGATTGTTAGGACCAACTTTTGGTATATTGGCAATTTCCTATTACAAAAACATAGGGTAGGTCTTTGCGTGTAACCTACAGTTTTCAAGTGACGTTCTACTATCCTAGATCAGTGTGGCTCAGAGACAATGCGAAGGTATGTTTTGCATCCATGCATTCACATTTGCATATTTGTAAGGTCATCAAAATTGGCTGTCAGATGTACAAGACTGATATATGGTTTCAGTCCTACATAATCCAATGCCATAAATCAGTGAGTTTTTTAACGATGGTTTTATTTAAGTAAAAGGATTCTGTTGTCTTTACATTGGGTTTTTAATTAAGTGGCTTTATTTGTTTTAAAGAAATAATTTATTTGTTAAAAAGCCCATTTTTGCTAAAAGCCTTTTTTGGTCTCTGACCTAGTTTTTTAAGCGTGTGATTTTAAGAAAGAAACTTAGCCGTTTTGTTGTGTGGGTCTGCAACGTTGAAAAAGAGAGAACGACAACAATATTCTTGCAGAGATTTTTGAGAGTTCATATTGAAAACTCATGTGGCTGTTCCTTGTTAGCCTCCATGAGTGATTAAATCATCATCTTTTCATATATGTGTGAGTTCATGAGCATTATGCATGTTGGTGATCAACAATCGTGCCTTGAGGTGTGAGCAGCTGAGACCAGGGTTGTGCCATCTCTTGTTGACGAAGGAAGACAAGATTGCTGATCGGGTTGAGTAGCAAAGGCGAGTACGCAAGTCTGCCTTGTGAGTGTTAGTTTTGTGAGTTGAGACTTGTAAGACCTTTTTGTATTCTTTCTCATAGTGATTTGTTCTCCGGCATAGTGCCCGCAGTTGTTTTCCTCATCTTGAGGTTTTTACTGCGTCAACATATCGTGTGTCCCTTTGTGCAATTATTTGCGTTTTTATTTGAATTTATTCCGCTGCGTATTCTGGAGGTTTTTGTTTACAGGATTGTTGCTGTGTTTCAATCCTGCTGTGGTGTTTAAGTATTAAGAAACAGATCGGTTGGCCATTCTAGGGAATTTCAGTATTGAATGTTCTACTCATCATACCCAAGGTGTTTAACCATTTCAAATAACTCAAGCATTGAAACATCATCTGCATTTTGCCCATCAACCCATTGTACAATACCTCCCATATATAAACCATCAGCAAAGTAGCCACCGTGGTGTACTTCAAATGTGAACATGTCAAGATTAACTGCACAACAATTAATTTTCTCATTAATTTACTATGTACCTTATACAGTACAATATACATTTACTATCTACCCTATACAATACACTATATGTTTACTATTTACCATATACAATACCATACAATACAAACTCAAACAAAACTCAGACAAAGAATCCGACAAACAATAAACAAACAACATGCATAGGGACCATATTCACAACCCAACCTAAGTCTCAGTCAAACAACATCCATAGGGACCACTTTCTTCCTTCTATTATGTTTTTTTTCATGAAATCCAGCAATGAAATCCGACAACAACCAAAAATAAAACCCAAACAATTGCATCAAACAAATCAAATAAAGAAAGCTGCTTACTGTTTTTGGGAGCTTACCCACCATCTCTGATTTTCATTTTGTTTGTTTACCAAATCACCCTTGTCGAACTCGTTTGGAATCTTGACTCTTTCTCCCAATTCGAATCTCTCAGTCGCCGTACTCTGTCTTTCTCTCTCACCTTTTTTCGAATCAATTGCTTTCTCTCTTTAACTCTCAGCCTTTTTCGAAAAAGTGAAAGAACCCTAAGTCTGATTTGGGAATTGACCATACGAAGGAAGCAATCAAAGGGGGCTGAGGGCTAAGGTGTGAAAGGACAATATTACCCTCATCGGACGATTCACGTGCCTCTCACGTGGGTTTTTTGACGGGCATTTGGATGGAATTGGGGAAAACCAAACGGCATAGGTGAAATTGACAATTAAATTTAATACGAAGGCTAAATTGGCTGAAAAAATACTCCAGGGTGGACATTTCGACAGTCGAAATAGTCCAGGAGGGTTTTCGGCAATTTACCCTTAATTGGATGGAATTTTTTTGGTTGAGTTAGTTGGATGCTTTGTTTTTTGCAAAATTGAATATCTGAGCATATATAAAAACAATTGTGTACCACTTTACTAATCACATTTTTAATTGAGGTGAGCCCTATGTATGGAAGTCTTATCTCTATAGGCACTTCAAAAAAAAAAAATTCTACATGAGTAATTGAAGAGCAAGCGTCAAGTCAATGGTGGGGACGTACGCACATGACAAGTCATGTTTGCACATAGGAACATAGATATTGTTGGGGCAATTAGAATATTCTAACTATTACATAATTAGTTGGCTTTAATGGCATATTTCTAACAAGCAACCCCTCTTCTTCCACGGTCTTCTTCGTGTCCTAATTTCTACCCAGCCATTTGTCTTGTGCTTGTAATAGTATCCTCCTCATCATACCCAAGGTGTTTAACCATTTCAAATAGCTCAAGCATTGAAATCTCATCTGCATCTTGCCCATCAACCCATTGTACAACGAAGGTACCATTGTAATTATGGCCCAAAGATATCGTTCAGCTAATAGACAAATCCTCTATCGTCCAGCAACTGTTGTATTAGACAAGCCATTTACTGATATAAAATGCAACTCCCCTCTACTTATATCATACTCAATAACATTTCTTCTTGTGACGAATGCTGGCCTTGAAGGTAATGGCAATGAAATTGTTTCAGTGGTCAACATAGATACGACGTCAGACATGGAGGGCCGATCAGCTGCATTTTCTTCCACGCATAACAGACCAACATGGAAGCATCTTAACAATTGATCTTCAGTACATGAATCCTTTAGTGTTGGATCCATTAGCTCTAGCCCCCTGCCTTCTTTCCATAACTCCCATGCCTGAAAAAATATTGCACTCATTTAATTAAGTTGTTGAAAGATTCATGGTATATATATTCACAACTCAAAAAAGAAAATGTTAATCGTAAATTTGATTTGTAAGACATACATATCCTACTATATTGAGCACGCAATCAGCATTGTAGAAGCTACTATTTCTCCTACCACTAATGATTTCAAGCATTAACACCCCGAAACTATAGACGTCAGATTTTATCGAAAAAATCCCCTCCATAGCATACTCGGGAGACATGTAACCACTGTATCATATAAAAACCAAATATATTTAGTATATGTTTGTAAGTACAGGTTTAGCAATGTCAAAGTGGTGAAAGGCATAATAATTTATAATGTATGATATACTTACTATGTTCCAACAACCCTATTAGTATTTGCTTCAAGTTCATTATGTGTAAAAATTCTTGCCAAACCAAAATCAGAAATTTTGGGCTTCATATATTCATCAAGTAGTATGTTACTAGCTTTTAAATCTCTGTGAATTACTCTCATTCTTGAGTATTTATGCAAGTAAAGCAGTCCTTGAGCGATTCCTTCAATTATGTTGAACCGCTTCGTCCAATCTAGTAGCATCGCTCTGGTTGAATCTGTCCAAATATATCCATGAAGATAGCTTGAAATGTCAGATTATTCGAATAGAAGAAATCAAGTAACTACGATTAAAGTGATCGAGAATCTTAATTGCTGACCGAATAAAAAGTAGTCCAAACTTCTGTTTGGCATGTAGGCATAGATTAACATCCTCTCTTCCCCATGAATGCAGAAGCCAAAAAGCTGAACGAGGTTTGTATGTTGGAGTTCAGATATGAGTATCAATTCATTCTTAAACTCCAAAGTTCCTTGCCCTGAACATCTTGAGAGTCTCTTCACAGCGATTTCTTGTCCCGTCACAAGTTTTCCCTTCATTAATAATGCATAATATAGCACTAAGTAATCAGGTTTATATTTTTCAGTTATTAATACAAAGACACTCATTTTTTATTTAAAACCTTAATTACCTTATGAACAGGTCCAAAGCCCCCCTGTCCGAGCTTGTTTTCTTCCGAGAAGTTAGTTGTGGCAGCCACGACAGATGCGTAGCTAAATACTGTCAAATTGTTTCCCATCTTTCCATCATTTTGAAGCCCGTTGACATCGCCAGTGGATCTATCAGATTCCATCCATTCAAGCAATTCATTCTCAACCATCGGGTTGGTCTCCCCTGTTTAGATTAATGTTGAAGAAAATTAAAATTTAAAATTTCCAAAGCCTTCATAGATGTTTAAAGAGTCTACCTGAAAATAGTTTCCTCCTCGAGATGCAAAGCACCATTACCAATAGAGCAGCGCCAATAGCCGTGCCAATCCATATCCACTTATGTGCTGCACATAGTAACACAAAAGTGAAGAGATAATTCTTCAATATTCATTGGCTGCAACTATATATATACTTATGTACATGTGCCTGAAATTTATTCTCGTTACACTTTGCCTTTCACGGGTGAAGAGCACATCCGCAAGTGAGCCATTGCTCATGTACTCATACACCAAAAGCTTTTTAGCTCCGTCAAGGCAATACCCAAGTAAACGGACTAGATTCTTGTGATGGGTTTTCCTAATAACTCTGATCTCAGTTTGAAATTTTGTTTCCCCTTTGGCTGCAACTTTCTCTAATCTTTTGCAATGTTTTGAAAGGCGAGGCATAAATGCGAGACGTTTTAGTCACGCTACATGAGACGTAAGCCTTAAAGCAGTGAGGTGTAAGCCTTTCGAACATTAATTTATTTTAATATGAAAAATTTATAAATAATACAACATAATTAAATTGTACTACTAATTCTTAACAATTTTTTAAATATATAATCAAATATAAGTACTAATTGTCATTTCGGTATAATAATCAATCTCAAAACATAAAATATTTATTCGTACCAAAAGAGAATTCTTGAAATTGATGGGGATTATTGGGTAAGGGTAGAAATTAGGGTTGTACTATACACTATATATACATAAATCCATGTGTTAAAATATTAATTTAGAAAGAAGAAAAAAAGGGTAAGTAAAATCAAATCTGCAATTGATATACAAATACACAGCTTGGTAGAGTAGCTTCGTCAACCCTTTATAAACTGTTGACGAGGCTCCTGTACCAAGCTCTTCCTTGAAATTATTAGTCATCTTTTCTAGCTCTTCATAAGCATATCGTCGCGGAGCCACACTCTCATTCAATTCACAGCACTCATTCTTATATATGCCCAGACATTGTGTTTCCTCACGGAAATCAACAAAATGGATCAAAGCAGTAAATGAAAGACAAATAATGAGGATGTCAGGTCTACCTTTTTTCTTGCTTCCTGGTTGAACAATTCTACGATCTGTATCTGGTTTTGGTACACCTATCTTGATGAGAGCTATGTTTGAAGTTCCATTGGCTCTTCTACCATATCTCAAAGGAAGCCTCTGCTTTCTGCAGTTTGTACCGTCAAAAAAAGCAGCTTCACAGTTACAATCCTCCAGACAGCCTTGTATGCAATCGTTTTTGCCGGATAATCTCAAACTCATATACGAAACATTTTCCCATGTTGTGCTTTCCAGCTCTTCCATGATGTAAGTGAAATTCTCATTCCTGTTTTTGCACGCATCCGCAACAAAATTACTCTCGCACCCGGATGTCGGATTTCCCTGGTTGACAGATTCGAATCTCGGTAGACATCTACAGTCAGGTTGTAGATCAATTAAGACACAATAGCTATTCAATCCGCATAGACCTTTAGGAACACACTTATCGTTGGAAGACTCCCACACAACTGACCAAATTGCATCCTTTTTCAAATCATGTGAATACAAACGAAATATCCCATCCGCATCAATTCTCATAAGATAAAGTTTTCCTTCATCAGTAGGAAGACCTCCATCTGTTATATTCCGAATATTCGAACCAGTACTGTTGAGCAAGTAGAGATGGCCATCAGCACCCAAATTAAGTGTCACGTTCTCTCCCGCGCCAAAAGTTGAAGATGCATAATAAGCATACGGACGGGTGTCTAGAGAATCTGCAGGGTACTGAACAAGGTTTCCATCATTTTGCATTTTGAGACGGAAAATACCCGTTGAGTGATCAGCTTCTGATTTCGCAGAGAGAAGTTCGTCTCCTGATAAAAGGCGTTGACCGGGCAAGAGGGTGTCGGTTGGATGATCAAAGCTCTGCCATACTATTTCCCAACCAGAGTTGTACAGCACGAAATTACCCGAATCGAGCATGGAAGCATAAGAAGCAGAGCCAGAAGATTTTGCAAAGTAATTTTGGCCTTCTGCTGTTGGCAAGGCAAGGCCGTCACTTGTGAAGAGCAAGGTGGCACTGTTGGAGACTGGTGGATCATCTCGATTCGCAGTCCACACGACTGTCTCTTCAGGAATTCCAGCAAGAAATATCCCAGCAGCATGGCCATTGCCTTGCCTGTAAAATCCAAAGGCATATAGCCCAGAAGGAGACAGCCATGTGGAGTTGGTGGTTGGTGTTAAAGAAGAACCTCGGCTTATATTCGACTGCATCTGTTGTGCTTCAGCACCAACAAATGCCAAGGCAAGAAGAAGGCATGCCATGCAAGCCATCGAAAAATGATCTTAGTGTAACTTGTCTTCCCCTTCCTTTGTTTCTTTTTTCCCTTCTGCAGCACTCCAAAAAATTGGTTCCAATGCAGTATGAAGTTCTAATTCTGAATTTCTGTTTAATTTAAGATGGAATACTTGTCATGCGTTAACGGAGATTGAGATGAATTTTCAGAATTGATATTATAATCTGAAGAATTAATTTTATAATTAAGTCAGAAAATTGACATCACTTAAATTTTTTGTTCAAATTGTTTATTAACTCTATCGTCAGATTGTTAACTTTCTCCTAAATTTGTCCCTAATGGTAGGTCCCAGAATTTGAGAACTTGACTTTGTAGTTTGTAGACTCTTTCCAATCAGATGTAAAAAAGTAGTTTAAGTCGTTTTCTCCTTCATAGGCAATGAATCGGTCCAAATCAAACTCTTCAGGTGCATTTTTCTTCTTTGTATATTGTCAATTTAACTCCTTGATAAATTTTTCGATAAATTAAGGCAAAACGTCACTTTTGATCCCTGTGATTTACCACTTTTACCACTAAAGTCCTTGTGGTTTCAATTTGATCACTTTTGGCCTGTGGTTTCAATTTGAAGCAATTAGAGGACAGTCCTTAATTTCTGTCAAATTCTTCTAACTTCTGTTACTTATTTAGGGGCAATTTGGTCCAAAAATTATTAAACGATTTCTTCCTTTTTTAAATAACCAATATAAATATAAATTTTTAGGGAAATTAGTTTTAAAATAACAATAATAGAAATTCCTCCTTGCCAACAGCGCTCTCTCTCTCTCAAAAAAACGAAAAACAAAAACTCAAAACAATGGATTCAACTAGCTTCTGCCATCAACGATTGCCGTCGTCGAATTGGTACCTCGGCTTCTTCTCGTCCTCGCCGCCCTCCTCCGCCGCTGGCGAGGAGCTAAACGAGGCCGCGTTCTTCTGGACCACCGACTTCACAGAGCCCAGCGACGGCAGAACCCCCGGCTCAGTTTGACTCGGAATTGTACTGGAAGCCCGCGCTCTCTTTGTCGTCGTCGTCGAAGCCCGTCCTTCGATTATGAGATTTTGTCTCAATCCATGCCGCCTTTGAGAAAATTCCAGACCTGAGGGCAGAGCATAGTCTCCTGGGCGCAGAACAAGGCGGACACCATTTTTTTATGGAGATTCTTTGGTGGCAATTGGTTGTTTAGGAGAAATCTTTTAATAATCTTTGAAAATTGATTTTCATTGCATAGCATTGTTGTCGCCAAAGAAGGTTTGAACTTAATCCTAAACGATTTCAAAGTTCCAGCAAGCATTGTTGGTTAATTTTGGCACAATTTGGTTATTTTGGTTTGGGGTTGGGCTTGGGTGGTTGTGATGGTGGTTGGGTTAAGGGAAGGTGGTGGCTGGCTGGCTGGGGTTGGGTGGGTGTTCGTTAGTTGGGCGGTCGGGTTAGGAGGAGAAGGGGAGAGAGGTTATATATTTATTTTAAAATTGCAATTTTCTTTAATTTATATTAATATTGTTTCTTTTTAAGGAATAAATTTTGGACCGAAATACCCCTTAATAAGTAACCACAGTTAGAAGAATTTGACAGAAATTGAGAATTGTCCTTGAATTGCTTCAAATTGAAACAACGGGGGCAAAAGTGATCAAATTGAAACCATAAGGACCTTAGTGGTAAAAGTGGTAAATCACAGGGACCAAAAGTGACGTTTAGACCTCCAATTATTTTAAAATCGCCAATTGAGGACCTATCATCAAATTTTCCAAATTCCATCCAAATTTTTGTCAAAATTAAGGGAAAAATCGTCATTTAAAAAAATTTAAAAATTAAAACCTTACCTGCCTAAAATTAAACATTTACAATTTTTAAACAATTAGCATTCAAAATTTAAAGAAAATAAATATTTAACATTTAAGATTTAAAGAAAAAATAATAATTAAAAAAATATTCAACTCAACCTCAACCTCCCCCTCCCCTCCCCCTCCCCTCCCCTATCCTTCCCCTTCCGTCTCCCCTTTCTTACTCCACTTCCCCTCATTCCCCTTCTGTCTACCCCACCCTCCCCTTCCCCTCGTGCCTCTTCCATCTCCCCCATCTTCCGCCTTTGATCTCTCTGTCCCCACCGTCCCCTTCCTCTGCTCCTAATACCAGACCCAGCCGCCCAAATCTCTCCACTCCACTCCCCGAATTCGGTGGCTTCTATCCAATTTGTGGAGAACCCAAAAACCGACGAGGTATCAAGATTAGGCTAAACCGAGTTGAAAACGAGCCTTAAGCTTTGGATGAACACAAACATCAAGAAAAGCGAGCATCTTTCGCAAGCCAGCATAAGAAAACCCTTGATTTTATGAAGATGATGCAGACGGACGAGGCACTTCGTACTTGTTCTCTAATACCCTAGTACGTAATTTTCACGGAAGAAGATCAGCAAAGGCATCATCACAAAAGAAACTTTACAATCTCATTCAACATGGCTATTGACCAGTTTAGCCTTTAGAAGTTCTTGCTTCGTACCAATGTCTTCTAGTTCCAAAACCATCGCATACGTTATACTAATGGAAACTGCTACTCAAACATTCCTTGAGTCCCCTCTTGTTACCCCGAAAAAACAAAAAACGAAAAAACATTCCTTGAGTCGTTACGAATAACAAATCAGTAGCAGCATGACGAGAATACAGACATGCCTCAACATTTAGATTAAAACAATCTAGACTAGGTGGTTTCCATACAATTCTTGTACAAGAAGAATGTTATCGTTTTTTAGCACCAGTTCAACTATTTTTTTTTCCAAATAAAAGGGAGCTAAAGAGAACCAATAAGAACAAATCCAATGTACTAAATTTATATTAACTAAGGTGGGGAACATAAGAATGTGCCTTACCTGTTGAGAAGAAGTACAATCACGAAAAGTTAGGAGAGACTTTCTGGATCTGTAACACTGAGGGAAGACCCAGAATAGACTAATGATGCGCAAACATGCCCGATTGTTAAGTTTGTTTGGAAGAAATAACGATGCAAAATCTAGATTTTAACATTTCAGGAGGAAACTTAAGTTTCCAAAGATTATGGAAATAAGAGGCCAAAGGCACTTCATTCACGCTTGTTTAAGAGATGAAGGAAAATATAGAACATCTATTACAAGGGCAAGAAATATAGTATGAACACAACTCATTATTCACATAATGTAATGTACTCGTTGTGGTATAAGTGTATCAAAAGATGCATTTATAAACAAGTAGTCATTTGTGTGTAGACAGGGCAAACTGCCAGTTTTGAAGTACCTGAAACATCAACAAGACAATTTCCAATAAACACAAGCTACTCGGTTAGCTGCTACAGTACAACCAAGCTTCACGTCTCATGCAAGGATCAAATTCATCTCTCCCTATTAGGTGGATTTCGAAGCTTTGTCTAGGATGTCAAAAACACTTTGTAGAGTCATCTCCTCCACAATAACAACCTTGTCTCTTGATTTAGAGCCAGAACCAATAGAAACCTGCCTTTTTTTTACCCCTAAAACCTGTAATTTGGGAAGAATACGAATTTGAAGTTTCCAAGCATAAACATTAATGGTTGAGTAGACCACATAAACTGAGGGGTTAAAACATCAAAAGAAAATTGACAAACTTGGTGCATGCAACTCAAAACCATTTGGCAATGGGTGTAGAGGCCTTAGGATTTCTATAGTAAGATGCACCGCTTAGAACGCCCAATATGAACCTTTATATTCTTGCTAAAAAATTATTAAAAAACTAGGCTACATTTCACTCATAATAATACAAATTAGACACTCAAAAGTTTAGGCCTCATTCTGTACCCATCATTTAAAGTGAAATTAATCTTCCCTTCGAACTTTCTCAAGAATCTGTTCTGTCACAAATCCTTTGCTAACCCTGCCACAAAGCTACTGAGCCACCTTATCTTGCCAACTTATAAACAAATGATGGGTACAGAAGTATATTGTCATGTATATGTGTGTGCACGACTTTAGAATGTATTTGAATGTAGAAGTTCAACATACTTATAGTCATAGACGAGTAACTGAAAAATGATAACAAAAATATATCTCTAGAAACAATACCAGCTGAAGTATATAATCTACCCAAAATGCAAATCAGTGTTTGACCAAATAATCTATCAAATCTATTGTTTCTTACTAGCTAACTGCGGTGTAGATAGGATGGACAGGTGGTATGAAGTGGTCCAGGAATAGACATTTTATGCTTGGGGGAGAAAGAAGAAATCCACCCTTCACACTCTGCACTGTGGCTATTCTTGGCCACACACCACATCATCTTGAAAAGAATAAATTAGACATAAGGAAACCTTAGAAGAGCTCACATCCACCCCTTGTGCCTTTCCACAAGCTCATCCCATGTGTAAGTTTGTTTCACCATTTCAGATCACCACTTCACCTCACTTTTCTCTAGTTTTGCTCAATGTTTCTCTCCTTTGCACGACCAAATCACTTCACAATCAAAGGTTGGTTATAGCAACGACAATCTCAACCAAAAAGATACAAACAAAACATCACTTCCCCAACAAAGCTCGGTTAGAGCAACAGCACTAGACCAACAAATTACAAATTAAAGCATCACTTCCCCAATTTTAGTTAACATAAGCAATCACAATGAATGTTAGGATCTTTCAAGAACCACACAATCTTCTTAAGACACAACACACTAATCACAAAAACTAACAATAATAGGATGATGCACCAATGAACCTAAGAATTCTCAAATCAAACTTTAATTTGGCATTCCATATAAAAAAGCTCAAAAAACAAAAACAAAAAAGGTTGAAAAGGAATAACCCAAAAAGAAACAGGACCAACCGAGTTGATGTAGTCAAGTAGCGCTGCATTAGCTTCCCCGTTCTTTGCAGGCGCGTCTATTTGCACCCCCAACGCCTCATCACTGAAATCTTCATTTCAAAAAAATAGAAAATTATATTCTATAAATACACAGACCTATACATATAAAAATAGAGAGAGAAAGAGAAGGACTAGTGATGGAGGCGATTTTGGAGCCAGGCTTGGTGTGGATGGTGATGGCGACTGAGGAGGGAGGTATGTACCGAATAGAGGTTGGGAAATTGTTGTTGGGGTTTACGGGCTGAGTTGACTCGGCTGGGTTGGCATTGGCCTTGGCCTTCTTGGCTGGTGCCATTTTTTTGTTTTTTGTTTTTCCTCAGCGGCCGCTTCAGAACCAATACTTGCTCGACGGCCTTAGAGCATCCATAGTGGGGGGTGTAAATTCGGGGGTGTAAAGCCACTTTTACATCCCCTTTACACCTCCGGGGAATGTAAATATGTTTTTTGCTCCAGTGGAGGGTGTAAATTTGGGGGTGTAGCTGTGGGTCCCAGCATTTTATGTTGACTTTTCTTCATTTTTCTTCTATTTTCTCAAGTAGATCCCGCCTGCAAAGAATGTAAAAATGGATGCAAATATACATTTTATTTTACATCCTCATGGTGGTGATGTATATTTACATCCATTTACATCTCACAATTGGAGACGATTCCGGTGACTCGGGGTATATATTTAACATACACCCTCATATACACCCCCACTGTGAATGCTCTTAGTCTCAGGGTTCTTGGTTGGAGAGTTAAAGGCCCACTAATAACTTTGGGCATTTAAGGCCCATTAATAACTTTGGAGACATATGAGGAAATTTTTTGGTGTCGATTTATGAACAAATGGAGTAGTATTTTTAGAATTTGTGATGATTTTTGGGTGATCTCGATTTATTAATATTACAAATTTTACCTTCGGATATAAATATGTGGAAATTATCAAAGAGTCCTTAAAATGCAAGATGCTTCTAAACCCATCATGATTGCTTCCAAATAAAAAGACTTGCAAGTCTCGCTCCTTTCACTCCACCAAAGATAATGCATTTTTGTAGTGTGTATATGAATTTGCTTTTTAATTTTTGTGTATATGAATTTGCTTGATTGTTTGTTTGTGTGTATATAAATATGGGGAAATTATCAAAAAGTCCTTAAAATACAAATCTCAACACCACCTACGTCTTCTAGTCTTCAATTGGCCCGCGCTGTACTCAATAAACCAAGAAATTTATTAATCTTTTGTGTAT
Source organism: Prunus kanzakura (assembly GCA_020521455.1). Taxonomy (NCBI): domain Eukaryota; kingdom Viridiplantae; phylum Streptophyta; class Magnoliopsida; order Rosales; family Rosaceae; genus Prunus; species Prunus kanzakura. Next base: position 2,073,475 of record BPUM01000016.1, read on the forward strand.
ATATATGCTAAGTTTTCTATTGTTTTAATAGACTATATGTGATTTCATGCAAATATATGAAGAAATGAAGACAAGAAATTGGATTACATCACGGGATTAGCGTCGTCTGATAACAAACAATTGGCAAGATCATGTTAGGCTTAATGAGAAACAAATTTCACGTAGGCAAAAATTCCAGCGCGGCTGCTTTATTCTAGTTTCTCAGGTTAGGCGACAAAACCAGGCAGCTATATCTAGCTCATATCACATAGTACTCTTGTTGCTCTTGGCATGGGGCGTTGACTCAGTCTGGGTCATGCATGGGGGTCTCCTCCGAGCCGGCTTCGATGTTTCAACCTTTCACATTGAACATAGACGAACACGAAGACTTCAATGTTTTATCATGTTTATAAATTGTGGTTTTGTTTAGCCTAACTTGAAAGTTTCAACCTTTCACATTAAATTTCCAAGTCTCCAACGCTTACTTAGCGATGTGTGAATTAAACAAAGTACTCGTTGTGAGTTGCAGTACAAAAGTTTAGCCGGGAAAACAGAAACAAAAGTATATTTCAAATCCCGTTTGATTCTGATTCACCACATGATTATCACGTGTGGAAATTTTGGTTTTTGTGGGGGAAAAAGAAACACTAAAAGCAAGTGGCACTGAAAGAGATAAAACGAGAACAACATAATTTGCTGCAATCCCGCGGAACTATTGTTGGAAAGATCAAAATTAAGTCTGGATTGCTGGCACACTAACCTTGAATGAGCACAGGGTACAAGTTACAACTTCAAATTAATAAGAAACGTCTTCAAAAAAATTTAAAATAAACTAAAGGTGAAGTGGCAGACAAAACTTTACAAAATTGTTGATATCATGTTCACCTTTCCCTTTAATAATTAAGGTTGTAATTGCACTGACCATACGGGAAAAAGTTGAACCCTTTCCCTTTAGATAACGTTTGCAAGCTAGTTTTGGGGTCTAAAACATGAAAATAATTAAGGGTCTTTTTTTTACCCATATTCCAATCTTTCCATATAATTTTGGGGGTCCAGTGTTAGACATATATAAGCATCACTCTTCAAATCACTCAGCACACCCACAATACAAGTGTTCACCAAACTATCATTGTGGTTGTGCTGAGTGGTTAATTGAGTAGTTTGGTAAGTTCCGGCTATAAATGATGAAAAAAAACTAAATTAAACGTGAAATATCAAATAACTAGTGAATCTATACGCAATATTGCCAATTAAAAAACTATAATCAACAAGAAAACCTACTTTCACAGGGAATACAACATATACAAAAGCAAAGCAATGTTCCAAAATGAAGGTACCATTGTATTTATGGCCCAAAGATATCGTTTAGCTAATAGACGAATCCTCTATCGTCCAGCAACTGTGGTATTAGACAAGTCATTTACTGATATAACTTGCAACTCCCCTCTACTTATATCAGACTCAATAACATTTCTTCTTGTGACGAATGCTGGCCTTGTAGGTAATGGCAATGAAATTGTTTCAGTGGTCAACATAGATACGACGTCAGACATGGAGGGCCGATCAGCTGCATTTTCTTCCACGCATAACAGACCAACATGGAAGCATCTTAACAATTGATCTTCAGTACATGAATCCTTTAGTGTTGGATCCATTAGCTCTAGCCCCCTGCCTTCTTTCCATAACTCCCATGCCTGAAAAAATATTGCACTCATTTAATTAAGTTGTTGAAAGATTCATGGTATATATATTCACAACTCAAAAAAGAAAATGTGAATCGTAAATTTGATTTGTAAGACGTACATATCCTACTATATTGAGCACGCGATCAGCATTGTAGAAGCTACTATTTTCTCCTACCACAAATGATTTCAAGCATTAACACCCCGAAACTATAGACGTCAGATTTTATCGAAAAAATGCCCTCCATAGCGTACTCAGGAGACATGTAACCACTGTATCATATACAAAACAAATATATTTAGTATATGTTTGTATGTACAGGTTTAGCAATGTCAAAGTGGTGAAAGGCATAATAATTTATAATGTATGATATACTTACTATGTTCCAACAACCCTATTAGTATTTGCTTCAAGTTCATTATGTGTAAAAATTCTTGCCAAACCAAAATCAGAAATTTTGGGCTTCATATATTCATCAAGTAGTATGTTACTAGCTTTTAAATCTCTGTGAATTACTCTCATTCTTGAGTATTTATGCAAGTAAAGCAGTCCTTGAGCGATTCCTTCAATTATGTTGAACCGCTTCGTCCAATCTAGTAGCATCGCTCTGGTTGAATCTGTCCAAATATATCCATGAAAATAGCTTGAAATGTCAGATTATTCGAATAGAAGAAATCAAGTAACTAAGATTAAAGTTATCGAGAATCTTAATTGCCGACCGAATAAAAAGTAGTCCAAACTTCTGTTTGGCATGTAGGCATAAATTAATATCCTCTCTTCCCCATGAATGCAGAAGCCGAAAATTTGAACGAGGTTTGTATGTTGGAGTTCAGATATGAGTATCAATTCATTCTTAAACTCCAAAGTTCCTTGCCCTGAACATCTTGAAAGTCTCTTCACAGCGATTTCTTGTCCCGTCACAAGTTTTCCCTTCATTAATAATACGTAATATAGCACCAAGTAATCAGGTTTATATTTTTCAGTTATTAATACAAAGACACTCATTTTTATTTAAAACCTAAATTACCTTATAAACAGGTCCAAAGCCCCCCTTGTCCGAGCTTGTTTTCTTCCGAGAAGTTAGTTGTGGCAGCCACGACAGATGCGTAGCGAAATACTGTCAAATTATTTCCCATCATTCCATCATTTTGAAGCCCATTGACATCGCCAGTGGATCTATCAGATTCCATCCATTCAAGCAATTCATTCTCAACCATCGGGTTGGTCCCCCCTGTTTAGATTAATGTTTTAAGAAAATTAAAATTTACAATTTCCAAAGCCTTCATAGATGTTTAAAGAGTCTACCTGAAAATAATTTCCTCCTTGAGATGCAAAGCACCATTACCACCATTACCAATAGAGCAGCGGCAATAGCCGTGCCAATCCATATCCACTTATGTGCTGCACATAGTAACACAAATGTGAAGAGATAATTCTTCAATATTCATTGTAGACATGTATATATATACTTATGTACATGTGCCTGAAATTTATTCTCGTTACACTTTGCCTTTCACGGGTGAAGAGCACATCTGCAAGTGAGCCGTTGCTCATGTACTCATACACCAAAAGCTTTTTAGCTCCGTCAAGGCAATACCCAAGTAAACGGACTAGATTCTTGTGATGGGTTTTCCCAATAACTCTTATCTTAGTCTCAAATTCTGTTTCCCCTTCGGCTGCAACTTTCTCTAATCTTTTGCAATGTTTTGAAAGGCGAGGTGTAGATGCGAGACGTTTTAGTCACGCTACGTGAGGCGTAAGTCTTAAAGCAGTGAGGTGTAATCCTTTCGAACATTAATTTATTTTAATATGAAAAATTTATAATTAATACAACACAATTAAATTGTACTACTAATTCTTAACAATTTTTCAAATATATAATCAAATATAAGTACTAATTGTCATTTAGGCATAATAATCAATCCCAAAACATAAAATATTTATTCATACCAAAAGAGAATTCTTAAAATTGATGGGGATTATTGGGTAATGGTAGAAATTAGGGTTGTACTATACATATATATATATATAGGTCCATGTGTTAAAATATTAATTTAGAAAGAAGAAAAAAAGGGTAAGTAGAATCGAATCTGCAATTGATATATACAATACACAGCATATCATTAGAAAAAAGGAAAGAAACAACACCTGAACTTGCGTTTCATTTAAGTAACCTCAGTTTTAAAAAGGCTGAAAGTGAAACGGCAGGCGTTTTACTACCCTAATAAAAAATTTCACTGCGGACTCTTCTTCTTCTTCCTCGCGCCGCCTCGTCCGTCTGGCCAGGCCTAGCAGTGCTTCATCACGCCTTCCCACGCCTCACCGTCCCTAAAACGTGCAGCTTGCGGAACAGCCGACCGCCTCAGGCGATCTCTTGCTGCCTCGCTCTGACGCGCTTTGGCTACCCAAAATCAGCCCTTTATAAACTGTTGACGAGTCTCCTCTACCAAGCTCTTCGTTGAAATTATTAGTCATCTTTTCTAGCTCTTCATAAGCATATCGTCGCGGAGCCACACTCTCATTCAATTCAAGGTCACCATTCACAGCACTCATTCTTATATATGCCCAGACATTGTGTTTCCTCATCCGGAAATCAACAAAAATGGATCAAAGCAGTAAATGAAAGACAAATAATGAGGATGTCAGGTCTACCTTTTTTCTTGCTTCCTGGTTGAACAATTCTACGATCTGTATCTGGTTTTGGTACACCTACCTTGATGAGAGCTATGTCTGAAGTTCCATTGGCTCTTCTACCATATCTCAAAGGAAGCCTCCTGCTTTCTGCAGTTTGTACCGTCAAAAAACGCAGCTTCACAGTCACAATCCTCCAGACAGCCTTGTATGCAATCGTCTTTGTCGGATAATCTCAAACTCATATACGAAACATCTTCCCATGTTGTGCTTTGCCAGCTCTTCCATGGTGTAAGTGAAATTCTCATTCCTGTTTTTGCACGCATCCGCAACAAAATTTCCCTCGCACCCGGATGTCTGATTTCCCTGGTTGACAGATTCGAATCTCGGAAGACATCTACAGTCAGCCTGTAGATCAATTAAGACACAATAGCTATTCAATCCGCATAGACCTTTAGGAACACACTTATCCTTGGTAGACTCCCACACAACTGACCAAATTGCATTCTTTTTCAAATCATGTGAATACAAACGAAATATCCCATCTGCATCAATTCTCATAAGATAAAGTTTTCCTTCATCAGTAGGAAGACCTCCATCTGTTATATTCCGAATATTCGAACCAGTACTGTTGAACAAGTAGAGATGGCCATCAGCACCCAAATTAAGCGTCACATTCTCTCCCTTGCCATCGGTGAAAGATGAATAAAAAGAATAAGCACTGGTGTCTGGAGTATATACAGGGTACTGAACAAGGTTTCCATCATTTTGCATTTTGAGACGGAAAATCCCCGTTGAGTGATCAGCTTCTGATTTCGCAGAGAAAAGTTCGCCTCCTGATAAAAGGCGTTGACCGGGCAAAAAGGTGTCGGTTGGATGATCAAAGCTCTGCCATACTATTTCCCGACTAGAGTTGTACAGCACGAAATTACCCGAATCTAGCATGGAAGCATAAGAAGCAGAGCCAGAAGATTTTACCAAGTAATTTTGGCCTTCTGCTGTTGACAAGGCAAGGCCGTCATTTGTGAAGAGCAAGGCGGCATTGTTGGAGACCGGTGGATCATCTCGATTCGCAGTCCACACGACTGTCTCTTCAGGAATTCCAGCAAGAAATGTCCCAACAGCATAGCCATTGCCTTGCCTGTAAAATCCAAAGGCATATAGACCAGAACGTGACAGCCATGTGGAGTTGGTGGTTGGTGTTAAAGAAGAGCCTCGGCTTATATTCGACTGCATCTGTTGTGCTTCAGCTGCAACAAATGCCAAGGCTAAGAAGAAGGCATGCCATGCAAGCCATGGAAAAATGATCTCAGTGTAACTTGTCTTCCTCTTCCTTTGTTTTTTTTTTCCTTCTGCAGCACTCCAGAAAATTGGTTCAAATGCAGTATGAAGTTCTAATTCTGAATTTCTGTTTAATTTAAGGTGGATGGTGTAAATGAATTCGTACGTGTTTCTTCTCTCTCTGTGGAGTAGTTCACCACCAATATGTAATTTACTTTATCATAAGAAGTTTCAAAGTGATGGAATACGTGTCATGCAAGTCAGAAAATTGCAGAGTGACAGAGGAAGAAGCAGGAAAAAAGGAAAGAGAGAGAGAGAGAAGAAGAAGGAAAAAAAATAAAAAAAGTGGGAGAGAAGGGCGGAGCCAATGAAGGCTCACAGTGGTCAAGTGACCCTTCTCATGTTTCATATTTTATCTCTTTACAAAGGATTTTATTTTTAGATGAATTTTTTTTTATTTTGTTTCATTTGATGTTGACCCCTTTTGATAGAGTTTTTGGCTCCGTCAGGAAAGTGACGGAAGGAAGAAGAAGATGGGAAAAAAAATAAAAAAAATGAAGGCTTTGGGAGAGATGAGATATGGGGAGAATACAAAATTACAAAAGAAAGAAAAAGAGGGGTTGGTTTGGGCGCATCTTAAGATGCAAATGCATGCTCTCACTTTTTATTTATTTATAATATTTATTATTTAGAGTACTAATTATATAGAGGGAAGGGAAAAGAGCCTTGGTTAGTGAGAAAGATTCCATCTATATATTTTTATTAAATTGCCATTGTAAATATGGGAAAGATTATCCTCTTATATTAAATTGCCAGCATTATGTTCGAATCCATTCCAACATTATTATTAAGAATTAACATTAAATAATTATATTTGACTCCATCGTGGGATGGAATCCCATCCCAACATTATTGGCATTCAAAAATGACTTTTCTGAACTGCGCCAGCGGTGCAAAATGATTTTATTATACAAATTTATATTTAGGTAATAATATTGTCATGTACGTATTTTTTAAACTATGGTTGTTCTAAATATTGAAAGATAATATAAGATGATTTAATATATAAAACAACTTTTCTTATTCATTGATAACATAATATGTCTTTTATATAAAAAAATGTCCTTAATTCTAACTATTACATAATTAGTTGGCTTAAGGGCATATTTCTAACAAGCAACCCCTCTTCTTCCACGATCTTCTTCCTATCCTAATTTCTACCCAGCCATTTGTCCTGTGCTTGTAATAGTATTGAATGTTCTGCTCATCATACCCAAGGTGTTTAACCATTTCAAATAACTCAAGCATTGAAACCTCATCTGCATCTTGCCCATCAACCCATTGTACAATACCTCACATATATAAACCATCAGTAAAGTAGCCACCGTGGTGTACTTCAAGTGTGAACATGTCAAGATTAGCTGCACAACAATTAATTTTCTCATTAATTTACTATGTACCCTATACAGTACAATATACATTTACTATCAAGGATGTGTTTTTGTTTAAGTATAGAGTAAATCAACCAGATTAATGAAGACATCAAATGTGAAGCCAAATCTTTTGAATTGTGAAATGGAGCCAAGAATCTTGCAATATGTGGACCATATCATAGCTAATGTCTTTCCTGTGAGTTTCTCAAAGTTGCATAATTTCATGCCGATTTGATGTTCAAGATTAGAAATCAGAAATGACATTGCATTATGTGATGTCAAAGTAACCACCCAAATCTTTTGAGTGGATCTCGAATTCCTCTCCAATATCACTCGAACCCATTTGGTAACGTTGAAATTGTACTCGTACTCAAGTAGTTAAAATTCTATCATGTTTGGTAGGTTGGACTGGACTGGATATTTTCAGTTAAAAAGAACAAGAGTCCTAGTCATTATTTGGTGAGCTTAAAGTGTGTCTCGGACTAGATAAGTGCCTTGGATCCAAGTCAAAGCTAGTCGTCCGTCCTAAGAATCTAGAAGTAATGAACATATTTTTGACCTAAGAATCTAAGAGTCTAAAAAAAACATCAAAACACCTTTAAAAAGTTTCAATTTGAACTAATTTTAGACTCCCAAATATAATTTAAAGATTTATATTGTACATGAAAAATGGTACCTACCAATAGATTTTTAGGAAACACCTCCTTTAGAAGTAATGTAAATATTTATTGAGAATATGAGTTTTCAACTTTATAGTACTAACCAGATTCTAATATTTGTCACAATTCATCATGGTGTGCATAATTAGCCAATTTAAAAAAAAAGCTAGTAAACTTGGCACGATGTGTTTGTAGAAGGTCCACGGACTTGTTCTCTGAAATGATGATAACTTGGTTGGTGAGAAGTCTGCACATAAGTGGCGCATAAGATGAAGACAAGACTTCACGCACCCGCCAACAATGTTAAAGCCATCACAGTTCTGTACTTCTATAATATAATCATCATCCCATGCCCCCATTGTCTCTAAGATTCCCTCCGGAGGATAGAATCCATTATGGCTCAGGATCACTTGGATCATTTGTACTAATGTAAGTGACGTAGTCTTCATTTTGATTTGAAACACAATGCTAAAATTGTACCTCTTGTTGGACACATCAGGCAAAATAAATTCAAATATCCCATCAGAAAAGACCCCGCTAGTCCAATAAAGCACCCCATCTTTCTTGATTTTCAGTTGGTGTCCATTGGGGTCCCAATCGAGGCTGAAAGGCCCTGGGGACATCAAGTTGTCCGGAGATCCACGCGATAAAAGAGACCAAATGTGGCCACTTTTATGGTCAACACCCAATTTCATGCCTGGTAAAAATGTGTCTAGTAGATGATCAAAACTTTGCCAAAAAAGCCGGATCATTGATCTGTTGACAGAGCTCACTTCTTGCAGGAAGAAGTTGCCCGAATCCAAAAGGGTAGCCACAACACTAGTACTAGTGTCATTAGATTGTGGAACACTGGAAATGACAAAAGGATCGCCACCTTGGTGAGTAATTTTCAGCGTGTTATTGGTGTCCAAGGTAAGAAGTGGGGAAGAGGAGGATGAAATAGGTGAGTCTGGGTTCGCAATCCATGATATGTGTAAACCGAGTATCCCAGTTGTGCCCGCTCCGATGGCTAAGTCAGGAACAATCTTTCAAGGTGGATAGAGCTGGAAGTAGGGTTTTCACAATGAGAATATTTATTACCTTTGTCCAGAGATTGGTGAGGGGTATTTATAGGGAGAAGATCTTTAATGAACAAGATCTTATATCCCCTAAATTGTCTTACATTTAATGTTTTGTCCCTGATCAACCTACCTCCTTGACAGGGAACAAGTGGTGAGGTGACAGGTGAACAGGGATGGGAGGTGCATTGAATGTTCTCTCTTCTCCACCAGACTGTCCATCTGGGGAATGGAGGACAAGGCGACGCCTGGCTAAGGATGGGATGTGCATCAACCGACCTTTCCCCACTGTCAGGCTGCTCCATCAATGCCATACTGGTTTTTGGGATAGGGAGCCACAGTGATCGGGTCGGTGGGTAGACCTCCGATCATTGGTCGAGCCCCTGCTCTGTCATACCCTGCTCTAAGGATCGGGTGGTATGTTGAAGTGACCTGGTTTACCAATGCCACGTGGCGTCTTCTAGTGGGCTCAGCTCATAGTGGTGATATGGTCTATTAACAATATGTTTCCATGACGTTTAATGTGCATGATAGAAAGAAAGCTGGAGTCTGAGCCGCCGATAGTTCTTACAGTAAAATTCAAACAGTAGTTCCCTGATGATGAAACTAAGGAACTTTTGTGGAATTGAAAGTGTCCCCTTGTTTCAGTGTGTCTGTTGCATCGTGCAAAGTCCACCGGCATGCAAAAATGATCAACATAATGAAGCACTTCATCACCCAATCAGCAGCCATGAGAATGACCACAAGGCCAGACTGTCTAGATGATCATGAAAACTCCTCTTTTGAGAAATATAAGAATCTTATCACTTAAACTTTCAAGATGGAAATGATATGTTCTAAAGCCACAAAATAAATCAGAAAAAAAGAAGTGAGATGTTGGAGTTAATAAAAGTGAAAGGCTGAAACCAATAACAAAATTTATGAACTGGAGAGTTACTATACTCCAATGCCGATCGAGGCTAGCAAAGCCGGCTATAGGAGGAGACCCCAAGCAACAACAGTAAGTAGTATGTTCCTCTAGTTTGTATCTACATTGTTAGTACAACCTTAACTTCCTAATTAATAAAATGAAGACTAGTGTGTTAATTAAACAATAAGTCTACCTAGTATTCCAGGTGAATTATTCCAATATATACTTTTGTATATATGCTTCCTCAATGCTTGTTATTTGTTTTTTTACGTAGGAGTATGTGACATGTACCAAATGTTGATTTGGGTATTAAACGAGCATGGATGTTGTCTTTGACCCGCGGTTAAAAGTCGTCGATAAATGTTCGACACTGATATGAGTTATACGTCATTCTGAGGTTGATTCGGTCGGTAAGCCCCTCTAACCATCCTCGGTCAAGATAGGGGTGCCCTACTAATGGTTTGTGAGTGATATCGATCAATCCTGAGAAATACCAAAATATATAGTTGGGAAAGATGTAAATCCAGTTGGGAAAGATGTAAATCAAAATATGTATATTCGATTTATTTGAATTAATTCATTTTTGTGTTTTTTTTTTATGTTTTAATTTTTTAAAATTAATTTTCTGTGTGTTAAGTTAGGTTTATTTTTCCAAACAAATGGACCTAAAAAAATTTAAATTTGGAGAACATATGATTTTATGACAAAATAGGTGGGTATAGACTGGTGGCCTTTCATTTTGAATGAAAAACCATCTCCACCATTGAATTTGGAGCCGTTGGCCTTTCCTTGCAAAAGTCCTATTTTTTGACATTTTGTATATACAAAATCTCTCAACTTTGAGTGTGTTGGCATCAGCCGTGCAACTCAAAAAAACAAAAGTGGCGAGTTGTGTTCACTTGCGCGTGAGGAGAGAGTAAGTCAGGAAATATTGTAGCATTTCTCTTTCCTCTCTCTTACTTTCTTTGACGTAGGGCCCGCTTATTGGATGTAAAAATAAATGTAAACTTCCATCTATTTTTACATCTCACGGCGGCTGTGTAAATTTGTAGCAGGATACACCCTTCCTCCATTGCAGTTCATTCCGGTCAAATGAGGTGTAAATATGCTATATACACCCTCCCACTGTGGATGCTCTTAATACGGAAAGAAAATTACAATGAAAGATATAAAATGAGAACTTTCATGGGTATAAATTATAAATTAATTTATAAGAATTATAATTAATTTCGAAAAGATTTATAGGTTTTTAAAAGAAAAAAAAGGCTACAATCCTAAACACAGGGATCGAATTGGCCAAATTGAAAACGCATTAACACATGGACAAAAAAAAAGTATTGCATTAACAGCTTGTCAAGAATCAAATGCATGGGTTAAGTAACGCAGATGAGAGTGCACCAGTACTATATACCTTAGAAGAGATGATATGTTTTAATGACAGAACTTGTAACTTTGTGATTCAAGCAACCATATGGATGTACATATTAGTCAAAATAAACAGACAGGTAACTGAATATTTTAAACTAGCTTAGGTTGTTTTTATTTGGGTGGGGAAGTAAGATAACATAAAAACCGGTAGCCATTCAAACAAAGGAAGAGTAGAAAAGTGGCTACTGATAACGTAAAAACCGGTAACCTAAATTTTCGCAGTGCTTGTGGGTGCTGTGTTTCTCATGTTCGGTGAGTCTGGCGATTCTCATTATTTTTGGTGAATTGTTGGATCAAGACCAAACGAGTTTGACCATTAATTTGTCTTCAATCCAACGAGTTTGACCATTCAAATACAGAGAATAATAATGTATATATGCTGTGAGAGAATAATATAGTTTGACGACCCTATGGTTTCAATCGGCTGTTAGAGGTTTAAATTATATCATATAGGACAACGAACTTTTAAAGTTTCAAACTCTTATAAATTAATTAATACATATAATGAAAATTTTCTTATTTATTTATTAATGTTTTTATGATAACAGGTCACTATTCAACATGACGATTGAAATTTGAAACTAGGGCATGCCTTGTTAATAACATACTATTTAAAGAAAATTTGGAGCTTCGCATAAGCATATCACCTGAAAGCTTCGAGCATATCATCATCTATCTTTATTTTTGGCACGAAAAACGTCCAGCAAACTAGCTGAAAGCTTCGAGCATATCATCACCTAATTAAATTCGTACAATTGAGGCAAACCAAATATATCTAATTAGTACTTTTTGATAACAAAGCTGGAAAAAGCAAGAGAAGCAAAATGCTCAAGAATTTGAATCTGTTATTGTTTAGAAAGGCTCCTTTTGTCTAGTAAACCACCCCACCTACGTCTTCTAATCTTCAATTGGCCTGCGCTGTACTCGGTAAACCAAGATGTAAGTGACCAAATGTGACAGTTCTATGGTCAACACTTAGTTTCATACCTGGCAAAAGCACATCCTTCGGATAATTGAAACTTTGCCACAATACCCTCTTCACCGTTGATCCGTTTTGAGCAGTTTGGTAAGTTCCGGCTATAAATGATAAAAACTCAATTAAACGTCAAATATCAAATACCTAGTGAATCTATACGCAATATTGCCAATTAAAAAACTATAATCCATAAGAAAACCTACTTTCACGGGGAATACAACATATACAAAAGCAAAGCAATGTTCCAAAATGAAGGTACCATTGTAATTATGGCCCAAATATATCGTTTAGCTAATAGACGAATCCTCTATCGTCCAGCAACTGCGGTATTAGACAAGCCATTTACTGATATGACTTGCAACTCCCCTCTACGTATATCAGACTCAATAACATTTCTTCTTATGACGAATGCTGGCCTTGTAGGTAATGGCAATGAAATTGTTTCAGTGGTCAACATAGATGCGACGTCAGACATGGAGGGCCGATCAGCTGCATTTTCTTCCACGCATAACAGACCAACATGGAAGCATCTTAACAATTGATCTTCAGTACATGAATCCTTTAGTGTTGGATCCATTAGCTCTAGCCCCCTGCCTTCTTTCCATAACTCCCATGCCTGAAAAAATATTGCACTCATTTAATTAAGTTGTTGAAAGATTCATGGTATATATATTCACAACTCAAAAAAGAAAATGTGAATCGTAAATTTGATTTGTAAGACGTACATATCCTACTATATTGAGCACGTGATCAACATTGTAGAAGCTACTATTTCTCCTACCACTAATGATTTCAAGCATTAACACCCCGAAACTATAGACGTCAGATTTTATTGAAAAAATCCCCTCCATAGCGTACTCAGGAGACATGTAACCACTGTATCATATAAAAACCAAATATATTTAGTATATGTTTGTAAGAACAAGTTTGGCAATGTCAAAGTGGTGAAAGGCATAATAATTTATAATGTATGATATACTTACTATGTTCCAACAACCCTATTAGTATTTGCTTCAAGTTCATTATGTGTAAAAATTCTTGCCAAACCAAAATCAGAAATTTTGGGCTTCATATATTCATCAAGTAGTATGTTACTAGCTTTTAAATCTCTGTGAATTACTCTCATTCTTGAGTATTTATGCAAGTAAAGCAGTCCTTGAGCGATTCCTTCAATTATGTTGAACCGCTTCGTCCAATCTAGTAGCATCGCTCTGGTTGAATCTGTCCAAATATATCCATGAAAATAGCTTGAAATGTCAGATTATTCGAATAGAAGAAAGCAAGTAACTAAGATTAAAGTGATCGAGAATCTTAATTGCCGACCGAATAAAAAGTAGTCCAAACTTTTGTTTGGCATGTAGGCATAGATTAATATCCTCTCTTCCCCATGAATGCAGAAGCCGAAAAGCTGAACGAGGTTTGTATGTTGGAGTTCAGATATGAGTATCAATTCATTCTTAAACTCCAAAGTTCCTTGCCCTGAACATCTTGAAAGTCTTTTTACAGCGATTTCTTGTCCCGTCACAAGTTTTCCCTTCATTAATAATACATAATATAGCACCAAGTAATCAGGTTTATATTTTTCAGTTATTAATACAAAGACACTCATTTTTATTTAAAACCTTTATTACCTTATAAACAGGTCCAAAGCCCCCCTGTCCGAGCTTGTTTTCTTCCGAGAAGTTAGTTGTGGCAGCCACTACAGATGCGTAGCTAAATACTGTCAAATTATTTCCCATCTTTCCATCATTTTGAAGCCCGTTGACATCGCCAGTGGATCTATCAGATTCCATCCATTCAAGCAATTCATTCTCAACCATCGAGTTGGTCTCCCCTGTTTAGATTAATGTTTTAAGAAAATTAAAATTTACAATTTCCAAAGCCTTCATAGATGTTTAAAGAGTCTACCTGAAAATAGTTTCCTCCTCGAGATGCAAAGCACCATTACCACCATTACCAATAGAGCAGCGGCAATAGCCGTGCCAATCCATATCCACTTATGTGCTGCACATAGTAACACAAATGTGAATAGATAATTCTTCAATATTCATTGTAGACATGTATATATATACTTATGTACATGTGCCTGAAATTTATTCTTGTTTCACTTTGCCTTTCACGGGTGAAGAGCACATCTGCAAGTGAGCCGTTGCTCATGTACTCATACACCAAAAGCTTTTTAGCTCCGTCAAGGCAATACCCAAGTAAACGGACTAGATTCCTGTGATGGGTTTTCCCAATAACTCTGATCTCAGTCTGAAATTCTGTTTCCCCTTCGGCTGCAACTTTCTCTAATCGTTTGCAATATTTTGAAAGACGAGGCGTAGATGCGAGACGTTTTAGTCACGTTACGTGAGACGTAAGCCTTAAAGCAGTGATGTGTAAGCCTTTCAAACATTAATTTATTTTAATATGAAAAATTTATAAATAATACAACACAATTAAATTGTACTACTAATTCTTAACAATTTTTTAAATATATAATCAAATATAAGTACTAATTGTCATTTAGGCATAATAATCAATCCCAAAACATAAAATATTTATTCATACCAAAAGAGAGTTCTGGAAATTGATGGGGATTATTGGGTAAGGGTAGAAATTAGGGTTGTACTATACACTATATATATATATATATATACATATATAGGTCCATGTGTTAAAATATTAATTTAGAAAGAAGAAAAAAAGGGTAAGTAAAATCGAATCTGCGATTGATATATACAATACACAGCATGTATTATTAACTTAATATATTAATTTCATTAGAAAAAAGGAAAGAAACAACACTGAACGTGCGTTTCATTTAAGTGACCTCAGTTTTAAAAAGGCTGAAAGTGAAACGGCGTCGTTTTACTACCCCAAAATCAGCCCTTTATAAACTGTTGACGAGGCTCCTCTACCAAGCTCATCCTTGAAATTATTAGTCATCTTTTCAAGCTCTTCATAAGCATATCGTCGCGGAGCCACACTCTCATTCAATTCAAGGTCACCATTCACAGCACTCATTCTTATATATGCCCAGACATTGTGTTTCCACAACACAATCACGGAAATCAACAACAAAATGGATCAAAGCAGTAAATGAAAGACAAATAATGAGGATGTCAGGTCTACCTTTTTTCTTGCTTCCTGGTTGAACAATTCTACGATCTGTATCTGGTTTTGGTACACCTACCTTGATGAGAGCTATGTTTGAAGTTCCATTGGCTCTTCTACCATATCTCAAAGGAAGCCTCTGCTTTCTGCAGTTTGTACCGTCAAAAAACGCAGCTTCACAGTTACAATCCTCCAGACAACCTTGTATGCAATCGTTTTTGCCGGATAATCTCAAACTCATATACGAAACATTTTCCCATGTTGTGCTTTCCAGCTCTTCCATGGTGTAAGTGAAATTCTCATTCCTGTATTTGCACGCATCCGCAACAAAATTTCTCTCGCACCCGGATGTCTGATTTCCCTGGTTGACAGATTCGAACCCCGGAAGACATCTACATTCAGCCTTTAGATCACTTAAGACACAATAGCTATTCAATCCGCATAGACCTTTAGGAACACACTTATCCTTGGAAGACTCCCACACAACTGACCAAATTGCATCCTTTTTCAAATCATGTGAATACAAACGAAATATCCCATCTGCATCAATTCTCATAAGATAAAGTTTTCCTTCATCAGTAGGAAGACCTCCATCTGTTATATTCCGAATATTCGAACCAGTCCTGTTGAGCAAGTAGAGATTGTAAATACTTTAGAGCTATAACACATTGAACACTAACCTGAGTCTGACATGGTGCTGGAACAGATTGGATGATGCTGGAACAGAATTGCTGATGCTGGAGCAGAATGGCTACGCAAGGTAAAGAAGCTCTTCTCCTTAGAAACCGATCCTTATAGCTATATTTCTGATGGGTGAATTTTCTGATTAGCTTTTGTTGTGTATCGGATCTAGGAGGGAGCCTTCTATTTATATGCATCTCTCTAAGTGTCCTGCCCATCAAGAATCACTTAGAGATATCCTTCATGCTATAGGTTTAATCTATTCCAATCCTTGTAGAACTAGGAACCCTTAAGCCTTCATTATCCTTCTTAAACACTGTTTAGAGGCTTCCTAATCGAGATAGGTTTTGAGTCCCTGATAAACAATAAGTCTTTGCAATCCTTAGTTGATTAGAAGATCACTTCAGTAGGTTTAATGTAATAAACCTTCTTACATTCTCCCACTTGATCAAATAATCAATTTAGACTTATTGTTCATCACTTAATGGCCATGTGGTACTCAAAATTCTCTTGTTCCTTTTATCAAGCCACTGTCATTTTGAAAATTCATAAGGGACTATCGAAGTACACTGGATATATAACATCCAAGACTTTTATAACCACATATATGAATTTGCAAAACACATAAGGCTTCCAACTAGATTGAAAACAAGAACCTGTTTAGTTTTACTGTAAGTGTGACAAAACCAAACTGTTCTTTGCTCACCCTTCAAGACTACCAAGGTCTCCTTTTAAACAAACTTTAATGACTCATTCATAGATTCAAACTGAAAACAGAATGCTAGCATGTTTACAGTTTGGCCTTTATTCTATTTGTCATTCATAAACAGCAAATGCAGAACATTATATAAAAGTAATTTAATTAAGTCTGCAAAATCAAAACAGTCTAGATAAAACTAGTTAACAAAATCAAAACTGAAACATAACAGCAAGAACTCTAGCTCCCACTGACTCCCACTGACTTTAGGAATCGAAACTCAACTGCAATCCCATGCTTGCCACATGCCTATGAAAAACATGATTAGGCAGACCTTTATTTAAGGGATCTGCAATCATAAAATCTGTGCCAATGTGACTTAGAGCAGTCTCTCCATCTCGAATCTTTTCCTTTAAGGATAGAAACTTTAAATGCAAATGCCTCATTCCACTTGATCTTTTATTCCCTTGTGCAAAATAAACTGCTGCTGTATTGTCATTCCATAACTGAATTGGCCTCTGTATTGAGTCTACAATTTTCAACATGGACATGAAATTCTTAAGCCATATTGCCATTGAGGTGGCTTCATAAACTGCCAGAAATTCTGCTTGCATGGTTGAGGTTGATACATACTGCTGTTTCATACTTTTCCAAGCCACTGCAGCTCCTGCAAACAGAAAAACAACTCCTGATGTGCATTTCTTAGTATCCTGACATCCTGCGAAGTCTGCATCTGCATATCCTTCCAGCTGCAAGTTATCAACCTTTCTATAGACCAATTTGTACTCTTTAGTTCTCTGCAAGTACCTTAATACTTTCTTACCTGCAATCCAATGTGCTTGGCCTGGATTGGACTGGAATCTGCCAAGAACACTTATGCAGAATGCCAAGTCTGGTCTGGTGCAGACTTGTGCATACATCAAACTTCCCACTAATGATGCATAGGGCTTATCCTTCATCTCTTCTCTTTCTTGTTCAGTTTTAGGAGACTGTTCACTGTTCAATTTATCACCTTTCGAAAAAGGAACATCACATCCTGTACAGTTTCCCATGTTAAACCTCTTGAGCACTTTCTCAATATATGCCTTCTGACATAAACCAATCATTTTTCTTTCTCTGTCCCTGCTGATTTCTATTCCAAGAACGTAGTTTGCCTCTCCCAAATCACTCATATCAAAATGGTTTGATAGCATTCTTTTAGTGTCATGCAACATGGACAAATTGCTACTAGCTAGAAGAATATCATCCACATATAGCAGCATGAAGATGAAATTCTTTCCATTAAATTTCATATAGATGCATTCATCCAATGGATTATCAATGAAGCCTTGGGACTTAACAACTTCATCAAACTTGAGATACCATTGTCTTGATGCCTGTTTTAGACCATATATTGATTTCTGCAGCTTGCACACTAAATTCTCTTCCCCTTTTGAGGCAAAACCATCCGGCTGCTTCATGTATATATCTTTAATTAGTTCTCCATTTAGGAAGGCTGTCTTAACGTCCATCTGATGAAGATGCAGATCAAAATGAGCAACTAAAGCCATTATAACTCTGAATGAATCTTTAGTTGATACTGGAGAGAAAGTTTCATTGTAATCAACTCCCTCTTCTTGTGTGTAACCTTTTGCCACTAGTCTGGCTTTATACCTGTCTATTTGTCCTTGTGCATTTCTTTTGGTTTTATAAACCCACTTGCATCCTATAGGTTTGCATCCTGGTGGTAGATTAACTAGTCTCCATACCCCATTTTTGCTCATGGATTCTAATTCAGATTCCATGGCTGCAGACCATTGTAAACTTTTGTTACTTTCCATGGCCTGCTTGAAGGTTGCAGGGTCTTCCTCAGTATTGATGTCATGCTCTGATTCTTGTAGGTAGACAAAATAGTCACTCGACAAGGCTGGCCTCTTAGGCCTTTGTGATCTTCTAAGTTGTGGGTCTGAAGCTTGTGCTGGCTGATCTGTTTGTATTTCTTCTGCTGCAGCTTGATGGTTTTCTTGTCCTTCTTCATTGTTTCTTTCTTCATCCATCGGTGAAGCTTGGTTTTCTTCCAAAGCATCAAAAGATAAAATAGTGACTTCTCTTATTTGATTTTCATCTGCAGTTTCCTTATTTTCCAGAACTTCATCAAAATCAAAATCTGCTTCATCTGATCCTCCCTCTTCTTCTTCAATAAAAACTGCTCTTTGTGTTTCCACAAATCTAGTGTTATTTTTAGGACAGTAAAACCTGTAACCTTTTGTCCTATCTGGATATCCTATGAAGAAACAGCTCACAGTTTTGGAATCAAGCTTCTTCTGCATAGGATTGTACAACTTTGCTTCTGCCTTGCATCCCCAGGTCCTTAGATGAGCCAAGCTAGGCTTTCTTTTACACCAGATTTCGTAGGGTATCTTGTTTGTAGCTTTGGTAGGAACTCTATTGACAAGGTAGTTTGCAGTTTTTAAAGCTTCTCCCCATAGAAAAATAGGAAGCTTTGAACAACTCATCATGCTCCTCACCATCTCTATTAAGGTTCTATTTCTCCTTTCTGAAACACCATTCTGCTGTGGTGTTCCAGGATTTGTGTATTGTGCAACAATACCCTCTTGCTGTAGAAAGTTTGCAAAGGGTCCTGGATTTCTTCCTTTCTCTGTGAACTTGCCATAGAACTCTCCTCCCCTATCTGATCTTACAACCTTTATCTTAGAATCCAGTTGGTTTTCCACTTCTGCTTTGTAGATTTTAAACATTTCCAATGCTTTGGATTTTTCTGTTATGAGATACACATATCCATATCTTGAAAAATCATCTGTAAAGGTAATAAAATACCTGAAACCATCATGTGTATCAACTGGAAAAGGCCCGCAAATATCTGTGTGTATTATCTCAAGTAGTTTCTCACTTCTTATTGCCCCTTTCTTTCTGAGATTTTTCAATTTTCCTTTTGCACACTCAATGCATATTTTATCTTGTTCATGGTGATTAAGTGGTGGAAGGATTAACTCTTTGCTTAACAGATTCATCCTTTCTTTCGAGACATGTCCAAGTCTCTTATGCCATAGTGTGAAGGATTCTGTATTACAAGGCTGTTTCGAACTTAACATATTTATCATCTCTGTATTTTGATTTGGCAATTTGCAGCTCAAACGAAACATTCCATCAATCAACAATCCATTACCAATAAAACTTTTATTTCTGAAAATGGAGAAACCAGACTCATCAAACTCAAACTGTAAGTTTGATTTTACAAGCTTGCTAACTGATAATAAATTCCTTGTCATAGAAGGAACATAAACGACATCAACTAATTCCAAAATAAAACCTGACTCCAATTCAAGACTAGCTAAACCAACAAAATCTACTCTAACTCTTTCTCCATTTCCCACGAACACCTTCAAGTCATCCTTGTTTGGCACCCTCTTTGTTTTGAATCCCTGCAAAGAGTTAGTTACATGAACTGTTGCACCACTGTCTAACCACCATGAATTAGATAAAACTTCAACTGTATTAGATTCATAGATTACAGAGATATTTTCATGCTTACCTTTTCCCTTTTGCTTCTCTAACCAACGTTTGTATCTCCTGCAATCTCTTTTTAAGTGTCCAAACTTTTTGCAAAAGAAACACTTTAGACCTACTGGACTCATCCCCTTTGCAGTCTCATCTTTCTTTTGCTGCTTATCTGCATTCTTGTTTTTGGTCCATTCTCTTGATTTGAATTTAGTATCCTGCACGAAATACACTTGTTCTTTGCCTTTGTCCTTTCTAATACTTTGTTCTTCCTGCACACATATACCTATCAAATCAGCAACTGACCATATCTCCTTCTGAGCAATATAAGTAGTTTTCAGTTGTCTAAAAATGCTAGGTAGAGAGTTAATGGCAAAGTGCACCATCATGGTCTCATCCACATTGACTTTCAGGGCTTTCAGCTTGTTTCCTATCTCAACCATGTTCAGAATGTGAGTCCTTATGCAGCCCTCTCCATTGTATTTCATATCTGTCAGCTGGCTCATGAGTGTGCCTATTTCAGCTTTCTTGGATCCTTGGAAATTTTCTGCAATAGCTTCCATGAATAGCTTAGCATTCTCAGTTTCGATAATACTGCCTCTGACCTCTTCTGAAATAGACCTCCTCATGATCAGAATTGCCATTTTGTTGGCCTTAATCCACTTTGCATATTTAGTTTTAGTCTCAGCAGATGCATCACTCGCAGGCACTGATAGAGCTTCATCAGTAAGAACCATCTCATAATCCAGAAGTCCAAGGGCAATTTCCACATCTTCTCTCCATTTCTTATAATTTGAGCCAGTGAGAGTTCGAATCGAGTTATGATTGACTGTACATGTTTAGAACAAAATAAGCACTTTGAATATATATACAACTTTCCCCAGAACTTTAATCAAACATACTTAATCACATCTTTGGACAGTGAATCAAGCATGCTTATTGACACTGGAAAACAAATATATGTGAATTTCCTGAGCAAAAGATCTTCTACATCTTTAGACAGAAGAAAACCTTTCACTAATCCATATCTATCCATGTCCCATGTCGATCCACCATGATGCAAGACATATCAAACAGCTTACATCTTTGGACAGAAAGCCTTTCGATATATTTTGCATCATGGTGCAAATTTTGATCATAAAACTTTGAATGCAGTGATCATACAATGGTTGAGTCGCTTTGGCTTACTCAATCACTGCACAATAACTGTAAGCGATGATCTGTAGAAACCGTCAAGAACATGATAAAGTTCATACTTTATACTGTTATCATGTTCATACTTTATAACTTAAAAACTGTCAGTTATTTCTCTTAATTTTCCTGCACGAGTTTTGTTAGGTAGAACATGATATAACTCAAGCTCTGATACCACATGTAAATACTTTAGAGCTATAACACATTGAACACTAACCTGAGTCTGACATGGTGCTGGAACAGATTGGATGATGCTGGAACAGAATTGCTGATGCTGGAGCAGAATGGCTACGCAAGGTAAAGAAGCTCTTCTCCTTAGAAACCGATCCTTATAGCTATATTTCTGATGGGTGAATTTTCTGATTAGCTTTTGTTGTGTATCGGATCTAGGAGGGAGCCTTCTATTTATATGCATCTCTCTAAGTGTCCTGCCCATCAAGAATCACTTAGAGATATCCTTCATGCTATAGGTTTAATCTATTCCAATCCTTGTAGAACTAGGAACCCTTAAGCCTTCATTATCCTTCTTAAACACTGTTTAGAGGCTTCCTAATCGAGATAGGTTTTGAGTCCCTGATAAACAATAAGTCTTTGCAATCCTTAGTTGATTAGAAGATCACTTCAGTAGGTTTAATGTAATAAACCTTCTTACAGAGATGGCCATCAGCACCCAAATTAAGTGTCACGTTCTCTCCCGCGCCAAAAGTTGAAGATGCATAATAAGCATACGGACGGGTGTCTAGAGTATCTACAGGGTACTGAACAAGGTTTCCATCATTTTGCATTTTGAGACGGAAAATCCCTGTTGAGTGATCAGCTTTTGATTTCGCAGAGAAAAGTTCTCCTGATAAAAGGCGTTGACCGGGCAAAAGGGTGTCGGTTGGATGATCAAAGCTCTGCCATACTATTTCCCGACCAGAGTTGTACAGCACGAAATTACCCGAATCGAGCATGGAAGCATAAGAAGCAGAGCCAGAAGATTTTACCAAGTAATTTTGGCCTTCTGCTGTTGACAAGGCAAGGCCGTCACTTGTGAAGAGCAAGGCGGCATTGTTGGAGACCGGTGGATCATCTCGATTCGCAGTCCACACGACTGTCTCTTCAGGAATTCCAGCAAGAAATGTCCCAACAGCATAGCCATTGGCTTGCCTGTAAAATCCAAAGGCATATAGACCAGAACGTGACAGCCATGCGGAGTTGGTGGTTGGTGTTAAAGAAGAGCCTCGGCTTATATTCGACTGCATCTGTTGTGCTTCAGCTGCAACAAATGCCAAGGCAAGAAGAAGGCATGCCCTGCAAGCCATGGAAAAATGATCTCAGTGTAACTTGTCTTCCTCCTCCTTTGTTTTTTTTTTCCTTCTGCAGCACTCCAGAAAATTGGTTCAAATGCTGTATGAAGTTCTAATTCTGAATTTCTGTTTAATTTAAGGTGGATGGTGTAAATGAATTCGTACATGTTTCTTCTCTCTCTGCCCATATGTAATTTACTTTACCATAAGAAGTTTCAAAGGAGATATACAATACATGTTTACCGATCGAAAGTGATGGAATACTTGTCATGCGTTCACGGAGACTTTTGAGTCCATGAAATTAATTAGACACAGACTGAGATTTTGCCCGTTTGGTAGCTTATTTGGAGTAATAAGTGATTTTTAAAAAAATTTGGAAAGCCCAACCCATATGGTAAACTATGAGAAAATCACTTATTGTTAAAAATTGCTATGAGAGAAATCTATTTGGGAAAGCAGCTAATAAGGTGCTTTTATTTTCTGATTATACAGGACTCAATTTCGAAGAGGCGTTGGGTTTAATGATTATGGGGCATTCATTTTTTGACTATACAGGAATCCGTACCAACAACACTTTAACAAAAAGTTTACCAAACGCCAAACTGCTTTCTTTCACAGCTGATTTCTCTCATAGCAAATCTGACAGCGATTATTTTCACAGCACAGCAATGCCAAACTAGTTGTCAACATGAATTTTCAAAACTGATATTATAATCTGAAGAATTAATTTTATAATTAAGGCAGAAAATTGACATCACTTACGTGTCCAAAAGATGCACCTAATTTTCCATTAAATTTTTTGTTCAAATTGTTTATTAACTTTATCGTCAGATTGTTAACTTTCTCCTAAATTTGTCCCTAATGGTAGGTCCCAGAATTTGTGAACTTGACTTTGTAGACTTTTCCAATCAGATGTAAGAAAAAAAAAAGGTCTAAAATATCGGTGATATCGAAAATATCAATAGGCCAAAAACACGGAAATTTCTATGGAAATATCGGGATATTATCGATATCGATAAAAATTGAATAAAAACCACAGAAATTGTAAGAAAAAATTGAAATTTTTTATTGAAACTTTGCAGGATGTTTATTTAGTCAATTATCTATTAGTTTATCATAAAAAATTGGAAGGAAATGCATTGCATAATGGATTTAACTGATTTAAGTTGATTATATAGTGAGCTAGCAAACACTGTGAGTTAGAAAATATGTAGTAATTAATGAAAAAAGATTAAACACACCATAATCAAAAGTAGAAACTTAAAAAGGAACGGTCAAAAGAAATCAAAACAATTTGTTTCTTGCAAAAAAAATTCAAAACAAAACCATGTACATATATATAAATATTTTATCATATTTTCACAAAAACATAAGTGATATGGTGGTTAAGGTGTTGAAGGAGTAAAATGGGAGGGGTTTGAATCTCGAAGCAACACACCTATATTGACCAAGAAAGATGCCTGTCGAAGTCCATAGCAGTGGGAAGCCTCCAAAGTATAGTAAGTCTTCAACTTTCCCTTTCTTTTTTCATTGTTTAAGTGGTTGTGGTCCATAGGTTGTCGGTAGAATTGTCATCTTCTATCTTATTGCCTTTCTATAAGATTCCTCTTTGAATAGAAAAGTGTGGTCCCAAAGTAAGGCATGTGCGTTGCTTTGTCTGTGTGTGGCTAATATTAGCAAAGGCTGGTGCCGATTGGTAGGTTTGTTGTAGTGGTAAATTGAAGTTGCTGAGTTAATTAAATTAAATTTTGTTGTTTGTAGGTGATCCAGAGTTATTTACAATTGAAATTCACCATGGGGGGTATTTTAAAAATGGGAAGTATGTGGGAGGTATTGTCCAATGGGCAGACAACTGTAATACTGATCAGTTGTCAATGCTAGACTTATATGATGTTGCTGAATCACTAGGATACAACCACATAAAAGTCGATTATCGCTATAGGTCCACAGCATTGGGTTATGTGGAAATTCGAGAAGACTTGGATGTGCTTAACTTTGTGCGTGAGATACCTGCATCAAGGGTTCACGGTTTGTACATCACAGCAAAGCCAGAACCCACCTTGTTAGATAATGAAGCCTCTGCAGCTGTATTTAACTTTTAGAATTTGCTTCAACCACAATTGATACATGTAGATGTATAAGGTGAAGTGAACATTGTTGATGATGCTGATGATGAAGCTGAAGAGGAAGATGAGGACCTGCAGGTAGATGAGGAAGATGAGGAGCAGCAGGTAGATGAGGAAGAAGATGTAAATGTTGATGGAGAGGATGATGACGAAGAGCGCCTGCAATTCATAGATAGTGACTACGAGCAAACAGATGAAGAACTAGAGAAACAAATTAGAGCAGAAGATGATAGGGCTTTTGATAGGCATGTAGTGGATGAACCTGTTGAAGAACCAGATCAAGAACCTGGTGATGTTCTAAGTGATGATTACGATTCAGAGGACCTTGTAAGTGTTTTAGAAGAGGAAGATGAAGCTGATGAAAATACAGGTGTGAAAAAGGTTAGTCGGAGAAGAAAAGCTCCTAGGTTCAAGCAATTCAAAAGGGATACTGATTTATTTAATCCTGTATTTCATATTGGAATGGAGTTTGCTAACATGGAACAATGTAGGGAGGCCATAAGATTCTATGCACTTTCAAGTGCTCAGCCACTGAGATGGGTCAAGAATGACCCTCACAGGGTTAGGGTGGTGTGTGGAAGTGGAGGAAAGGCTGAAAAAAAGGGTTTAGGACAAAGAAAAGGAGTAAAAAAAATAGAGAAAAACCTGTACAAAATGCTGGAGAGGATGGTGGAGAAGAAAATGGAGAAAAGGGTAAAGAAAAGAGGGATGTCAAGTGTGAGTGGTTGCTATATGCATCTTATGTGGGCAAAGGGCCTACTACTAGGATCAAGACATATCAACCTAAGCATGTGTGTGGAAGGATGTAGAAGACCAAGTTTGCCACTTCTTCTTGGCTTGCTCAAAGGTTTGATGAGAACTTGAGAGATAATCCTAATATGTCTGTGTCGGATTTCATGAAGATTGTGAGGAAGAATTATGGCATAGATATCACTGCAAACTAGTTTTACAAAGCCAAGAGCATAGCTAAAGAGAGAATACAAGGAAGTATTGAAGAACAGTACGCAAAATTGTGGGATTATTGTGAAGAGTTGAAGGCAAACAATCCAGGCAGCACTGTATTAATCAAGACTGATCTGCGAGGGGACAACCCAGTATTTAAAAGAATATATATCTGTTTTGGTGCATTGAAGAAGGGCTTTATAGCAGGATGCAGGCCAGTTGTGGGTTTCGATGGTTATCATGTGAAGGGAACTCATCTAGGACATATTTTATCTGCAGTTGGTATTGATGCGAATAATGGGATGTACCCTGTCGCATTTGCTGTGGTTGAAGTAGAAAATATCGAGACTTGGACATGGTTTATGGAGATTTTCTTTGCTGATGTTGGGTGTGAAAATGGTAACAGTTGGGTGTTCATGTCAGATAAGCAAAAGGGTTTGGGGCAAGCCATTAGGGATTTGATGCCCACTGCTGAACACAGACATTGTGTTAGGCACCTCCACAATAATTTCAAGATTGCTGGTCATAGTGGTCCAGCATTGAAGCAAAGATTATGAGCAGCAGCTAGATCAACTACAATACCTACATTTGAAGCTGAAATGGAGAAGATGTTATCTCAATCAAGTGTAGCTTACAGATGGCTTCAAGACAGGCCAGCAAATCATTGGAGTAGGTCACACTTCACAACTCATTCTAAGTGTGATATGCTACTTAACAACTTGTGTGAGTCTTTTAACTCAGCTATTATTGAAGCAAGGGATAAGCCAATTCTAACACTACTAGAGAGAATTCGAAGTTATTTGATGCTAAGAATGGCTAGACTTAGAGAAACTATTTGGACACATGATGTTGGTCCTAGGATTTTTGGAATTGTTGAGAAGCTAACAACTGAGAGTGCTCAATGCATAGCATCATATGCTGGTGGGGGGAAATATCAAGTTAATAACATCCATGGTGGGATGTATGTAGTGGATTTGGAGAGGCACACGTGCACTTGCCGAAAGTGGGACTTATGTAGAATCCCTTGTTTACATTCTATGGCTGCAATTGCCAAAATAGAGAAAAGCCCTTATGACTTTGTGCATTCACTTTACAAAAGAGCTGCATATGACAGGGCTTATGAGAGTTATATATCTCCAATGCCTAGTCAAGAATACTGGAGAAAAACAGGTCATAGACCCATCCAGCCACCTCTTTACCGCAGACAACCAGGGAGGCCTAGAACAAGTAGGCAAAAGGAACCTGATGAGATACCAAAAAATGCAACAAAGTTGAGGAGATATGGGATTGTCATTAGTTGTAAAACTTGTGGAGGTGAAGGTCACAATTCTACAACTTGTGGCAACAATGGACAAAGAGGCGAAAGACAAGTATGAAGATTGTGATTATTTCAAGGAACAAGCTAGAGGCAGGGGAAGGGCAATAAGAGTTCAAGGCAGGGGAAGAGGAACAAGTATGCCAAGTGTTCATGTCAGACAACCAGATCAAGGCAGGGGAAGGGGAACAAGTATGCCAAGTGTTCCTGTTAGACAACCAGATCAAGCTGAGACTTCAATCCAAGCTAGAGCTTTTAGAAGAACAAAGCTTGGGGTAAATACCATATGTATTGATTCCTTTAACTGCTTCAATTAAATGTTTAAACCAAATTTTGACTTATTTGCTGATTTTGGTGATTCAAATAGGCAAGAAGAGGGGGGCAAGTGTCTGAACTAACAAGGCAGCTTGCTCAAACTGTTGCTACCTTACAGGGAAATCAAATTGGGCATGCTTCTCAACCAAACTCAGAATATGCACCTCTACCAAAAAGAGCAAGGCCATGGAAAGTGTAGTTGAGATTTGCTTATTTTGGTCATATGTGGTCATTGGGCTGATTTTGGTTTTTTGGAATACCAAAACATTAGGACTGCTTAATGTATTGTAATGGATGCGTTTTGGAACATTTTATTTTGTTGAATTTGTAGCTGATATGGTTCTAGGATTCTCAAACTGATTCCAATAGATTACTACTGGAACACAAATGTTTTTGTTGGATTACTGCTAGAACACATATGTTTTCCTTGGATTAGTGTTGGAACATATGTTTTGTAATGGATATCTTTGCCTTGAATGGATATGTAATGGACATCTTTGCCTAGAATATGAAGTCAAAACACAACAAATGCCATTACTTTCAACAAAAAGACCAAAAGTCCATCTATTACACCTTTGCCACACAACTAATACAGGGCATTTCATTTTTCATTCATTGTCTTTGCCTTTCCTACTCCCCTTTATTTCTACTTCATATTACATAGGCAACTTCAAATATCCTTCATGTCTTTGCCTTTCCCATACATCAACCACAAAACTATCACAAACAATAAACAAGACACCCAAAACCAAGGGTTTTTTTTCTCAGATTCTCTGGCCGAGACTTTTTTGCATCTTCCATCATGTTTATTTTCCGTAGCAGCCCAGGTATAATTTGCTTTGACCTCTCACACATTTGTGGGTCACCCCATTCCCAAAATCTACATCTATTCTGCACATTTGTCACAACAAATTGATACATAAAAGTTATGCATCAGTCCAAATTTCTAATAGGCAACCCAAATTTCAAATGTGCAAACCAAATTTCAACAACAAACTTACCCTCCCACAGATGTAAAACCTCCTCCCTGGATGTGCAGCAGTCCAAGATGTTTGGATTTTCGCAGTCTTCCCACAGTAGCTGACGATTGAAGGCACCATCCATGAACTACCCTCTTCACCTTGTGAATTCCACCTATGTGACCCATGACCTCCATGACCTCTGCCAGGTAAGGACCTCCTTATCTCTTAATATTGGGTTTTCTCCTAAACCCTAAATCCCCCTTTGGTTTAGGGTACGAAAATGGAGGTTGGAAAAAATGGAGGGAAATACATTTGGGTAAAAAACGTGCCAAAATGAAGGAATTAATAGCTGAAGCATGGGTTCAGTTCAGTGGAGATGCGAAATGACACAAATAACCTCCATCTTGACGGCACAATGGATGGGAAGTGCCAGATTCTAACGTCGAGGGGAACATTGGCGAAAAAAAATAGATCGGGTCCTTAATTTTCTAAAAAAAAAGGATAGGGGGCTAATTGAAACTAAGGTACAAGTTCAGGGGGTATTTCACCAGTATACCCTAAATATTACACGTCGAAAATATAAGGGTTTACTAGTGAAATACCCCCTGAACTTGTACATAATTTTCAATTAGCCCCTTATTCTTTTTTTTTAGAAAATTTAGGATATGAATTTTTTTTTTCGTCAATTTACCCCTTGCCGTCTAAATCATCAACATAGGAAAATTAACCCAAAAAAATAAAGAAGAAAAAGATACTAAAGAATCCCAGAAATTGCAATCCGTATAAACCAAATCAATTTTGAAAATTTGAGTCTGTAAATCTCAAACAGACCTGAAGTAAGAAATCAGCCTCAAAAGTCAAAAGTCAAAACCCAACGGAGCTTCTGGGTTTTTGCTAGGGTAAACCCTCACCACCACTTTCCCCTCAATTTGCGTTCTCGCTCGCTCTCAAATTCAGTCATTTTTTATTGTCTCAGGTGAGCTCTCTATAATCCGCTCAATTCACACTCGCTTATTTCCTTGAAATTGTTCCCAAATTTCTGGGCTTTTCATTCGTATTTAAGCTTTACTCGTCGATTCTTATTGATTTATCATATCTATGAGCTTTTGATTTTATCCGAGTGTTAAAAATGGCTAGAGGCCCTGCAAGCTCTCTCTTTCGACTTTATGCTTCGAAGAAAAGCATATCCCAGAAACTCAGAAACCCAGATCTGGTTTTTCACTCCTCCCCGACAAACCCAGAAACTCTAGCCAGAAAACACAAACCCAAAACTCCAAATCTGGTTTTTCACCCCTCCCCCACAAACCCAGAAACTCCAGCCAGCAACCACAAACCCATAAACCCATATCTGATTTTTCACCCCTCCCCCACAAACCCACAAACCCCATAGGAAAATTGACAACAACAACAACAACAAGAAAAAAAGAAAAAGAAAAAAAAAGAATGAACCAAACCTGTCGCCACTCCCCTCCCCCAGCAATCCCATTGCCAACCCCCCTCCCCCATCTATATATATCTCCTTCAGCAACCCTAAACCTTAACCCGAGCCGAAATCCATCCCCACGCGAGATCTATTCCAAGCCCTAGCCGAAACCCATCCCTAACCCTTGCCCCCAAGTCCCACGGTTTTGGGTTTAGCCAAAGGAGAAGAAGCAAGGGAGAGATAAAGGCAAAGAGAAGAAGGAAAAAGAAAATGAAAGAGAGGACGGAGACAGAGGGAAGAGAAAAGAAGAAGCAGAAGAGGAAGAAGGAAGAGAGAGAGAGAGAGAGAGAGTTTTCAATTTTTATTTTAAGACTATTATTTCAATTTTCCATTTTTTATTTTATTTTTCAATTTTTATTTATTTTTAACGTACAAAATGACTATTTTACCCTCATATTTAACGGCAAATTGGATGAAATGTTGCAAATTTAGACGGCAGGGGGAAAATTGGTGAAAAAAAATAGTTCATATCCTAAATTTTCTAAAAAAAAAGGATAGGGGGCTAATTGAAAGCGAGGTTCAAGTTCAGGGGGTATTTCACTAGTAAACCCAAAATATAATGACAAACACGTACGCAGCTGAGTTGGATAAGGCGTTGAGAACTTCTCACAAAGGCAGGGGTTTGAATCCCTCCATGCGCAAGAAGGAGAATTTTCAGCATTTTTCATGTTTTTGGGTCAAAATATCGCGATATTATCGATGATTTCGATAATATCGCGATATTTTGACCATTTCAGCTTGAATTTGCATGAAAATATCCATCTCGAAATTTCGCCGATATTATCGACGATAATTTCGATAAAATGACGAAACATAACTGGTATGCAAGGAAAATATCAGCATCCACAAATAACGATATTATCGCCGATCCTGTTAAAAAAATTGCAAAAACATACGTCCAAATAATATCAAACGTCGTTTTTTAACATACGTCATGCAATGGACGACCCTAAATCCTATAAATAAAAAATAAAAAACACGTCAATTTAAATAAAATTGACATTAAAAAAAAACATCTGCTAAACAATGAGACGATCGCAATGTACGTACTGTAGTCTAAAGCAAAACTCCAATTTCTGCTCATTGAATACAGAGCATTGTAAATAATCATAGAACAACGACGGTAATGTTCAGCCGTTATTATAAAATATCACGACAGAGAGGCCCAAAGAGCCGACATTTAAAAAAATATAACACGACCTAATCACAGCATACCGACGTATGTAGTACCTAACTACGACTAAAAAATATATTTTCCGTCGTCTTAAAGAACAAACATGACAATATAATCTCAATAAGAGCCGTGTTAATTATTTACCACATCCCAATTTATGTCATAAACGAAGTGGAGATTTAGTGAACAACGTCGTCTGTGGAAAGAAACATGTTGTAGTACAGAGTAATGACGTCGTCTTTTATATACTTCAAGACGTGTATATTATGAAATACGACTCCGTTTTTATTTTATTCGACGTTGTAACGAAATTTAAAACATCAGAATTTAAAATAAAAGGGTCGTAAACATTTCTCATAACCTCGTTCTTCCCATATTTACTGCCGTCATTAATCAATTTTCACGTCTCCTAGGTAATAACGTCTTCTGTTATATACTCGGAGACGTGTACATTATGAATACTGCTACTTTTGTATTATGTCCGATGGTGTAAATAATTTACGACGTTAGCGTTGAAAATAAAAGGGTCGTAACAGTTTCTCTTAACCTCGTTCTTCCCATATTTACTGTCATCATTAATTTATTTTCACGTCACCTATATGCTTATGTGTCGTGGAATAGTCAATAAAAATGTCAGTTCTGTTTATTGTTCTGTCGTTTTAGTTTTTATGGACAGCGGTTAGTTAATAGTTTTAGTCTTTTAAACGACGTTGATTTCTAAATAGGGTCATCTATTATATAACAAGTCGTTTTTTTTGGAGATCATTTTCTTTATTTAGACGTTGGCTTTTAATTTTAAATGACGTTGTTTCTCTTAACAACGTCGCTTATTTACCGTCGTGGTTTACTTCATTAAAAGATGTTGGTCGATTTCACGACAGTTAGAAAACCAGCTACGCGACGGTGGATTCCCGTCGTCTATTGCGATTTTTGTAGTAATGAATACCAAGTCAAACAGAGTAGGGCAAATATTCAGCTATGCCCATATGTGTTTTCTTCTCCAATATAGAGGTATTTATAAAAGAAGTACAAAGATGTGTTAACCCTAAATAACATATAAAATAGAACTAAATTACAATAGGAAATAAATCTTAATTATAATAAGACTAGACAAATAGGTAAGTAACTAAAATCCTAACATAATAAGGAACCAAAATCCTAACTAAATAAGGACTCGCCAACACTTCTCACTTCGAAGAGTTCTTTCCTATATACACGTTCAAGTGCTATTGCACCAATGCTCCTGACAAACTGAACAAAAAAACACCAAATAATTCACTTGCACATCAAGACAAAAGCAGGTTAATGCATCTT
This sequence comes from Prunus kanzakura, assembly GCA_020521455.1. Classification (NCBI taxonomy): domain Eukaryota; kingdom Viridiplantae; phylum Streptophyta; class Magnoliopsida; order Rosales; family Rosaceae; genus Prunus; species Prunus kanzakura. Next base: position 2,105,602 of record BPUM01000016.1, read on the forward strand.
CAGCCGAAATGGAGCAAGGTTCTTCTTCACAACCAGTACAAGCTTCTTCACAACCAAGATCTTGCAAAGTCAGAGGGAGAGGCATAAGTGGAGGAACATGAAATGTTGCTGAAGCTACTGGTTACCTAAATTCACAACAAAGTGTAAGGTTTGGTTGCTCTTGTGGTTTTAAATTGCATAAGTCATTAGACAACTGAAATCATTAATTTTTTTTAGATGGCAAAAGATAATGGACAAGGAGGCAGAGGCATAAGTAAAGGAAGAGGCAATGTTGCTCAAGCCACTGTTTACCCAAATTCACAACAAAGTGTAAGCTTTATTTTCTCAATCATTCAAATTTTTATTGCTTATGTCATTAGAAAACAATAAACATCAATAAATGTTTCAGGTGACAAGAGGTAATGGACAAGGAGTCTTACCATCTTCACATATTGGCTTAGGAAGAGGTATACCATCTTCAAAGCTAAGTGTAATTAGAGGAAGAGACTTCCCATGATAAGGAGGAGCAGATTTGGACAACACTTCCCATGATAATAACATGGTCTGAAAATAGGTGAAATTATGGCCAAGGGTGTCATATGTTGTCTATTTTGGGATATGTACTTTTCTGGGCAGGGGGATTTTGTGTAATTGGTTCTAATTCTAAGTTTGGATTGTGTAATTGGTTTTGAGTTTGAAGGGCTAAAACTGTGTAATTAGTTGTCTATTTTGGGTTATGTACTTTTTGGGGCAGGAGGATTTTGTGTACTTTGTCTAATGGTTTTGAGCTAGAAGGGCTCAAATTGTGTAATTGGGGTTGTCTATTTTGGGTTATGTACTTTTCTAGGCAGTTGAATTTTGTGTCCTTTGTGTAACTGGTTTTGATTTTGAAGGGCTCAAACTCTGTAATTGGAATATTTATATGGATGTTCATTTTGTAAAGAGCCCGTGTGGGTAACAATGGAATGGCTTTTAATTTGTTCTACTCAGTGGAATATTAAGTTATGAGCATCTCCTAGATATTCAAATAACCCCAATTCAAGAAAATTTGAGAACACATGTAATGGACATTCATTCTACAATTGAAGTCTTCACCATTACATTCAAAGAAACAAACCCCATAACAATTAAAACTTCCCACTCATCACAAATGTTACAAACAAACCCCATGAAAAAATCAAGGAAACCCACATTATCAATTGTCTTTGCCCATGACCCCATTCTAAAACCTTTTTTTCCTGAATCATTTCTTTCAATTTCTGTTGTAGTTCTTTCTTTTTTGCTTCCACAAATCTCATGTTCTTCCTTTACTCTACTTTCCTCCTCCATTGCTCTAAGTCTTCTAAGCAAATTAGGGACAACTTGTTTTCCTCTTGGACAAGTTTCATTATCCACCCACTCGAAAAAATGCAAACCTCTTTTACTATTCTGGAAATCAAATCTTACCCAATTTCAGACCTCACCAAACAATTACAAATAGAAAAGAACAACTTTTGCAACCCAAATAATAACTTACCCAGTTTTTGTCACAAGCATCGAACCTTCTTCTCGGGTTCAAATCTGTCAATGAAGTCCGACAAATTATCTTTGTCCCATAGGCAGAGTGCCGACTCGTGCCACTTGAGGTTGTTGAAATCTCCGACATTGCAAAACTAGGGTTCTAATTTGGGGGTTTTGGTGGAGCTTCTAATAGAAATGGGCGAGAATGCATTCCTACGTTGGCTTGGTCGTTTTAAAGGAGGATACTCACCTAAAAATACGGTTTTGTCCCTCGATTTCACAGAATAATACATAGACATTGACGGTAGGACCATCTTAATACCAAATAAAGAGTTGAGGGATGGTTCAAATGAAAAATTTAGTTGGTGGACCAAAATGATATTGGAGCAATAGTTGGGGACATTTCCGTCATTAACCCCTAATTTGTAATAACACAAGTATTAGTTTCATTTCCTATATAATCCTTGAAAGTATCTGTTTTGTTTTAATAATCTACATATAAAATAATTGGACAATGATTTCAAGTCATCATGAGTGCGTGCATGTCTAGATCTTTGAACTGAAATCTTGTTTAATAAGGCATCAATATCATGCCGCATTGTGAATCAATGAAGTGACCCTATCATGTCTGCTCACATAAAACCGATGGCATACTTTTTCTGAAAAACCTCACACAACAGTCAGAAGTGTTCTCCTTATTGACCTTACATACCATGTTTTATATATTGTTTAGTGAACGGTTTATGGTTTATTTAATTTTTTTTTAAAAAGAATTTTTAAAATATTATTGAATATTTGTTTCGTCTATATGAGTGTTTATATCTTCACTCTAAATTATTTTATTTTTCTCAATATATGTTTTCTTTGAGAGATTTCACAAATATATAATATAAAGAAAGATAACAAAAGTAGGAGATGAACAAATGCAAACAACAACACATAATTAGTACAAAATAATCCCATAACCTTGTCACAAACACACCCAAAAATACCTTTCCATAAACCTTGCCCCAACATATAATAAATAAATGCAACATTGCATATGATGCAACCATGTCCAAATCTAATCACAAAAAATAGACATGACAGCAACATATGGCTGTAATGTTTTGCACTTTGCATCTCATGTTTTCCTAATTAAATACATCAAATATAAAAGTTGAAACCTTCCATAGTAGTAAGCATCAAAATAGGTTTGAAGCAAAGTTTAACGAAAAATCTAATTCCCCTTATTTGCCTCTGCTCAAACATGAGAACCAAAATAGTTACTTTCCTCGCTCAGTATATTTGTTAACGTCATAAACGGTAATAATTGACCAATCAAACTAGGGTACAACGAGTTTTGCATAAGACCGAAAGTAGTCGAATCCAACTTACATCACATGCTTCTTTGACTCCACTACATTAAATGAGTTCTTGAACTTTTGAACAGCTACACTTCAAAGTCGTTTGTGTCTACGCTTCATGCGCTACAACTTCGCCCTATCCACATTGGCCTGCCTTTTTTCGGCCTACAGCAAATTCCAACCTGCCCTTGCCCTTTCGATTTTATCTCCAAGTTCAAGATGCTAATTCTTCCAGAATCCAATAACTCTTTCATACTCAATACTAACGACAAAATGGCACTTGGGATTTGAAGCCGGTCTTTGTTAGGAGGGGTGTTTATTATAGTGAGATCAAATTTGGTTAGTAAATCCATTCTGTGAAGGGAGAGAGTTTCTATGGAGGAGAGAGTTTCTGTAGAGAGAGATATTCTATGAAGGAGAGAGTTTTTGTGGAGGAGGAAAAGGAGGGGGGGCGGGGGAAGGTGGTTGTCATATTAATACCAATGAAAGGATTCCCGCCAAAAAACCTTTGCTTGACAATCTATATTTTTTTTTTTTGTCTAATACAATCAAAGTTTAATCTTAACTAGTTTGGTTTGTTTGGTTGGGTTTTTAAGTAGATGCCACTTCCATTGAGTTTCTTTCAACCACTGACAGTGGTGTAAGGACAGTATAAGGTTGACATGCTTAAATCTTTAACTGACATTTTAAAAAAAAATTAATTAGAGTATAGCAGAGGACAACACGCAAGCTTTGGTATGTTGCTCTATAAAAAAATAAAGTACTAGTATGCAGCCCAATTTCCTCTAAGCTAGAAGTCTTTTACCACCACATGGGCCATATCCAGCAACCAAAAGTAGTATTCAGCCAAAACTACATTACCATGTAGGCCCTACTGACAGCTAAATATCCTACAACCATACGCTACCCATTCCAAAAAGGATTAGAATTATTATTATAATTATATATTGCCTTCTTGTATAAATCAACAAACCTAAGCCTTTTTCTCTTTTCTTGGGTAAGAAACATGACCAGACCAACCAGTTGCATGTGAGTTTTTTTCTTCTTCTCAAATTCTAGTTATATTATCAAGTTTTTTTATTATTTTTATTTCTATTGATTTTAATGGATCTTTCAATTTATGTGTAGATTACCAAAGGGAAAAGGCTATGGAGATATTTGGTAAATCGCTATTCAACTCCAAGTATGTTTTTGTCTATCCCTTGTAATTTTTCTTGCGTAGTATGTAATTGTTTATCCCTTTAATGCAATTGTGAACTTGTGTTGGTGAATTTTTAATTTAATTTTATAAATTTCTATATATATGATTCTCTATTGGTTTGATTAATATATTGCTTTTGAATTGAATGCTCAATTTAGTCCATATATGTGTTTTAGGTGAATGCTCAATATATTTCTTTTGACTCTTTCCTTACAAAAATTTTAGAGCAAAACAAAGATGGTTTAATCCTGCTTGGTTTCGTGAGTTTCCTACTTGGATAGAGTATAGCATAGAAAAAGATGCTTCCTTTTGTCCATGTTGTTATCTCATTAAACCTGATATTGGAGAGCAATCTAGTGGTGAATCTTTTGTGGGTGTTGGATTTTCGAATCGGAAGAAAAAATATAGATTACAAATTCATATTAGAGGACCGAATAGTGCTCATAATAAAGCTTAGAGAAGTTGTGAGGTCTTATTAAACCAAAAGCAACATATTGAAACAATTCTCCCAAAACACTCAAACCAAGATCGAATTGATTATCGAACTCCTTTAGGTGCATCAGTTGGTGTTAGTAGGATACTTTTACAACAAGGCTCCCATTTCGTAGGCTGTTGAATCTGAAAATTCAACCAATCAAGGGAATTTTCTTGCATTTTTACGATGGCAATGTTGTTTCAATGATGATATAAAAGTTCTCAAGCTAAAAAATGCTCCTGAAAATATGAAGTTGACATCACCTGATATCCATAAGGACATTTCAAGTGCTATTTCAACTGAAAATATCAATGCAATCATCAGGGATATTGGTGATTCATTATTTGCCATTCTTGTTGATGAATCATGTGACATGTCTTTAAAGGAGCAAATGGTCATTGTGCTACTTTATGTGGATAAAGGTCATGTAATTGAGCGTTTTGTAGGTATTGTGCATGTTACAGATACTAAATATTCCTCATTCAAGTTAGCCGTTGATTTCTTTTCGAGACATGGATTAAGCATTTTTAAATTGCAAGGGTAAGGTTATGATGGGGCAAGTAATATGAGAGGTGAGTTTAGTGGTCCTAAAACACTCATTCTAAATGAGAATGACTCTGCTTTTTATGTTCATTATTTTTTCTCATCAACTTCAGCTAGCTCTGGTAGCTATGGCAAAGAAACATTCAGAAATTGCATATTTATTTACGATGGTTTCTAATGTGGTGAATGTTGTGGGTGCATTCGCTAAGCGTTGTGATATCACTACTACAAAAATCGCAATAGACGACGGTAATCCACCGTCGTGTATCCGGTTTTTCAACCGTCGTGAAATCGACCAACATCTTTTAATGCATAAAACCACGACGGTAGATTCCCGTCGTCTATTATTCGTAAAGACGACGCTTTTACTCAAAACCGTCGTCTATTAAATGTAAAGACGACGGTTTTTTAGAAAGAACTGTCGTCTAATATTAGTAAAGACGACACTTTTATTAAAAACCGTCGTCTATTAGATGTAAAGACGACGGTTTTTTAGAAAGAACTGTCGTCTATTATTAGTAAAGACAACGCTTTTACTCAAAACCGTCGTCTATTAGATGTAAAGACGACGTTTTTTTTTAAAGAACTGTCGTCTATTAGTGTAAAGACGACGGTTTTTTCAAAAAACCCGTCGTCTATTATATCAGAAATTGACGTAGTAATTTTACATTTTAGCTTCTTTTTTTTTTCTTTTTTTTCCCAATGGTATCAGAAATATATACTCAAATATGCTATTACCCATGCCACACATATATACTCAAAAATTGTTTCTTTCATAAATAGAATATCAAGAGTACAATAGAACACAATAAAATCTAAAAAATGAAAGTACTCTAAGGCCGCTAGCTGCAAGCTGCAAGCCTAATTACAATAGTACACCAAAATTCCTATACCTAATTATCCTTCAAGTCAAGTTCTCCATATGTACACATAGCTATACCTTCATCATCACCACTTTTCCCCTGCATTTAATAGCAGGTTGAATCAACACTACTTCCCCCACGCTAGCAGTAGCTTCCTTAGAACCACTTCCATGGCGTAGGAAACTGCTTAACAAGCCAAAATAATGAAATAGTGAGATATACAATCCAGATAATTATAGAAGTCACTCTATTGTCTCTAAGCCACTAATAAAGTTCTACTTTTCAGAAAAGATTAAAATTGAAATGATGTAAATTATAGTATTCAGTAAGTAATTGGTATGCAATTTTAGAACTCAGTGGTTGCAGTACCTGGAGGATATGGAATGCAAAGTAAGGGTGTTGGGGACACAAGATACACTCTTGGATGAGACTGGATCACACTACTTCTACCAAAGTCACATTCAAGGAAGTGCAGACTTCATATTTTGTAGATCAAGAAAATTGGAAACAACACTACTAAGTCTTTAAATTCAAAATTAGAACACAACAAACAAGCTCATTTTTAAGTAGGACAGCTACACTGAAAACACGTCTAGTATAAGAGTCTGCAATTGTAACCTCCACTTCCACACTAGGTTCAATTGTAATTGAAGTCATTTGCTTGACGACATTAGGAGAGCTGAAGAGGTCAATCACCCTCTTGTGGGCACGCAACTCAAATCTGTCCCATGTGTTGGTACTTGTAAATCACAAACAAAATTTTAAAGATACATAACCCTTTAAAATGCAAATGCAGAGACACTGTACTTTAATAAAAGGTCAGTCATGAATAGGCCACAGTAAGCAATAAATTTTACTTATATAACTTGGCACAAACAAGAGAACTCCCAACTCTGAGTAAATGGCCATAAAAGCCATAAACCTTGCCTTGCCCATAAGTTAACAACAAGAACATTTCACAGTGAAACATACCTTCACCACAAGGGGACTTCCTGGTGGTAATGTGCAGAACCTTGGTTGGCATTCTCACGGGTCCCTTAACCTGGAGCCTCTTGTTCTTTGCACCACGAACCAGATCAGTGCAAACTATCAATATAACAGATGTCAATCCAGCAGGCTAAAGAAATATAATAAGAAAAATATGAATTCTTAATAATCTAAACAAACTTAAAAACTTTATGTAGAGACAATGGTGGATAAACCCATTTCAACAACGTCACACAGCAATTAAGTACAAATGAAACTGAACAGTATTGAAGCTCATAAAAACTTTTTATTTACAGGATTGTGGAATTTAGAGAAAACCAATGCAGGGGCAGAGGAGCAACAGAGAGAAGAGGGAGGGTGCCATGGTTAAAGTCTTTCAGCTTTGAAGAGATAAGGCCTTTTCTGGATACGAAATTCATAAATAGGGGACTAAGATCATGGGACATATATAAGTCAAGCAAAATTTTGAAGAGTATAACGATAACCATAGAAGGAAATAACGATAGAAGTTATATTTTTGTAGATTCTCACCTTTCTGATTCACACATATATAAATCCCTAAAATAGAAAAGAAAAAAAAATTCAGAAAAGTTGCCTTAATTTCTATATAAATCGAAAATATTTACAAAAATATAACAATTTGCCCAGATAATTTACAATTACACACCCAAATATTTTAACCCTAAATCATATTAGGGATATAGAAATTGATTCTTCAAAAATTATAGAAAATAATTACCTGTGGAATGGAGGAAGGGAGGCTCTCATGGAGCCAGCCAGCAAGAGAGATCGAGCGTGCTAGAGAGAGACAACAAGAAAGAGAGCTCCGGCAAGAGAGAGCCATCGAGAGATAGACAATGACCGTCGCCTCTTTGCCTCTGTCTCTCTGATTTCTTTTTTGTCGAAGAGGTTGTATGTCTTCTTGGTGGTGGTGTCGACCTCACGGTGTCAGTTTGTGAGTGTCGACAAAGTCTGGGATGAAGATGGCGTCGATGGCGGCTGGTGATGACTGATGCGAAGAAGACGATGGCGTCGACGGCATCTCTGCGTCGACGGCGTCGCTTGCAAATCTCTGAAATCGCCCAAACAAAAGTCAGATAAAGACCAAAATGAAACCTCAAATTTACTGAAGAACGGGGTCAAAGAAGAAAAGGCGAAGCCTGGAACAGAAGAGACGAGTGGGATCGAGAGAGGCCTCATGAAGGAGATCGCGAAGATTGTGGAGGGTCCTCGTCAAGGGATATGACGACCTTAGTGAACTGGATGCCAAGATCTGTGACCTGGATGGCGAGCTGAGTGACCAAGACGGCGCGATGGAGATGGTGTTTCAGCGATGAGAAAGGGAATTGAGAGAGAGAGGGTTTCTAAAGGTCGCCAGAGAGTGTGGTTTGAGAGAGAGCTGCGAAAACTTAAGTGAATTTTGGGTCCAGCGTGTTTTAAAACACGACTGTTTTCATAAGGAACCGTCGGAATTTTTGAGAGCGCCTTTTAAAATACGACGGTTTTAGATTGAACTGTCGTGGTTTTTAAAAACACGACGCTTTTTAGTTTTACCGTCGTTAAATAGACGTCGTAGTTTTCCATTTTTGTAGTAGTGTATGCTGAAAGAAAAGGATGTTGATGCAATTTTTGAAGCACTCAATAATAATGAGCTCTTAAGTGGGCAAGGCTTGAATCAAGAAACTAATCTTAAGCAGTCTAGTGATACATGATGGAGCTCTCATTATAATTGTTTAACCAGTTTGGAAAACATGTTCCTGTTTGTGATAGATGTGTTTGAGATTGTAAGAACAGATGGATAAGGTTATGAACAAAAACTTGAAGCAAAAGTTATATTGACTTTTGTGCAATTATTCAGCTTCATTTTTGGTCTACACTTGATGAAAAAAAATTTGGGAATCACAAACGACTTGTCTCAGGCATTACAAAAGAAATATAAAGATATTGTGAATGTCATGGACTTGGTCAAAATATGTATAGGAAGATTGCAAAGTATAAGAGATAATAGTTGGGATTTTTAACTTGATCAAGTTTCTTTTTTTTGTGGCAAGTATCATATTGATCTAGCTTTGCCACTAGGTGCTACGGTTTGGCGAAGAGGATAAGAGTTGTTGGTGTTCATTCGAAGAGAGAAAAAGAAAGAGAGATGGATTTAGGGAAGAATGTGGGGTCTGTTGGAGATGAATTTTTAATTTTAATTTATAAATATATATAATTATATTAAACTTCATATTAAATATTAATTTTTTTAATTAAACAAACTTACGGAATTGAAGTATGTGACTGAATTTGTTAACTACTGCAAATATGGTGACCAAATTAGGAAAATTGAAATCACGGTGACCAAATTTGATTTCGAGCCAAATCTCAGTGACCAAAAATGTAATTAACCCTTTTTTTTAGTTTTATGTTATTTTATCATTTTATATAAAAAAAAATGTTTAGAGATTGGTTAGTGGGTGGGTCCCACATTGGACACGTAAGCAGTTAACGTTTGACCAAAAGGTCAACTTAATGAAATGTTTAAATTGGTCAGATTTGAAAACCATGGGGGTGTAAATTGATGAAATTGAAACCCGAAAACCTATATTGAGAATGACCCTAAATTAAAAGACATTCCTAAAATTTTCCCAACTAATAAAAGAGTAGGAAGACCAAGCTACATAAATGGATAAATACTTAACAAAGTTATATACTAATTTTTGTTGGATAGTATTTATCCATAATATTATAAGGCATTTCATGTTGTTCCGGATAAATAGTCTAACTAAGTTATACTGTGTTTGATGCTGTTGCAGATAACATCGGATCAGACTATTTTTATTAAAAAAATCTTTGATAATTTAAGTGGAAATTGAAATTCAAATGACATGAAATTTTTTTTTGGGTAAGATTAATATGACAAGATTTTTTTTTCAATTGTTTTTGTAGTATCTCATAAAAATTCCAACATACTCACACACGTTAATAAAAACAGTACCAAATAATATATAATTCACATGCATTAATTAGATGTTTAGCAATATAAATAATCATGCATTACACAAGACTACATATAAAATTGGAATAATACAACAATAAGTAGAAGTCTGCACATGACCAATGACTATAGAATACAATCCCACACTGCATAAACCTGATTAGAACCAATTTCCTGTGCAGACATATGATTATAAGTTGGCTTTTTATTATCTCAGAATTAGATTATTGCGAAGGCCTGTTTGGGTCATTACGTGCTCACATGTCCTTAAGTTTGTCCTACACTCTATCCGACTCAGCGACCTTACTAGGTCATCACATATGTCACTTTGTATATGAGGACTTGTAATAATTAGTAAGTTCAATCCGACCTAATTTCCACAAAAATTTAATAAAAGATTAAATATATAAAGAAGAGAGAAGAAGCAAGAAGAAGCATATTGGAGATAGTATGAAAGAGAGAGAGAGTGAGAGATAGATAACTGGAGAAGAGTGAAGAGAATAACTTGTGGAGAAGATAGCAGAGATGAACCTTAGGGAGAAGAAGATGAAAAAAACGTCTGATTTTTCTCGTAGAACGCGTGTTCTTTTTCCCTAGCCATATATTTAAGCGTGTATTATCTAAACTGGAGTATGTGGGTTGTATTAGTTAGTCAGGTAAGGAGAGTATTAAAAGCCCAACCCAGGTAATTAAATAATACAAGTTGCCACCAAACAACTGATATGGACTATTTATTCATATCCAGAGTCTAATACGGTATATCAAACGAGCCCTTAACGTTATATTACATACGTATAGAGTACTAACAAGTTTAACTCTTTTTGTCTGTGCTAAATTAAAAAGGATTTAAAACATTCATAATAAAAAAGTTCAACAAATGACTATGAAAAATTTGGCCTCACATTCATTGAGGAGAAAAACATTAATGAAAAGTTATTGCGCCTTAAGTACCTGATGAGTTCCTTGTTTAAACAACAAGGGTGGAGATGGTAACAACATATTTGACTCCAACTTGTGCAATTGCCAACCCTAAGTCGATCAGCTGATCGACCTCTGTAAATGTTAATGTTAGAATCCGGTTCTACCTTAACTAACCCAACAAACTATCAACTAACCCTAGCCTAATTATGTTTAGGCTAAAAAAAAAATCAATTTGACTTCGTCAACTTAGATATGGATTCCTTCCTATCAGTAAACTGGGCCAGCTTGTCCCGTTTCGCATTATGTGGGTCGTTTTGTCTTGTTGGGCTTTGAACCGACTTATGTTCTTTTTTCAATAACCCAAAGAATGGCTCTTTAAGTGGGCCCACAGGAAAAATCATCAGGTCAAAACACAGTATAAGCGAACGATTGATTTGTCTGTAGACTCTGTAGCATTATAGAGTGGGTTGATTGACATAAAAATCTCTCATTCTCTACTCCGTCTCTGTTCCTGTTCCTGTTCCTGTTCTTGTTCCCGCACTCTCTCTCTCTCTCTCTGTCGCTCTCGACACACTCTCTTTGGGGAAAGGGTAAATTCAGATATGGCAAAGTCACACAAACGGAGGTCGTCTCTCAACGCACTCTAGGTTTTCTCTAATTTTCCGTAAGTACTCTCATCCTACCTCATTCTTCTTCTTCTTCTTCTCACAATAGTCACCGAACAAATCCATGTCAATTCTTTACTTAGGGTTTCTTGTTTATTTATGTTCTTGCTTATGTTTCTGTATTTTTCTTGAACTCGATGCATATGGTTATTGTTGAACTCAAGTGAATAGGGCCTTTCTAGGTTTACTAGAGCTCAAGAGTTAGATTCATACTTTGCTTTATGGCTGCTTTAAGCTCGCGTTTCTTTGTTAGATTACTTGAGAATTGTAATCTTTGAATTGGGTTTATTGTATCATAGAGAAATTTGAGATTTGATACCCTAGAGTAAAGCTTCTAACTTTGTGTGTATGACTTTAAGCTCTAGTAATCGCTCAATTATTCTCAAGTAATTGGTGTAGGTCAATGGGTTCGTTTGAAAAGTTAAGTTGACTCGGGCTTTTCATAAATACTTTGTAGTTGTATGCAATTTTGTTGAGAGCTACGATGAGTTTAATTGTATTGATTCTGTTTTTTTTTTTGGTGTGGTTAAATTTTGTTGTTTTTCTGTTAGTGTTCTAGTCTTGTATAATACCATTGATAAGTTAGTTTCTACTAGTTGGAACAAACTCATATGAGTGTATTATGTTCTTAGCCAAATAATATTTTAAAAAAGGATATATAACAGAGGAGAAGAGATCTCTGTATGCTTTGTTTAAATTTTAAATTTGTATTTTGGTTGAATTGATATATGTTGTCTTGGAAAATGTGAAGGAGAGAAGTGGAGGTTTTTTTTAATAGGAGCGGATAGGAGTTAGGGGAGGCTTATTTATTATGACCGCTTATTGATATTTGGCTATTACCCTATTATGGATCATTTGTTCATATTCTGATTTTATTCCTTGCTCTTTCATTCTTTTCTGCTTTTATTCTCTCTCGCTCTCTCTTTCCAGTAGGCTAGTTAACTTGATAGATAACGCTAGTGTGTGGTGTAGATCTATGTAACTCAATAAGAGTACATTTACCTGAGTGCTAATATCTAGTATAATTTTCTGCAGTACTTTCATGAGGTCACTGCATGGAGGGATTGCCAATTTCATGCAAAAGTAACTGGTTGCAATAGCATCCTTCCACAAGAGCCACATTGGATATTAGTACAAATTATTGGATAAATTCTTAGACTGGAAGTTGCTCTGAAAGGATTTGAAAATAGCAAAATAGAATTACTTCGTAGTGCAAGAAGTTAGAAGAGAGTGCATCAACCTTCAACTTTGATGTCCTTGATGCTAAATTTTGATCAGTGGTATGATGAAGTGAGGGAGGAACCTGAAAAAGCATAGTTATTGAAAGATTACAGCCTTCATATGTTGAATCTATGGATAGGAATAATTATTAATTGAAGAAGTTTCTTCGAAGATTACAGCCTTCATATTTGGTTGATCAAAATATCGGGAGCACAAGTGATGTTATATCTGGATTCAGGCTTCAAAAGCTTTGAAAAGCTGAGAGCTTGTGTCTTCGAAGTTGAGCATGTGGCTGGTCGGTGAAATCTCTTGACATAGTTGTCTTGTATATCTAGATATTACAACATGGTGACTGGAGTTGATGAGAGATGTTGGCATTTTTTGGAAATACATTTTGTGTCAATACTTGAAATTCGGGTGTTTTCATATGAAGTCTCAAAGATATTTAGGTCATTGTTGTGGCTGTTGATATCATTCTAACAACATGGAGTTTTCCTTCCTGTACAAGATCCTATATGTAGAATAATCTTCAGTAGTGGTGTCTTGTGGAGTTGTGAGCCAATTTTTCAAGGCGGACTTGTGAAATGCTATTATGTCAATAATTTTGTGTACTTTTCTATGGCTCCTAGAAGATGTATCTTCCCCAATTTTGATTCAATGATGATTCTGTTGGGCTCTTTTCTCTTTTTGGGTTGATCATTTGACCTTTATCTTGTTAAATGCCTTTTCAAGGCAATTTAATATATTAGTTTGCTAGTCCAAATGAGCCTTTTCTATACTGAGGATTGTCTGTCAATATTGTTCTTTATGTCATGCTGATGTTTTTTAGAAGGTATTAACATATTCTTGATTATCCTATATTTGACCAATTGGTGAAAAGTCATTAATCTTGATCCAATAGATGGAACTGTAATTGGAAACCACGACATCTCATGTTAGTTTATGCCACTAACTCATTTAAGTTGGAGCTCTTTCCCTTGATTAAAAAAAATATATTTGAAAGATCCTGGATTAAGCATAGATGCACCTGAAGGATCTTTAATTAAATAGTCGCTCCTGTTGAGTTTTTGTGAGACCATCAGAGTTGGATAAGGCTATGTCCAAATTGAAAAGTTCCAAAAGTTGATGGCGTGTACTGCCAGCAATTGGTAATCTATTAGCATAATGTTTGTCTGACTTCTCTGTTGGAATTGACTGCATGCAATTGGCATCACCCCCAATATAAGACATAAAAGTCCAATTGCATTTAGACAACTCTAGCTTGATTCATCTTCCCGTTCACTAATTACATTCAACGTGTGCAAATATGTAAGCTATCACTCATGTTTGCTTCTATTCTATGGTTTTAGATCTCAAAGCATCTTTATGAGCTGCTCAGGTATGATAAACTATGAAAGCTTCTTTGAGAGGAAGAATTGCTATACCGCATATGAGCCCAAAAAAGTTTCAATCCCCTATTGTCAAAATCAGTGTTTTGGAAACTGCTCGGGTGTCGTATACTTCAGGTGCGAGGTGTACAATCAGCAACTGAAGCAGCGCTAATGGTGGCTGAATAGTATGCCTTGCAAATAAGACAACTCCTACCTGCCCTAATTTTGTCTTCCCAATGTTTTCAAAATTAAACCACACCATTTTGTAAAGTTGTATGTGTTCCTTTAAATGAAACAAAATGTTTCATTAAAGGCTGATATTTTAAAGGGAGTGCTACCATTTTGTTCTCGAAGGCTGATTTTCTAAAGCAAAATGCAGTCGTTTGTTTATGCTGTGCAGCCCCAAGTTAGATTTCCTAGACCCTAATTCTCCTCCCAAAACACGCAAGCTAGTGTCCCCAAGGCCCTGTTCATATCTCATTCTCTTTTTGTCATGCCACCTTCATACCCCATTCTCTATCTCTTTTCTCTTTGGCACGACAGTAGCTCATGTTGTAATACTTGTAATTTTTATATCTTTTAATTAAAACAATTAAACCCGTAAGGCTTACACCTTAACGCCTCAAGGCTTAGGCTCAGCCTTGTTGGACCAAAAAGCTTTAGAAAACATTGGCGAAAATAATTAAGCTTGGGTTACTTGGATTCTATCCCCTTGGAAACTTTAAGTAAAATTATTTCTTTTAAAGGAAAGAAGTTTGGGAAATTAACTTAAACATCAACAAGTACTTGTGCTTGACATAAAGAATGAGTAAGTATGTGTGACTATCTCATGCTAACTCTGTTGTCCAGCCACTCTAATCATCTTCATATTTATTCTTCACCATGGTCCTGTGCAGAGCATTCACTCTCCCTTGTATTGTACCACAACCCCTCTTTTCTTGAAAGTATGTGGCTTCCTGATACCCAAACCAACATTTTGGTTGAGGGAGTGTATAGATCAAACCCACCAGATTGTAGTTTACTTCATCTTCTATTCCAGTTCTAGTTTTTTTTGTCCTAACCACATAACTCGAAATGATAGAGGGAAAGCTAGACAATACACTACTGTTTTGGACAAGTTGTATTTTATGTACAACGAGTCTTTCCTTGTACCTGTCAACAATGTGAATTCAAATAAATACAACCTTGGAGGAATAACTGCAAGTATTATGGTGCATAGCCATACGGAATGGTGATAATATTTTGAAGTTTTTAATGTGTGTCTTCAAACATTTGAGAATAAACTTCATATCATATTACGTGTTCCTTGGATATTAGAATACAACAATTTAAGCATAGAAAACAAGATAATTATGAACAAAAACATAAGGACGGGTATGGCCTATGGTTTGCCTGTTCTTATAAAGGGGAATGCGAGTAATTAAATTAATGGAAGTTACCACTTTAGATCTTAGATAACCATAATTTATATATATTTTAACATACAAGGCTCTTTATTTTTGGGTGCTAACTAATCTACACTAAGCTTCACTTATGTTACACAAATGCATGACATATCTCAATATGGCTGCCCAGCTGTATAGTTAAGGGATCCCATGCAGTAAGTTGATCAGTATATGTATGTCATCATCATCATCATTATCATCCTTGTTTTTGTCTCATTCTTAAGAGCTGGCCACATTTATGCGAGAAAAACTTGTGTAATACAGACTTCCCATCACATGCTTAGTGGCCGGCACTATCCAGTTAAAACACAACATGTGTTTTTATATATAAAGGGTGTATAAAGGTATAGTAGAAGAACTTATTACAAATGTTACGTTTGACTTGATAACGCATGCCACTCAGCCTGCCACGTGACAAAGAAGAGCCTGCCACTCAAGTTTTTCTCCATTTGTTCGTGTATTACATTCTTTTCTACTATACACTGTACACATATCTCCTGTTGACACAGACTTGTATAGATCTGTCATAAATGGTATATCTTCTGCATCCTTATTCCATTAGATTTTCAATCTAATTGAAGTGTGGTTTTATTTCAAGTGTTATTTAAATTGAACTGAAAGGAACTGATCATCTATCTGGTTAGTCCTGCTCATAGTTAATGGTGTAGAATGTTGTGTTTTCTTTTTCATTTTATTGTTTCGCATTTATTTTTATCTTGCTTAACACAAAGAAAATTTCATTATATTTTTAAACAGACTTTAAAAGATACTAAGAAAGCAAAGAAGCAAAGAGTGATCAGCAAATTTTATTGAGATTGATTGAGTTTTTTATTTCTCAGATTCTATTGATCCTCAATAAGTGAAGGGTGTTGCTTTAAGGAGAAATGAGTAGAAGCAGCAGAAAACGCTCTTCTAAATGGGATTTGGCAGAAGAGCCTCAATTTGAAGATGCGAATGTACAAGACAATGGTTGGATGGGAAAGCCAGGTAGGCCATTTCATCATAAAGAATCTGGACGAGAGTGGCTTTCTTCTGAGCTTGCTGGTAGTAATGGTTCAAAATGGTCTGGTTTAGAGACAAATGACATGCAGAGATCTAAGCATGATTTGGGACTTGCATCCAGGGAACCTTTGCCTGGAAGCAGAGGTTCACATAAGATTGAGAGCATCAATAAGGGCAGCAACAGATACATGGATGACTCTATGGTGTGGGATGGAGATGGAAATTGCAGCACGAGGATGTCTCCTGGTCTTGATGAGTGGAGACAACATCGTAGTCGGTCCCCAAAAAGTGGTTGGAGCAGGTCACTGAGGTCGATATTTTTACTCATATTGTCAATTTTGACTCACATGATTCCTTAAGTTAGTATGTAACCTAGATAGAAATTATTAAATTGCTTCCGCATATGGACTTGTACTCTGTCCTAAAGTAGAGTGACATACACAAGCCCTTCTCCCCTTTGCAGAGCATGCAATTGTGTGCCTTACACATGAATATATATATGTATTTTTTTTTTCCTGCCCAACTTATATACAGTATTGTTTGAATAACTCTTGTGTAGCACAAATTCATGATATATGAGATTTGCTGCTAGAGATTCCCCACAATTATTTCTTCACTTGAATCTTCTGTTTTTGGAGTTATAACAGTATCAATGTGTTATCTGAAGAACAATTTTCCTTCTTTCTCCTAGCAGGGTGCAGAATTTGGTTGACTTTTCTTTCTGTTGGTGAATGTTTGTGCAGGGGTAGGAGTAGAAGCTGGAGCAGGAGCAGGAGTAGGAGCCAGAGCTGGAGCAGGAGCCCTGATCGTGGCTATAGGCGGGAATCAGTTTTCCTTGACAGAAATAGAAGCAGGTCAGGAGTTTCAGCTCAATTGTGCAAAGATTTTACGGCTGGGAGATGCAGGAGAGCTAGTGATTGTCAATTTCTTCATGAGGGTAGTTCCAATTATGATGATAGCTGGGAAAGTAGACACAGGAAAGGTGGTGCTTCAAAATACTCCCCTGATACCGGGGACTACCCATTGAAGAGCGGAAGGTCTTCTGTGTATTGTACTGATTTTGCAAAAGGGAAGTGCCGGAGAGGGTCATCTTGCAAGTTTGATCACCACCGTGCTTCTGATGGATACAGTAAAGGTTCTATGAATGAAAGGGAAAATGAAAGAAGGAAAAGAGATGCTTCTACAGAGCGAGGTGCTGACCGTGTACCACACAGGAGCGGCGATATTCCTTGTAAATTTTTTGCTGCGGGAAATTGTCGTAATAAAAAGTATTGTCGGTTTTCTCATCATATCCAAGCACATGTTAGTCCTGAAAGAAAGTCTCGGGATGGTCGGTGGGGTCTGTCAGATGCAGGCCCGGCATGGGATGGTCCAAAATGGAGTGATACTGTGGCTCTGTCAGATGCCGCAAAGTTGACTGCAGATAATAACGGAAATATTAGCGTGCCAGAGCTGAGGCCAAGTGCTTGGTCTATGGATGATAATAGATGGGGGCATGGTCTGAACAATGATAACCAAAAATGTGCCGACCCAATTGTTATTCATGAAGCAGCCCAGAGGAATGAGAAGGATACACATCTGTGGAAGGAAGATAATGTGGGTGCTCATGTGGGCCTTCCCAAATCAAGAGATACTGAAAAATGGCTTGGTGACATGTCTCCTGATTGGAATTATACGGTACAATCTTCCAAGCATGTTGGAAAAGAAGAGCATAGTGGCAATGCTCTAGGTTCAGAACCTTCAAGTCAGGTGCATGGTGCTGCGTCAATTATGCAACCAATGATAGCTGAAAGATCTAATTTTCTGCAGAACAAGGATATGAGGGAAGACGGTGCTATTCCCTTGCCATATGATGATAGGAATCCAATTGAAAAAAATGCTAGTTCCCGCAATGACTTGAATGTTTCTGCAAATATCATGCCCCGCCAAAGCTTTGACAATAGTGGCCAGAGTTCAAGTGCTTTTCCTTTTTCAGGATTAAGCACAGTTGGGCAAAGTCAAACTCTGATCCCAACTCATCCTCAAGGAGGAGGAATTGTAAAAAGTCCACAAGATACACTTTCCTCAGAGAGTAAATCTGTCATCAAGTTAGATATAGGGGATGCAAAAACATCATTAGTTACTGGAATTCCTCAAGTTCCAAATGTTGTAGGTGGTAAAGAGCTTGCGCAACTTACCAATCTTTCAGCATCTCTGGCTCAGTTTCTTGGAAATCACCCACAGCTTCCACAGTTTTGTGCTGTGTTAACTTCTAATAATGCTCCACCTCCCTTTGCCAAATCTGAAGGATCTTCTGAGCAGCTTTCAGCAGCAGCTATTCAGCCGGATCCAGTCATATCTGAGAAGCCGTATGATCCTATACATGATAGTAGAGAACTTAGAAACAGTAACAATCCTCTGTTTCTTCTGCCAAATAATGCTGAAAACACAAGTGTTGATGGAAAAGTAGACAAACCATCAAATGTTGTATCTCCATCATCTTTTCCTAGTGGAGCAAATGGTAACGATTATCTTCAGGCTCATAATTCAGTAGAACCTAAACATAAGAACTGCCAGTTAAGTCAGCTGGAGCCTCTTGCAAAATCTGAGATTGTCAAGGGAAATAGTGAATTTGGGGGTCAGGAAAGCAAGAATGTAAAAGAAGAAAGCAAGTCCCCAGATATTGGCCCCTTGGAGGGCACAGAAAAAGATGGGGCTGAAGAAGGCAAGAAATCAAAGGAAGTGAAGGGTAGCCGTGCATTTAAATTTGCTCTTGTGGAGTTTGTTAAGGACCTTTTAAAACCGACATGGAAAGAAGGTCAAATCAACAAAGATGCTTACAAAACTATTGTGAAGAAAGTGGTTGATAAAGTGACCAGTACCATGCAGGGGGCTAATATTCCCCAGACACAAGAGAAGATTGATCATTACCTGTCATTTTCAAAACCGAAGCTTACTAAACTTGTACAGGTCAGTGCTGATATGCTCAGATGTTTTCGACTTTAGTGGAGGATATGTTTGGCATCAATTCTCATAATAATTAATTAATAATCCATCCTTTTCTTCAAGATTTTCATGTGCCCTTAATTCCTTTTTTCCCCCTACAAGTGAGATAGAAAATAAAAATAAAGTACTATAGTTGGCATTCTCATCGTCATCGTTATTATCATTATTATTATTATTAATTATTTTTTTAATTATTATTTTTAATTATTATTATTATTATTATTATTGTTACTGTTATTATCATATTTCGATTATTATAAATAATACTTTATTCATTTACAGTGCTTCTACAATGTAAATAAAGTACGCATAAGAATAGATTCAAAAAATAATAAGAATGGATAATAACAATGAGGGAAGATGTGTGGATTTATTTGGTGGGAGGCATAATTTTTTGTGTGGGAGGAAGATGGGTCTGGATGGTTCTGGGAAGATGTGTGCTAATGTCTACTTGTTGCTCAAATCAACGAAAGAGAAAGGAGGAATATGATTAATACATCGGAAGTGGGGAATGGAAGGGTGGCGGGTGATGAAAACTTAATAAAAGTTGAAGTAATATGAATCTTCAAGAACTGTATACAAGACAGGGTACAGCAAGTTGGCTATAAAATGTCCTTTTGAGGAAGAGAGGGTGAGGATAGTGGTTTTTTAGTGCAGCAATAATAAGCCACCACAAGCTGGTTTTTACATGGCTTTTCTTTAGTCTTGCTGGGAGTTTATGTAGCCGGATTTTTCTAAGGCGCGTGAGGAATTCTTTAATAATGGAGTGACCAATGAGGGTGACTGATGCAACGTGCATTTGTTTAATTTCAAGAAAAAAGTTTGTTTCAGTGAAGATTTAGTGATTTCTGGCCGATTATATTGGTTCCAAGTCTTTTTAAGATTTTAGCCAAGTTATAGACTAATCCAGGTACATAAACTGCATTTGTGAAGGGGAGACAGATTTTTTATGCTGTTCTTGGGGCAAGTGAGGTGGTGGTTGTGGGGAGGGAAGGGGGGTGGAGCATGATAAGTAAGAGTGGTCGATTTTCAAAATTGAATTTGAGAAAGCGTATTATCATGCCTAGTGGGGGTTTTTAGATTCTGTGTTGGAGGTGAAACGCTTTGTAGCGAGGTGGAGAAAGTGGATGAGAGTTTGAGATCTGTTCACTTCTCAGCAATGATTAATGGGAGAGAGCAAGGGAAGGTTGTGTGAGGTTCTCTGTTTTTCCTTTTATTTTTACTTTGAAAGAATTGTTCGAAAAAAAAAGGGTGGTTCTTTGTTCTGCCCTAGGAAGACTGTTGTTTATTCTATTATTACAATGAGCATTATCTTCTGCATAAAAGGGTGTTTTAAAAATTTCAAGCTCATAAGATGAGAGGTGTTGAGAAAATAGGCAGCAAGTGATGTCCAACTCAGAAATTTCGCATGTAGTAGTGTACATTTGAAGTTAATTTCTCCATTATGCTCCAATAAGTTTACAGAATTACATTTTTCATTAACGCAGATATACATATGTAGGTCCAATTTAATTTGCGAAACTAGCTGTTTTTTCATGTGTTACTTACACTCTTCGTTATATCTTGTTGATGGACTTAGAGTAGTTAGTAGTTTGTGTAGTTATGTTTCCAATGGGAGTCCCATAAATTTTCAGCTTTGTATTGTCAACCAAGTAGGGTGGTCTCGTTTTGTTATCTTACTGCATATCAATTCACTTTTGTTGCAGGCATATGTGGAAAAAATGCAGAAGGGCTAAAAGAGACAGAACTTGAGTTTGTTTATTTCTGTTCTGTCGTCGACAGGCCATCTTAACATTCCAGGTGTATTTATGCTCCTGCAGCCTCTAGACATTGTAGTTTTTTATCCTTCTTTTGATGTATACAAATTGGTGCAAGGATAGTTGAAACTCTAGGCTAGATATAGAGGATGTTAGAGTTTATTTTCTTCTTCGTTTTTTCTCCTGTGTAATGCTGGTGCTTCTTTTGTTGCCTTTATCTTTACATTTGTTTTAAGTAGCAAATTCTAAGAAAACATTGTTGCAGCTTTGAATAATTGTGGTTATGTTCTTATTTTTTTCACCTTAATACTTTTAATGAACTTGTTCGGGTAAATGAATTTTGTTTTACTTCAAACCTCATATATTTTTAACTTTTGAAAAAGTGAAATGTGTTCAAGACACCTCGTTTGGCGATGGATGAACAAATAATTTGATTAACAACTCTGATCCTTGTACTTTTGTTGCATTGTTTATGCGTGTTATTTTATTTACCCAAACGGAAAAAAAAAATTATGTCAATATAAAACTAGATTTTACATCATACTAATTGACAAATGAGAATACGTAAAACAACTAATAAATAAATGCCCAATACTTTATAAGAAGTCCAGAATATTCTTTCTTTGTCTCATATCGATGTTATTATTTTATAGTTTCAGCCACAACTTCAGTTGGACTCCCTCCAAAACTTCATTTCCAAAGCTTCCGGCAGCCATCCCCCCATCAACAACCTTGTGGAGTACCAATTAACTCACTCGAATACTTTGTAGTACCAAGTAGCTTTTCACATGGTGGTATTTGCCTCAACAGAGTAGGTTTCGTGTCCGATTCGCATAAATGACAAAGATAATATATATTAGTGATAAATTCGATACTTAAATAACACTATTTTATTTGTATAACTTTGTTGTAAGTATATATATTTATACATACATAAATGCTCCTATGTGGATGTCCAAATGTTATTATTCTAGAAATGCCATGTATTTTTCACTACCCTCCTTGTTTACAATGATATCCATACAATAATAACTTGCAGACATCCGAATAAGAGAATAACTATATATATATACACATTGTAAACATGGAGGAAAGCAGAGAGAGGTAGTAGAAAATATATGACGTCTATAATAATAACGTATGGACGTCTGCATATAAAAATTTATGTGTATATATACATCTCCTTCTATTGAGAGATCCCTCAAATACCTTTTAGGATATCCTACGATTTTGTTTTCAACGATCCAAATCCTCTATTTTTTATGTCTTCATTCATAGATCATCCTTGCAAAAAATTAGACAAATCGGAAACTGTTTAGACATCTAATTGTGTTCTACAAAGTCAATGAACACGGTACCTCAAGAAAGTACTAAAATTTCAATAATTTAATTGAGTGGTCAAAAGATATCAGATTCAAGTGATTTTTTGTAGATATGATCTTTGAATGAATATCTACAAAATTGTCAAGTTTGGATTAGTGAAATACAATACGGAGTGGGCTCTACAAGGGTGTCCCTCGAATAAGTATTTGAGGGATTCCTCAATGGAAACTCTCTCTCTCTCTCTCTCTCTCTCTCTCTCTCAATATATATAGTATTCAATTTTTTTTTTTTTAAATACAAGTGATTGTCTAACAAGGGAGATGAGAGTTTCTCACACACATACATTATCAAAGTGTTACGAAAGGTTTGAATTTGAGACCACTGATCTGCAAATTAAGACCTTTTTTTTCATTAAACTAAATGTCTATAAATCAGTAATCCTTTTTTATTGAACTAGATCCCGTTAGCTAAATATACAACTTTTTAGTAAACATAAAAAAGTAAAGATTAACGTTTGTATTCGTAGAGTTTGGTAGCTGTCATGGTTATTTAATGCATCACTTGGACTTTCACTAGAAACAGATGATGGATGTGCTGGAAAACACTGGACTCACGTGCACCAAGAGACTAGAGAGAGGGAGAGATGGGTCCACATAAATGCTTTTAGGACTATATATTGCAGCGCACGTGTAAGGTTAGGCTACAGCTTTGCTATTGCAGTTATGAATTTCGCATGTACTTTTTTTTGGTTTTGGATGTCTTATGTTTGTCTGCTATGTATCACACACTATCACAACCTTGTGACATTGGTTTCTTTGAATTTTCCAGTGTGATTTGAATTTTCAAGTAACGAAATTGAATAACCAAAGGAAAGAGGAAACCAACAAGAGATTTTTTTTATAACTTTTTTTCTAAAAAAATAAATTAGTGAACATGAAATTTTGCTAACTATATATGCAGTCGGTATAATACATTACTAAAGCCTACGCTCTAGGGTCCTATTTAAAATACCCAATTTTTTCAAATAACACTCGATAATTAGGATCTAACTAAGCAAGTTACTGAATATAACTTAAAATCTGATTTATTGTATTTTTCGAATTCCAAAATTACCCATATTTGTAAGTTAATGTGTTATGAAGGGGGGAGGGTGTAACTGATGACACATGTTGAATTTGGAAAGATTTCCAAATGGTTGTAATGGATATAGAAATTAATTTAGAAACTTATTTGAAATTAAATATTAAATTCAACATTGACATATTAGTAATCTATAGGTGATTAACATTTTGGTTTATTTAATTAAAAAAATTATGTTGTTTTCCTTTCATGAATTATATGACTAGGAATCTATTTTATTATAGTTTTATGAATAATAGTGTACATTCTAATTATGTTAAAAAATAATTTGAAAATCTATTTATTTTTTATTTTTTAAAAAATATTCATTTTTTTTAAATGAACCTATTTTTTTCTCTAAATAATGTACCTTTTTTTTTCCCTCTAAATAAAGCACCTATTACTTGTTTTATGAAAAATAATTTGATCATCTTTTTATTGTTTGTTTTATGAAAACATTTTTTTAAAAATGAACCTATTTTTTTTTAATCCAAATAATGCACCTATGTTTTTTTCTCTAATAATTTACCTAGTATAATGAACCTATTTTTTCGCCACATTTTGTATCTATAATTTACATTTTTTTGTTGTTGCAATTTTAGGGGGCGATATGTTAGAAGGAATGACAACCAACAGAAATTGATTGATATTTTATTAATATGGAGTTTTAATTACAATTATGGCAGTTAATGAAATGCTTGGAATAAATTATAAATAAAATATAAAGTCTGATGGCAATGATGTAAAAACATAGGAATACTATGACCTCTTATATCATACTGGTCATTTAAGTTTGAAATTAGGTTTTATACATAGATTTTTAGAATGATGGGTATACATCTAGAAAATAGAAATTGTAGGGACCCACATTGAACAAGTCCGTTATAAAAATATATATGTATATATGCACATAAACTTTCCAATACGCACCAAACAAAATTTAATACGCTACAATAACATTTTTAGCCTGTAACATCCTGAAAAATTTAGATTTTATTTTCTTATTTTATTTTTAAAATAGTTCAATATAATTTGTTTTTCATTATTTTGTTTTCTCATTATTTTGTTGAGTTTGAAAACTTATACATATATATTTACTATTTTAAAAGTACCAAAATGCCTTGGTAGATATTTTTTACAAAAAAAATTGTTGCAACGTGGAGAAAGGCAACTTCACCTCCCTCCTATTCATTCCCTCTTCCTTCAACTCTTCAAATCAAAAGGATGAGTCACATAATCTAGGTTGATGACTCACCTCCTCTCGTTCATTGTTTTCAGTGGATTTTAATAAGTAAATTATCTTAATTAGGTGTTTCACTCTGCATACTTTTGAGGATGAACCCGCGCAAGGTTAAGCTAGTTGGACACGAGGTAGGCTTTTCCCGATTTCCAGATGATTGGGCTATGCCATTTTTAATCTTCGTGCTTTATAAATAGTACTATAAATATGAATATTATTTGATGTTATGTGAATATTATTATTGATAATGCTTCGTTGATATTATTTGATGTTGGGTGAATATTATTATTCAAGTGATTAAAGTTGAAATATTATTGTTCTTATATGAATTATAATTATTCTGCATAAATTAATGATATTTAAGTTGCATGTACATATGCATCATAAAACGGCTGTGTTTTGGGTTTATTTGTGATTTGAGGTATATCTAAGGGGTGGGAGAAGGCCTTAGATATATCTGAGTACAAATGTGGAATATATTCAGGTGACGGGAGAAGAGCCTGAAAATATTTAGGTGATGAAAGCAGCGCCTTTAAGGAAAAGTGAAAGTTGAGGAATTCGTAAATCAAAAATTGGGTAAGGGACGGATGGGCAGAACCACAGTGGTAAGACATATGGTATGAGATGTGCAGGCTTGTTTACCATAAGATATGAATTAGTGGGATTATAAGGGAGTGAGTTCATGACATCATCACATATGCATAATTTATCTTATATTGTTCATTATGTGTTATGTGATACATGATACTTTGATTAACGGCGATAACTGACCTTGAGGGATGTTGTTTGACGGTACCCTACTGGGTGTTAAAATGCTCACACCCTAACATAATGTGCAGGATTCAAGGTAAGGATTGAGAAAGCGGGTTTTCCACCAAGTTAGTAGGCACTCGTGTGTGGTTGAATTGTGTAATATTACGTAAGTAGTCAACTATGCATCTTAGTATGTGTATTGAACTACAAGCTACTGCGACTCTAATTCTGTATTATTAAGTTTTTTTTTTTTTTTTTTTTTGGCTCTATTTCTCATAATACCATTGTTATAGGGACTTATTCTTATAACTATGGTATGACTCACACCATGATTCGGGAATATTCTTTATTTCCAGATTGGGGTGTAACATAGCCTCACTCCACAATGTAATTTCAGGATCCGAGAATTGTGTGCATGCAACATGTTAATGACTATTTTTCATTTTAAACTTAACTTTATGAATTAGTTTAACGATAATATATATCAAAGGATTAAGCTGCTACATCCACGAACGTATTAATTTATATACTTAATAGTATACGTTGAATAATCCAAATGCCATACCCTAACATCTTCAAGAAGATAATAGCAAGTTAGCAACTATACTAGCTATAGCTAGTTTGCTTATCATTTCCCGGGAGCCCGAAGAGAAACTAACTACATGCAATTCCAATGAGGTTTTTTTTTTTGGTCGAAATCAATTCCAATGAGGTTGGTTTTTAATTGTGAATGCTCAAAGCTGTACAATTAAAGACCCAGCAAGCTTGAAACCACTTTTGCCACCTTTTTCCCAAAATGGAAGCTTGAAATTCCTCGCACTCTAAAGCAAGTCGCTATAACCTTGCGGACTCTGAGGAGCCCAATTAAGGAGCTTGAATTTCAAGACGCCCTTTTCTAGCTTGTCTCTAGCTTTGCTGCTTTTCTCTTTTGTATGCTGGTGCCAAAATAAATGCGTGGCTAGCTCCTCTGTCAGATCAGATCAGATCTCATCCATCCATATCCAATGCTTCAATATTATTCTTCTTCCTTACATTTTAGCGACTTTTTACTATTGATAAAAGTGCCCTAACAGGCTACCCCACCCTTCAAAGTCCCTACTTACACACCCAGATTATTGTTTTTGTTCTTTTCAATAGTATTTATACTGCTTGTTTGAATCGAACTAGTTAAAAAATATATACATATCACCATTTTGGATGACCAGTTCCAAAAAGAAGATTCAACCCATTTGTTTGTAGCTTTCTTTGCCTAGATATTCCTTTTACAGAAGACAAAATGCTCACATGGATAATGTAGTTGACGTTTTTATCTTAGGTTAACTTTCATCTAACAAAGGGCTTATAAGGGATGAGTTGCTCTATGAATTGCCAATTGATTTTGGGGTGGAACTTTTGTTTCTTTCATATTAAACTAAGCTCGTGTATGAATATTGGATCATATTTAATTAACTACGTAGATTTACTCAAATCTTGCATTGTTGGGGCATTTCACAATGTGGCTCAATAATCTGAACCGTCTAAATTAAGATTCCCTTTTAAAATTGTGACTGCAAAAAAAAAAAAAAAAAAAAAAAAATGTTTGACCATTTGATTATCACTATGTGAATTTCAATAGTGGTCGGAATTAGTATGATCATATATATATATATATATAGGGAATGAGATTAAAAATACAAGACTTGTTTTACCAATTGATTTTGTGCTTCAAAATCTTACAAACTTAACTATGATTAGCGGATTGATGAATCACGTTTGTCGATACATGAACGATGAATTCGCATGAAAAAAAATTCCACAGTGAATTTAATTCCAATTTCTTGTATATCCATACATATTGAATGTAAAACCACAGAAAATTGTAATGTTACATCATAGGTTTCTGGTAACACAAGTTAAAACCCTAGAATGATTGCGTTGTGCATGCGCATTTATATATAGAGCAGCAAGAATTATAGCATATATAGATGCAACGAAAGCGACCTGGTGTATTGCACTTGAAAACAAGAGGATGACATAAGAGACTTGTCCCACCGTCTGATCCACGTTAGAGGCTGATGCAATACCTGCATGGTGTTTCAACTCTCTTCACTCTCCATATTAGCTGTAAGTTTTTAAAATTTTTCTTTTCTTTTCATTATCAAATTTGGTCAATGTTCTGGTTCTATATGTGCAATCTCTCTCTCAAGAGAGAAAGAAAATGTACGCATTATTGGAGAAATTTGTGACTGTGAGAATCACATTGACACGTTGTGTTATTAATTTAATTACGTGTTATGAATTTAATATATAGTGTTAATAAATAGATATATGTGTTATAATAAAACTCTAGTGGTATCTCCAAGTGATGTGACCGTAAACGGTGAGCCAAAATTAGTTTAAAATAGATTTAATGCTAGCTGATAATGGTTAAAGCACTTAAATAAAATAAAAGTGAAAAAGCTTAGCTCCTAAAAATTGAGAAGGAGCTCCTCCTTACAACCAATGTGGTTTTGACACATGTCAAATTTTTTTAATATTCCTTTTTTTTTGTTGTTGAAATTTTGTCAATGTTGCTGGAATTTGACAATGGTCAAAACCCCATTAGTTTTAAGGAGGAGTTCCTCCTTAATTTTAAGTGACATATCTGCATAAGTTTTTATTTTATTTTTAATTTTTTATGAATTATTTTTGCATATGTATCAAACTATGATTTGCAGAAAGGAGTATCTCCTTACATGTAAGGAGGCAAACAATATCCTAATATAAAATGCTAAACTGCTAAATACACACACTTTATTTAGCAGTGTTGATAAACTATATATATACATTATCAATATGATGAATGACTTATTTTGTTTGACTTTGGTCACTTAAGAGGTTTGCCCTGTGGAGAGAAAAATCCTAGCCACCAAGAGAGAGAGAAAGAAAAAGAGAGAAAGCTTCAAAATCCGGGGGTTTTCCCTTGAATCTTGTCGGATCTTCAATTTTTTCGGTTTTTGGTGGACCTATGTGGATTTATGGTAGATCCACTGCTCATTGGTGCGTTGAGGCCCTAGAGTAACTAGGTGACGCACTCTATATCATGTCCCGAAGGAGGATTAGGGGCGGTTGGTTTTCCTTTTGCCGGCATTGCTTTAGCTTTTTTATTTTCGTTTAGTTTGTTCAATAAAAGTCCAGGAACTCTATGAGTTTTCTGTGGTTTTTTTTTTCTCTCATGATTTTAGAAACTTAGTTGAGTTTGCTAGGTGTTCTTAGGCTTTTTAGCAGAGTCATACCGGTTAGCAGCTAGTTTTTGTCATTATTGTCATTACACTAGATTCAAAGAATATTATGGTGGTTGAAAGGGGTTATATAGAAGTCATTTCAAGAATGATTCTCTCCAGATCATTTCAACTTATCGATTGGCTCAGGGTACTGGGCTTTATAACTAGGGAAGTTTTACCTATATCTACCATATTGTTATTGGGATCAGGGGCGGAGCCACAAAAAGACCAGTGTGGTCTTGGGTCCCCTTCATTTTTATATTAAAAAAATATTATATATTAATATCTTTTATGATACTAATATTTCTTGGGTTTTCTCTTCAAGTTTACATCTTTTTTCATGTTTTAGATCAATTTTCTAAAAATTAATTATACATATTATTGTTTTTTTACACAAGTCCTTCAAATCTAAGAGTCGTTTTCACCCATTTCTCTGGATTTGTGACTCTTTATTCTCTTATTCTCCATATAATATATTATCAAGTTTCAAATATTTTTTTGGCCAAATTATCAAGTTTCAATTGGGTTAACTCACTTGAGTAAGATTGTTAATCTTTCTCTTATTTTTTTTTTATTGTTTTCTCTTTGCCTATGGTTTGTTAGGGTTCAGGAAAATTTGAATTATTCTCTATTGAGTTCAATGGATCTTTCAACAAATTTGTGGATTACCAAAAGAAAAAAAATGTGTAAAGATTTCATTACATATGTATTATGTATGATGTTTTGGTATTTTCGGTTACTTTGGAATGTATTGTGACTTTGAATTTTTTTTATAAATATTTTGTAAGAGGCTCCCTTACACATGAAAATCCTGACTCTACCATTAATTGGGATAACTTTTTATCAACAAAAAAAAAAAGGCTAGCCCGATCCGAAGGGGAATTAACTAAAAGCTAGGATTTAAAATCACTAATAAATCTCTAGGTTATTTCCCTTTTAAAAGCTAGCTATATAGCTAATTAATAAAGATAACTGGATTTATTATTAAAACCTGCATTAATTCATGGAAATGGTTTGATATTTCTTTTTCGGGGATGTTGTGGTCAAAAGATAAAATAATTAAGCTTTTGAATACACAAGATAGTCTAAACTATAAGAGAATGAGGAATTTCTCACACACATTATTAAGAAGTTATGGAAGTTCAAACTTAAAATCACTGGTTTGCAAGTCAACGTCATTTTCTACCTTGACAACAATGAAGCTTTTTAATTGCGTACGTGGGTTGTGTGTGTGGGGAGACTGAAAATCAACCAAACCAAACATCACTCTCCCACACGAAAGGCCAAAGAAGTCCAAAATTGACTGATAAAGAGCAGTGAAAGTAATTTTATCTCAACAAGAGAGAATGATGAAGCAAAAAGCAGCAGCAGCGGCAGGATTTCAGTGCTTGTACTGGTCAGCGGCCAGCCCAGCCATATATATGTAAAAAATAAATATATTGGGAGAAAGCCCTAGCAGTGTGGCAAAAGCCTGCAAGCTCTCAGTAGGTGCAATCCTTGACCCTAGGCAAGTTTGCCAGAAAAAAGATAAATAAGATTTCAACCCTTTGATCTCCCATCGTGGGCCCCACCTGACACCCAATATCTTCTCCTTTTATTTCATCAACTCATCTTTTTAGTGTACTTTGTAATTGCATCATGCATGCTCTCCCTCTGCTCAGTTCCCTTCACTAAAATTCTGCTCCAATTCTCTCTCTCTCTCTCTCTCTCTCTCATAAACCTTTTTTTTTGTGAGTCTTGGATCAGTCTTTCTAAAGCTACAAACTAAAGAAGATAGAGCTAGAGGGTTTTTAGTTTTTTTTGTTCTTCATTCTTTGTTTTTACCAAACTCATACTAATCTGATCGATGTGCTTTTGGGTGATCTTTGGTGTGATAATTGATCATACAGTCCACTTGATCAATCGATAGATCGAATTCTTCTTCCCAGTTTTTATATGTTCTAAATCAGAAGATCATCACTTGGAAAAAGCCCACAGAAAAACATGGAGATCAATATTGATTACACAAGTAAGCGGGCAATAAACTCCTCTGGAATGGATCTGGATGATGATCATGCTAGCATGGAAGACCCCATCCTCCATCAGATTTCCTCCTACGAATATTCTTCTCTTTGGCCAAACTTGCCTCTCCCTCATCATCCACTACATCAAATACCATCTTCATCCACTGCTCCTCCTCCTCCTCCTCCTCATCCTAATCATCATCATCATCATCATCATCATCATCATCAATCAATTTCTGATCATCATCATCCTGATCATCAAATGCTACTACTAGCTGGCGGGAATAATAACAACATTTTTGTGGAATTAAATGAGCATGAAGACGATGAAGAGGCAGGTGATGGTGGTGGTGGTGAGGAGGAGCTTGGAGCTATGAAGGAAATGATGTACAAGATCGCAGCTATGCAACCGGTGGACATCGATCCGGCCACAATCCGGAGGCCCAAAAGGCGAAACGTGAGAATCAGCGACGACCCGCAAAGCGTGGCTGCGCGTCACCGGCGGGAGAGGATAAGCGAGAAAATCCGCATCCTCCAAAGACTTGTTCCGGGGGGAACTAAAATGGACACGGCTTCCATGTTAGACGAAGCCATTCGCTACGTCAAGTTCTTGAAGAGGCAAATCCGGCTACTTCAATCATCTTCATCCTCATCGACGTCGTCAAATAATAATCATCAGCTGCGTGATCATGATCCTCAATCAGCAGCAGCTCATGATGATCATGATCATGGTCAATGCAATATTAATATTATTAATAATATTAATGGATCATCATCAGTTGGTGCTAGAGGCGCAGGGTTAGCTTTGGATTGGCCGCCGCATAATATTAATGTTAATCATATTAACACAGCACAAACACCCAACAATCATCATGCCGCAGCCACCGCAGCCACCACCACCACCTCCTCCGGTAGAAACCCTCGTCACTAGACAACGGGGCGGGTCGATCCACGCAGCTGCCTACAATTAATTACTACTACGTAATCCTGCTGCTGCTGTTGTGTGCTAATGATTAGATATATAATAGACTTGTGTGGCTGATTAATTTTATATATAATTGTGATCGTGTGGTAATTAATTAGTTAAGTAGATGTGGAAGGGAAGATGTCAGAGTCTCTCTCTCTCTCTCTCTCTCTCTCTCTCTCTCTCTCTCTCTCTCTCTCTCTCGGGTCATGTATTATGCATATGATTGTTATTTGTGTGGGAGGTAGCTATAGCTTGATAGCTTGATAGCTTGATAGCTACATAGCTTGCTAGCTAGCAAAAGGTTTGTTAGGATTTTGTTGACTAAGGGGCTGAAGAATAATCATAACGGTTTGCTTGCCTTACGTACTAGTACTACCATACCATATATCAAATATATAAAATATATAAAACATATATTATAAATAATATCTCTCCCGGGAATAAAACAGTGACCCAATTAGTTCCTATTGAATATCATTATATATATAATAATTTGTAATATATAGTATGTGAGATGTAATTTTGTGTATGCATGTATGATCATGTAGTACATTCGTTTCCCATTTTTACGTTCACTACTAGAAAAAAAGGACCAAGCTAGGCCACGGTTTGCCTAACCACGACAAACCAGCAGTGGCCATTGGTGTGTGATGGCCGCAGTTATTGTGCATTAAACGTTTTTGACACCTTCATTCAACACAACACTTAATCCCAATAAATTTAATAGTGTTATATGTTTTCTTTCTTTGCTGCATCTTCTTCTATGTTCGTTCTCTTCGTCGTCATTATTCTTGTAAGAAAAATTCATTGGTTGCAAAGTAATTAGTCTAGCCTTGAATGTTGATATAAATAGATCACAAACTACTGCTTCATCTCCATTGAAATTCATCAAAAGCTTATTTCCTACGGCGACTTTCTCATCTTAATTAATCAAAAGGCAGCTCCCTTGAATGAAAATGTGTTATAATGTACTATAATTTCTAGGTAATAAATTGTTGCTATGTAGGAACTTTGTTAGATAATGTATGTTGTAATTATTTATGTGCCAAGAATGTAGGATGGTCCTGACATTGCCAAGGCCAATGCGAGGAACTATCATTCCTGGGGCAGTGGGGGATTTAGTAAGGAAGTAAGTAGAAGAGCATGTCTTAGGATATTGGTGATTATTCATAGTTAGCCTTTAGGTTTGAAGAGGTACGTAGAAGGGTTTTGTCACTTTTGTAATGTTGCATCCCTTAGATTGTATTGCTATATATCCAAATGTTGGGTTGTAACTAATACCTAGATAAGAATGTTGAATTTGAACTTTAAACTTGGTTTGATGGTGCTTTTAAGTTCATGATCTTTGGTTTGTTACTATATTATTTATTGAGCTTTTAAGCTTGATGGCACGTTGAGTTCAATTTTTGTATATTTGATGTGCTGGAAAATGAAAAAGATTAGCTAGTAGGTTATGGAATTTTGTTGTTATAACTCAACTTTGAAGTTTGATGGCATGTTAAATTCAATTCGAGGATTGTGTTGGGATTACCATTAGCAAGTTATAGAATTTTATTGTTGTAATTGGGCTAACAAAATTCAAAAGGGAAAAAGATATGGGTTAGGCCCAAATCACCCATTCAAACCGAACCAAACTGTCCATTATTCGGTTACCTTAGTAACTTTTGTTAAAACTGAACCGAACCAAATGTGGGAGGAGAAAAAATTAGTCAGACATATTTCTTAACTTTTTTTTTTCTTTTAGTGGTAGATATATAGAAGTCAAGCGACATTATCAAATTTTTTTTTATTAAGGGGCATTTTGATTGATGTGGAAGGTTCACAGCGCTGGGAGGTAGTTGCAGCCCTGCTTGGATCACCAAATCAGCATGACTAAACTCTAAAAGCTCACAAAACAGCAGGGTCCCTAAAACTGTGTGACAAAAGATGACAAGCGCCTATTAAACCAATGTAATGTGAGGCTCCCCAACAATGTA
Source organism: Prunus kanzakura (assembly GCA_020521455.1). Classification (NCBI taxonomy): domain Eukaryota; kingdom Viridiplantae; phylum Streptophyta; class Magnoliopsida; order Rosales; family Rosaceae; genus Prunus; species Prunus kanzakura. Next base: position 2,139,465 of record BPUM01000016.1, read on the forward strand.
AATCAACTCCTTAATCCCTCCCAAACTAAGGGAAAAAAAAACCTATGATGATAGAAGCGTCGAATTTTAGTATCTCTACAGAACAAATTGAACACAACCAAAATTCTTACATCATTCAAAATCAGATTCTGGATCTACGTCCACAATATCAGGAAATGAACCAGCATCTGAATCATTGCCTGTTTCAAATGCAACTCCCATGCTCTTCTCAGAATTTGAAGTAGTAGTGTAATTGTCTCTGCCAAGAGACTCATCGCCTTTAGCCACCAGAACATCCACTGCATTGCTATCTGCTTGATCTGATGGGCCACTTTCCAAATCAACCCTCCCAAACACTTCTTCAGTAATAGTAGTTCCAGCAACTGAAACAACCTTTGGAGACACGATATCCTGATATTGAACTATCGATTCTTGCAATTGGTGGGATTCAACCATATTTTCATCCCCATTGCCTCTCATCTCCACATCCTCAATGGTTGCTGTGAGCTCCTGTGCACTTCCTGCTAGAGTCTCTTTACTAAATGAACCATCTACAGAAAGCGTTTTATCCCGATGAACTGTTGTAGTTTTTGATGGCTCTCCAGCCTGCATAGTCTTTCCTAGGTCACTCACTTGTAAAGGAAGTGTGATTCTCATTAATGAATAAACTGTTACAAAGGCCTTTATACATAACAGCTATGCTGAGCTGTCATAACTAATTACAGATGAGAATATATTAGTAAACTGAAAATATAACTAATCTAACAGAAAAATGACTAGTTACTGCCTTTAATTTGCAAGCCAGCTATCATATGGGGTTTGCTGCCTTAGACTGTCAGAGTATATATTTTCTGGGAGTTTGTGGCGAACTCCATCAGAGAGGCTAGGTGCATTAGCAAAATCCGCCAGTGGAAGGACCCTGGGATGCATAAGCACCTCTAAGGCCAAAAGAGCATGAGCACAAAATTCAGCAAGTTTGGTTCCAGTTTCTTGTTTGCCTGCAGAAACCACTTTTCAGGTGAACTAAAATGGATGAGGAATACAAGTACAGGAAAAAAAAAAGACTTGATTCTAATCGAAGAAAAAACTATTTCAGACAGTTAATTTTATTTTAGAGAAATGTCTATCTCTTTTTCAGAATGATGTCCCGTGCCTGTCTTTGAATTTTAATTTGTAGATTCAGACCAAAATCAGTCTCTTACTCCTTGGTAGTTTTCCCGTAGGAGTAGTCAGGTGTTATTAAAGAGGTGTAATTCCTTCCTGCACATCAGTAATTAGGTTCTAATACAGGTGAAGAGTCCACCATCATTTCTAGCACATCAGGACATGTAAACATCCCATACATGTTTATTTGTTGCTTTTGATATGTCGACAAGATAATCAAAATGAAAAGAGAAAGATTCCACATATTCATGAAGGAATTACCTCAACGGAAAATATCAAGGCCCTCAGCTAAATAAGGGGGGCGGACACAAGATGAAGAAAGGAAATATGCCAAAAGTGCACGTAGTGCAGCAAGCTGCATATCACCCCAAATATCAGCTGGTAAATGTTTCTGTTCTCACCAGCCCATCCCCCTTTCTGAGAATTTGTAGCTATGTTTATCAGAAGAAGATGAACATCTGATCGCCATCCTTCAGATTTCAATGCATCACCCTGTGAAAAAAAAAACTATATATATAACATCTTGTCACTCATTAGTAATGCTTTGATGTCAGAAAAAAATTGTCCACAAAGATTTTAAGTTCTACCTACATAAGTAGATTGTTGCTTTAAAAAAAAAATTCAGGTACAATTTCACCTTCAAAAGCAACAAAACCTTATTTATGCGCGATAGAGAGAGAGAACCTTAAAAAAATATTCTTATTTCTTACTTGTATCCAGAAAAATATTAATGACATGGTGCATACTTGGATGTTAAAGAAGTTCAAGCAACTGAAGGGCAGAACCCATAGCCTATAAAGACCAGGTTTCACAAATAAAATATCGTCTGTGATCAAAGTATTGGTTGTTCTCATAGTATATCAGGCTTAAGAATTTCCTTTAGAAATCTTAGGATACTACAGTTAGTCTTCTACTTACTGTGCAAGAGGCACTTCACTGTTCCATATTTATATTCATAAATTACAGCAACCTGAACAAAGACTATGAGGGTAAACATTATACGATGCCCAAAAATGCACTGAAGGAGTGCACATACCACAGCAAGAAGAGCTTCTAATGCCTCAAGTACAGTGATTTTCACAGCAATTCGAGATTTATGGTTGCTGGGCGTTCCCCTTACCAAACTACTAGTGTTATGCCACTCAAGAGATCCACTTGAAGCTCCATGCTTCCTCTTTCTATGGATAGGTTGTGGTGTTTGAAGTATTGCTTCAGCAGAAGGCTTTGAGTTTCCACTAGAAGATGCACCGCCACTCTCATTGGCAATGGGATTTAGATCAATAAAAGCGTTGTTAACAATTTCCTGTGCAAGGCTTACTGCCATACCTGATAAGCATATGGTTCCCGATTAATAAAACTGAAAAACAGCTTCCAGGAGAAAGATACTAAATGATGGTAATACAAAAGGGATTAGGCTTTCTGTTTCGTGCAGGGCATCAAGAACAAAAGGGATTAGTGATGCAGGATGTGTATGACCTAAATTGATTAGTTTCCTAATTTATTTGTTAGTTTCCTAGGTTCTCTAGTTTTCCAAAATCTAGTAGGATTTCTTTTCCAGGTTTTAGTTTGCTATAGTTCTTTAAAATTCAGATTTGAATGTCGATTAACTTTTCCTAGAACTCTCTGATTTCTACCCCTTCTTTCGTCCCTTTGATCAATATTTTCTTCTTCTCGATCTCCGATATTTTTCTTTGTTCTACTGTTTCTGCCCTTTCTTTCGTCTTTTCGATCTATAATTTCTTCTCCTTGATCTCTTATAATCTTCTCTGTTCTATTGTTTAAGTGCTTAATCTAATACCTACGGGCTGTGCTACATCAATTAGGCTTTCTGGTCTGGTCAACATATCCATCCCTGTCTTTGCAATCTAACAGGAAGGTTTCTTTTCAGCAGGATCAAAATTAGATAAAAATATATTTTCTGAAATTACTGCATACCGACATCCATGGAAATCAGCAAACTCCTTGTGATTGAGTAGACCTTTATACTCACTTCTGGTAATGCACATCTCTTTAAGTACACTGAAAGCAGACGCACTAAATATGCAGCATGTGGTAAAAGTTGACTGCAAGGGGAGATAATAAGATGGTCAGAAAGTTAGCATTCTAAGAAGTCAAGAACCGGAAAACAAATTGAGAAGGAAATATCTCTAAATATATACTAGGTAAGATAATTAGAGCCTAAAAAGAGCATCTCTGGCACTCCTAAGTTCGAAAGGACTAGGCATATTAAACTCATATTCTAGTGGAGACTCATATCAAGTAAGCATCCCAAAATATTACAAGTTAAAGAATTAAGTATCACCAATTAACCAAATGTTCTATTAAACAACACATCATTTGGTTCTAGGGCAGGATATACCTTGACAAATGGAAAAGAAAACAGTGGCATTAGTGATAATTGATCTTCACTCTTTGCCCCATTTTCTATCAACTTATGAGACAATTGATCATCCTTCATGGTATTAAAGCCTTAGTATTAGGCCTTCATTCAAATTTTTGGGATTTCCCATTGTAATCTTGTCTTCTGAAAAAGCAATGACCACATTGTCTGGAACTTCAGGGGAATTCATTCACATGAGAGGGGTAACTATAGCTTAAAGCAAGTAAGCTTGAAATACATTTGGGAGCACAAGCAAGATCATATAAAGCTTTTGGTTAAATGAACTATCCAATTCTTGGATGCAGCTCAAAGCAGACACAGTTCGTTATTTCATTATTTAACTTCTTCGTTTTTTCATATTAGACAAAATCCACACTGGCAAAAGCCAAAAATGGCAAGTCCCTGTTAATATAATTTCGAGGTAAACATTCAACTCTGTCGAAGTTAAAACCCATACAGAAAAATAACAAGTAAAACAATTGTAAAAAAATTATTAAGAGAAAAAGTTTAGAAGAAAGAGTAGGAAAAGGCATAAGGTGTAAAAAATTCTTGAATGCCCACATCAGAAACAACTCTATAATGAAAGAAAGAGAGCAAACTTGAAGAGTAAGGCCAGCCTTCCAAGCAAACAGGACTTTACCTTCAGCATATTAACAGTGCATTTTCCTGACAAATTTTTTGAAGCAATAACATCCTCAGCTTGCATAGAGCATACAATTAGAATCCATTAGCAAGCGAGGTCTAAAGTTTTTGTAAAGAAGGAGGAGCACTCATCATTTTTAGAGTTGTTTGGACAGAATCATCGTAGGAGATTTCCGACGAAGAATTAAGGGAGCACAGGTGATTAGGGATCCATGGCAGAGGTGATTTTCGGCAACAGAGTTCACAGCAGAAGCAGTAACAAGGTATGCCTGGTTTTTTGCCCTCTTTTTGAATTGAAACGTAGTTTTGATTTGAAGTTGTGCATGAATCTTTGAATTTATGTATAAACACTGAAAATCATCCTAAGAGTAAAAATTGTAGGCATTCCAACCGTTAGGTACATTGCCTTGATTTTCGGCAACAGAGTTCACAGCGGAAGCGGTAACAAGGTATGCCTGGTTTTTTGCCCTCTTTTTGAATTGAAGTTGTGCATGAATCTTTGAATTTATGTATGAACATTGAAAATAATCCTAAGAGTAAAAATTGTAGGCATTCCAACCGTTAGGTACATTGCCTTGATCTTTGTGTTTGTAGATGTCTGATTGTTTGGATAAAGAAGTGAACAGTCCCCGTGCCTTTAATGGGGGAAGAAACGAAGAGTGAGAAGTGCAAGATGGCCTAAGCGCTGGAGGCCATCCGAGAGAAGAACACCGTGGTGCTGCAGAAGGAGGCATTGGCCAAGGAGGTGGACGAGTTGAGGGAGAAGCTTGCAACATCAAAAAAGGCACGTGCCGAAGCAGAAGGAAAGAAGGCCGAGGAGATCGCTGCTGCTAGTGCCGAGGTGGTCGAGGCTTACCGATCGTCGTAGGAGCTGAGAAGCTATATCTTGGACAGGTTGGTGGATGAGCAGCTGGCTTGGGAGGTGGAGTTGGTGAAATTCAACCCCACCCTGAAGATGAATTTTGATACCTGTGATACACCTCCTCAGCTGATTCCTGATGCCAGCCCTGTGGATACCGGAGGTGAGGCCTGAGCCGTTGAGGTCAGGAATGCTGCTAACGCAGGGTCGAGATGCTGAAGCTTGAAGACTTCTTATATTTTGCTTCTTGTTTGTAACTGAGTACTTTTTCAGAACACTTTTAGAGTGCTGATGGTACTCATAATTTGTACGGATATTTTTCCCTACCATCGGGCGAGGTTATTTTAGTAATTTAACATAACTTGTCGTTTGTTTAACAAATGTCTTGTCAAAAGATAACCGTAAATGTGTGCCGAAGGCATATGTGTAAGTAGAAATGAACCACAGTAAGGCGTTTCATTAAGTAGGTGTCGAAAGTCATAAGTACATAGGATAAAGGCACGAAGTGCCAATGATCACAAAGAAGAGAAACTGAAATGACGAAGGTAAGTTCATTGGCATGTGTATTTGTAATAGTACTTAAGGTGATCAACGTTCCAGGGGTGAGGCAAGGGCTTGCTGTTAGAAGCACGAAGCTGATAAGTGCAAGGGGGTAGACCTTGATGACTTCATAGGGTTCTTCCCTGGTTGGGCTGAGGGTACCTTCGGCAGAGTTCTTAGTTTCCAATGAGACCTTTCGCATGATCCAATCTCCAGGTTTGAAAGCACGAGATTTCACATGAGAGTCATAGTACTTGGCCACGTGCTGTTTTTAAGCTAAGTTGCGCATTTTGGCCTGGTCACAAAGCTCGTTAATGAGGTCCAGGTTCAGAGCCAATTGCTCGTCATTTGCTTCGGCGTCATATACTGATGTTTGGTGGGAAGGCTGACCGATCTCTACTGGTACAACAGCTTCGATGCCGAAGGAAAGAAATAAGGGTGTTTCTCCAATAGAAGTGCGAAAAGTGGTTCGGTACGACCATAAGACCTCTTGGAGCAATTCAGGCCAACAACCTTTGGTTTTATCAAACTTTATCTTCAGAGTCCTGTTGATGATCTTGTTCACAGCTTCGATCTGTTAGATTGGGAATGGACAGGAGAGGCGAAGCAAAGGTGGATCTTGAGGTTGGAGCAAAATTGTTTGAATTTAGCATTATCAAATTGCTTACCGTTCATGACAATCGCCATGGGTATACCGAAACAACAGACGATATTTTACCAAACAAAGTTTTCAACGCGAGCTGTCGTGAAGGTAAATAGGGCTTCAGCTTCGACCCACTTGGTAAAATAGTCCACAGCGACAATCACGTACTTGACATGGTCCTTTCCCTCTGGCATGAGTCTGTTGAGGTCAAGTCCCCACTGTGCGAATAGACATGGGCTTATCGTTGATGTCAATGGTTCAACAAGGAGCTGAGGGATGGTGGGGCATTTCAGGGTGAAGGCTGGACATCAGTATGGATGGTAGGCTAGAAATATCCCTGTCGAATGACCTTGTAGGAGAGAGATCCGACACCAGAATGGTTACCACAGATGCCTTCATAGACCTCTCGAAGGACATAATCCCCTTCTTCTAGTGTAAGACACTGAAGGTAAGGGAGGCTGAAGCCGCGTTTGTATAAGGCGCGCCATTAATGATCAAGTATCGAGGCAACGTTTGATTCTATAAGAATTGGATTATGGGATCCATCCAAGTTGCATTGTGGTCAACGGTGCTGTTGGCGGGCGTTTAGGTGCTGGGTGCCTCCAAGAATTCAACGTGGATATTACAACTGATGCTTTGGTCTAAGGCCAAAGCCAACCTTGCAAAGGCATCAACGTGGCTGTTCTCAGAGCTTGGGATCTGGCTAATGTGATAAGCGTTGAAGTTTTTTAGCAGCTGGTGAGTATACTGAAAGAATGTTGTCATGAAGGTATCTTTGGTAAGGAAGTCATCATTGACTTGATGAACGACCAGCTGAGAGTCGCTGGATATTTGAATCTGTCTAGCTCCCATCTAGCTAGCTAAGAGTGCTTCATACTCTACCACGTTGTTGGATGTTTGAAAGTTCAAGCAAAGGCGTACTCCAAAACCACCTTATCTGGGGATGTGAGGACTAAGTATGCGCCACCGCCTTGGGAATTGGAGGAGCCATCAACATGAAGGGTCCACAGTGGTTCACTGAGGTCAAAGTTGCCTTCAGCAGTGATGGAGAAAAGATTCAGTGTCGCAGTAGGTTTAGCAGTGATCTGAGAAGAAGCCGAAGGTGTGGGTTCGGTGAACTCCAAGAAAAAATCGGCAACTGCATGCTCATTTTCGGCTAATCGTGGCTTGAAGTGGATACCAAACTCCCCAAGTTCAATTGCCTACTTGATCAGCCTGCCAGATGCCTCAGGCTTCTGCACGACTTGTCGCAGAGGCTGAAAATATGGCTAATTAGTAAGGGTACCCCCATAGTGTGGTCGATCAATGGGGCAAAGAGTTGGTTGACAAGGCGCTGCTAAGTAGCTCCAGCATTTTTAAGGCCGAAGGGCATCACTTCATAGCGGTATTGTCTTTGATCTATAATGAAAGATGTGTGAGCTTGGTCACTAGGATGCATAAAGATTTGGTTATACCCATAGTATGCATCCATAAAGCTAAGAAGCTCAGGGCCTGTCGTTGCGTCAACAAGCTGGTTGATTTGTAGGAGAGGGAAGCTATCCTTAAGGCAAGCATGATTGAGGTTGGTGTAATCCACACACATGCGCCAACTCCGTTTCGGCTTGCGAACCATGACCACATTTGCCAGCCATGATGGATAATCCACTTTCTTAATGAAGCCGATGTTGCGTAGCTTCTCGACTTCAGTCTTCATGGCTTCGTATATCTCGGGGTCATAGGCATAACACTTCTGTTGAACGGGTCAGACATTCGGATCAATGCGTAATCTATGAGAGATAACCTTGGGAGAAATGCCAGGCCTGTAAGTGTAGGACCAGGCGAAGACTTCAGAATTTTGACAGAGGAAGGCGTTGAGGCCCTTTCGGAGGTCAGGGAGAAAGGAGGACTTATCTTCACTTGCCGATCAGGGAATTCGTCATGTAAGCACACAAGTTCAAGGTCTTCCACATGCTGTGCCTGAGGTGTAATGGATTCCTCCCGAGGATCCTCAAGTTGTTCAATAATGGCATGAGGAAGATGTAGAGCCGTAGCTACCGAAAGAGCTTCATGCTGCGAGGTCGATGGGTGGATTTGACTGCTGAACCATAACAACTTCTGGCACCAAGTTGGTCACCTCGCACACCATGCCATGGAGGGTAGGAAACTTTAGCATTAGCAAATGTGTAGAAATAAATACCCTCATTTGGGCCAAGGCTTGGCGTCTCAAGATAACATTGAATGTCGTAAGGCAATCTACGATAAAAAATGAGGCGTAGCCCTCTGGGATGCTAAACCGACGGCGATCAGCAAGTGGATGCTCCATATGAGTTGGACAACATCTCCTGAAAAACTCACCAAATGTGTGATGCTGATGAAGCTACCAGTGTCAACAAGGATACGGCCAACATCAAAGTTTGAGATATCTACGCGAATGATCAGCAGGTTATCATGGGGAAAAATGACACCCCGCACCTCATTTTCACTGAAGGTAATAGACTCCCAGCCAACCTTGGTCATCTCCAGCATGCGTCCATGCCCAGCACTGAAAACATTATGTGCATAAGAAGACTGAACGTAGTGCTTCTGCAGGTTATTGGATGTGCCAGCCAAATTAGGACCGTTGATGGTAGACATTATGTTGATCTGGCGTTGGTGAAGGTTTGGTGGATTTGGAGCATTGTGAACATACTTATCTAACTTGCCTTCGCGAATAAGGGATTCAATGATATTGCTCGATCATCTCTCTAGGCTACGAGAATACTCATGATCGAAGCGAGCAGAGTACACCCAAAAGGGTTTGTCTTCACCTTGCTGAATCATTTAGAGATCGTCCGCCGGGTATATGAAATGATCCAAGAAACTTTGCTTTAGACAATCAAAGGCATCGACAGTGTCGGTAGAACCAATTCAAGGCAGCTTCTATAAGAGTGGAAGGAAAGAGGAGACACATGCCCACATCACTAAGGCCCTTGCATCCTAGGGCGGATTGGAAGGAGCGGATGTGGGTCAAGGGGTCTTCATACCAATGTAGAAGGCGATGTGTAAAGGTCGAACGTTCTTCTCCTGACGGTAAGTGGATGCACTCGGTAAACAAGCTAGGGCGTGGCCTCGTCTATAGGAGCAAATGGATGCGTTGTCTCTCATCTTCGAGATGGCAAACCTTCTCAAATAAAAGTCGCATAGCGGGATGGTATGAGGAAAGGTGGCGGGTGCAGAAGATTGGTGGTGCCGAGGGGTGGTGGTGGATATGTTTCTCATTCGGCTTCGGAATGGTAAGGCTCCTAGTTCTCATGGTTATAAGGTTCTCAATCTTTAGAATCATCAACCTCCTGGGCAGGGAGACGTTTGGGCTTCAGCAGAGGGCCAAGGTGAGCAACAAGTGAGTCGTCGATATCTACGGGAATCTGAATGAGTTTTGGCAGAAGCTCAGAGATGCGATCCCTACAATCCTTGTATACCTTGGTTGGGGCATGAGGCTTATCCTAGGTAGGGAAATTTGGAGAGGTTGTGACTTAGTTGCTTCAAGATGAATATGGCCTTTTCCTTCGTCAAGCCTAGGCTACGTTGGGGTGCTGTGAAAGGAGATGGCTGGCTGATTCAACAAGGTATCCTCGACACCTTGGGTAATGTCGTGTTGGACTAACTGATGGCGAGTGTTCTCCCAGTTACGCTTCAAGGTTCGACAGTCATGTTCCAACTCGACATTTTTTGTGCGAAGGTGGTCGTAGTTCTCTGTCATTTTGGCAACATCGGCACAAAGTCGCTCCACTTCGGCATGAAGATGTGCACCAATTGAACATTTCCTTCTGGAGGATTCCACATGGGGGTGTGATGCTGAGTGCCAAGGCTAGCTTCGCTCGAAATGACGGAGTGTGATGGACTAAAGTGACAACGGGGTCTGATAAGCGAAGAACCCAATGGGACTAAAAGAGATGTAAGATTCAAGTATAGGTTGGACTAGACGCATTGGTACTGTTCCAGGCTAGACTGGATTGTACTGAATCGACAGTACCTTCAACTAACTGGAGTTTAGCTAGAAATCAATGCTACTGATTGTGTATTGGCAGAACTTTCTTCAGGTTGGAGCCAAAAGTGGTTAGGATCGTGAGTTGGAATTCTGAGCAGAATCTTAACGATAGCTTTGGAGGTCTTTGGCACCTTTGCTGGCTTTGCTTCTATAATCGAAGACTTGAATGAATTGTTTAAACTATTGACTAAGTAGTTTTTGTATTTGATTTGTTTGGTTGGGGGTTGGTTGTCCTATGGTCTGTTGGGAGCCTTCTATTCTTATAGAGGTTTGAAGGCAACCAAAATTGACAACTGCCATCTTCAAGGAATCACACACCAATCCCATCTTTGTTGCCTTCTTGATATTTTGGGCCAGCTATCATTATTTCTCCACTTGGATGATGCACCCGCATTCTTTTATAATAAAGAAACCAAAAGATAATACTACTTCTTGTCTGTTCAGTCCTTGTTGCTAGTAGTGTTCTAATTCTTATTTAAATCCTCCTCTTGACTGGCCATCCACTTAGTTCTTTCAATAAACAAATATTGTTTACTCTCTTGATTGGATGATTGCATATGACTTTCAACTCATGCAAAAGCAATTGTACAAACATTGATTCATCACTTTGATGAAATAATATTTGTTTATTGCATTCTTTGGTTAACTCTTCTCAACCAACTTTCATTCTCACATGCATTGTCTAACATTTGCGGATGGTCTCCCACCTTTTATCTGTTCTTCCTTTTTATCCAAAGTGCAATAAGTAGGGAGATATGATGATGGTCATTTAGATATTTGAAGAATAGCAATTAGAAAGCATTCTCCACTCAGCACTAACGGATAAGTGGTGACAAAGAAAACCCCTTCTAGCTTGGATTACTCCTCCTCAATGCCAAATTCTGATAAAAATCAAGTCATATATTTTGATTATTTTTGGCTCTATCAATTAATATCCTCAAATGACTCTCAGCCGTTGCTTTTGAAATTGATTGGGATATGTAAAAGACCATTGAGCCCAGGCAGAACTGCGATTTACCGTTAGTTTACCCAACCTTCTTGACTATTCTGCCACGTCACGTGGACATCTAATAATACCTGTCCAACCAGCTTTTTGATGAATTAGCCGTGAATGTTACTAAATTTATTCAAAAAGCTATGAATTGAGAGAATGTTTTGGCCATGAATTGGCCAAACTTTTGAACTTGTATTTTTCACATGACCAAATTTTTCATCCATCCACACATTGATCGGCAAATTTTGCTAAGCTTTAATTTTCATAAATTTTGCCCAAATTCATGAAAACTCGATAGCATTGTTTGTACCAAAATTTGCACTTTTTGGCCAAATACTTTACTCTAGACAAAATACATGGTTTATAGCCCAAATCATGAAATATATAGTTTTGCCCAACATTATACAGAAGTTGGAGATCAATTGTGGCACGGAAATTGGTGTGAGACAAAGGCATCATGGTGTGCATAAAAATTATTTAATATTCTGCGTGAGAAAGAATATTAAAATGAAGAAAAGATTATGGTTTTGGAGAAAGCACGTGAAGTGCCACATCAAAGGAGGAGGTGAAGTAGAAAAAAGGCAAGCGGATGAGACAATGATGATTAAACAAAGGGAAAATAAGGAAAGATATGGAAATAAGAAAATATATAATGGGACAATTTATGTCATCATTGTATATTAACAAATGAAATAAAGCATGCAAGTGGTTACATGTTCAAAAGTTTGGCCAATTTATGGCCGAAACATTCTCTCCATTCACAGCTTTTTCACTAAATTCAATAACATTGGCCAATTCATCCAAAAGCAGGCTAGACAGGTACTATTTGATGTCCACGTGACATGGCAGAATAGTCAAGAGGGTTGGGGAAACCAACAGTAAAGCGCAGTTCTGCCTGGGCTCAATGGTCTTTTACCTATCCCAATCAATTTCAAAAGCAACGGCTGATATTTATTTGAGGATATTAATTGACAAAGAGCCAAAAATAATCAAAATATCTAGCTGTTGATTTTTATCATATTTTGGCATGGAGGAAGAGTAATCCAAGCTTGAAGGGGTTTTCTTCGTCACCACTGATCCGTTAGTGGTGAGTGTAGAATGTTTTCTAATTGTTATTCTTCAAAATATCTAAATGAACATCATCATATCTCCCTATATTTGGGTAAAAAGGAAGAAAAGATAAAAGGTGGACAATGCATGTGAGAATGAAAGTTAGATGAGAAGAGTTAACCAAAGCATGCAATAAACAAATATTATTTCATCAAAGTGATGAATCAATGTTTGTACAAATGCTTTTGCATGAGCCGAAAGTCACATGCAATCATCCAATCAAGAGAGTAAACAATATTTGTTTATTGAAAGAACCAAGTGGATGGCCAGTCGAGGAGGATTTAAATAAGAATTAGAACACTACTAATGACAAGGACTGAACAGACAAGAAGTATTATCTTGTGGTTTCTTTATTATAAAAGAATGTGGATGCATCATCCAAGTGGAGAAATAATGATAGCTCGCACACCAAAATATCAATAAGGCAACAAAGATGGGATTGGCGTTCAATTCCTTGAAGATGGCAACTGTTAGTTTTGGTTGCCTTCAAACCTCTATAAATATAGAAGGCTCCAACATACCAAAGGACAACCAACCCCCAACCAAACAAATCAAATACAAAAACTACTTAGTCAAACTGGTCAAGTTCAATGATTTAAACAAATCATTCAAGCCTTCGATTATAGAAGCAAAGCCAGCAAAGGTGCCAAGGACCTCCAAAACTATTCTTGATATTCTGCTAAGAATTCCAACTCACGATCCCAACCACTTTTGGCTCCAACCTGAAGAAAGCTCTGCCAATACACAATTAGTAGTATTGATTTCTAGCTAAACTCCAATTAGTTGAAGGTACTGTCGATTCAGTACAATCCAATCTAGCCTGGAACAGTACCAATGTGTCTAGTCCAGCCTAAACAACAGACGTCTTTGCAATGACGTTTCAGGCAGAAATCAAAGTCCAATTTTCTAATGTCTTTCCAACCTTGGCAGTTCCTTTAATTTACTGTATTTCAAGCAGTTCTCCTTGAACTCGTTTGTTTTTATTTTAAAACACTTGTATTTCATTGTACTCACTGGCAGATCCACAGAGGCGCAAGGAGGCTGCACCTCCCCTCGCCGGAAACTTCCTTGGGGATGCCGGAATTTGCCCCTTTGCTAGTGCCCACCAATTGTTCGACTAAATGCCTCAAAGACGTTGTATTGTTTGCTGCTGTGTGAGACCCTGAATATTTACCTTATATTGTTGGGCTCGATCTCATGAGCATGTAGGAGAAAACGGTTCATCAATCGGAGCTCTACAGCCAAAGTTATGAATTTTCAAAAAATTTCTAGAATATTTGAAGTTCAGTTGCAGAGGCAGTTCAAGGAAGAAGAAGACTCCTCCGCGTTAGCGCTTCTGATTTTGATTCTTTTTTAAATCGTCCAATAGCAAGCCGACACATATCTATTTCTAATTGGCCTAACTTAAAAAATTCATTAAAAACTCGTATGTGTGCCAAAAAATTCACCAAAAATTACCCCAAACTTTTAATTACGCGTACTTTTATTTCATGACCTCCAATTTACATATGCTTTTGGTTAGATTAATTGGTAAATTTTTGTTAGATTAATTGGTATTGACTTTTGTTAGATTATTTAATTATGTAATTGACGTGGATTTTGTTCATATTTGATATCAATTTTGGTAAACTAATTGTGTCAATGACAAGGATTTTGTTCATATTAATTGATATCCATATAGACTATAATTAGTTAGTTGTAGACGTCAAACTCTTATTTGTTTTAATTATGAGTGTCATTAGTATTGTTTAAATTCTAAGGGCATTTGGTTGTATAAATTTTTTTTTGAATTTTTAGTCTTTTTTTTTACACACTACACGAATATTAGGACTTGAACCCATAACCTTGCTTGAGCCCTTTGCGAATTTTTAGCCTTTTAAATATTGCACCTCCCCTGAAAAATTCCTGGATCCGCCACTGATTGTACTCACCAGTTTTATTTAGATAAATTGTGAAGCCCTCACCAATATGAGGCATAGAAAATGACTTTCTTGGGAGGTTTCCCCACCCAAAATCACAATCATTTGTTTAAAGTCAAATATTTGGGGCGCAAGTATTTTAAATTATTCAAGTCTGTTAGGGTTTTAATTGCTAACAGTGGCACGCTCGCATACAAGAAAGTTGATCTAAAGACCATTAATGGTTAAAAGATCAAAGGGGAATTTTACTTAGCCTTCAACAGGCTCAAATCTAAAAAGGGTAAACAACTCCATTTCATAATCAAACGCAAATTCATTAAAAATTTGTCCACAGAAAGAAAAGAAAAGGTGCAATTCTTTAGCCGCTAAATAAAAGAGTGGATTAGTCATATATTATTTAAAGAAAAGATTAAGCAACTTACCCAAACAACCTCTGAATGATCATCATCTAATAATTATAAAACTGGTTGAATGCCTTGCTGAATGAGCTTCCCAGCATGGGCAGCTCCATCCCTTTTCACATTAGCAGGTCCACCCAACCTAAAAAAAAAAAGTAAGCTTCACAATTGAGGACCTAGCACCGTTATTAACCTATATACCCTTCAAAAACTATAGATCAACAATGAGGATTACAAATTCCAGTAGAAATTATTAATGCCAATTATGATTATTAATTTGGTTTTTTACGAGCAAGATGACATATACGACTCCCAATGAAAATTTTGGCTACCAACCCATATAGACTTCAAATAATATAGATAAACAACGATGATAACAAATTCCAGTACAAATAATAACAATTATCATTGTTAAATATTAATTTGGTATTAACGAGCAAGACGACATATAGGACTCCAAAAATTTAAGCAATTCATCAGTTTGTGCACGAGAGAGAGAGAGAGAGAGAGAGAGAGAGAGAGGGCACTTGATTCCGACCTAGGGATCTGACTACAATGTATAATCAAACAATTTCATGTACTTCTAGTGTGCCCTACTGTGCTTTGTGTGAGGAGAACACTTACATTTATATGATATACAACCTTGAGATGAGATCTGACATTGAAGCACAAGAGGCCACCTTCACAAATTGAGAAGTTTCCATAGGCTGTTTGGAAAAAGAAACGCAGCATTAAGGTTAATTACAGAGATTATTCAAAATAAAAAGGGGGTGGTGCAGAGAGTTTACCATACAAGTCAATTTTATTCACAACAAAACCAGAAGTTCAAAAGATGACAGAAACCAGAAAGCAGCATCAAAACCTACACAACTGCAGTCTGAGCTATTCTAAGACTCCAAAAACAAATCACAACAAAGGATCCATGTGATCCAAATAATGAAATGCTTGGGGAGAATTCTCAAAACATCTAATATAACATATCATATTATCCCAACTAAATATAATGAGATTCAATTCTAAGCTTTAGAGCCCAAACATAAGGGTTCCTGGAAGATCATTAGGATATTAGGATTTATTTAATGTATATATGACTTCTGTTTATCTTTATCCTTTATTACATAAAGGAAAATCTTTTTTTTATATACAAGCGATATTGGGGGAGGGGGAAGTGGGGAATCGAACCTAGGCCTCGGGTGCAAGGGAATGCTCTTAACCACTCGAACTACAAGCCCCTTGTAGTTTTTTTATTTAATGAATTGAGCCTAGGTACTCTGGTGCTTGTGGAATCAAAATCACGGTTGGCAAGGGCAGTGATTTTAGAGAGTGTCCTTAAATTTTTATTATTATTATTTTAAGAAGCAACAGTTTAACCATAACATAGTTATCATTATTTAAACAAACATTCATTTGGCTACCTGAATATGTGGTAGATGCTTCTGGAACCAACCAGAGTATGATTCTAAGAAACACTCGCAGCTGCATTCCTGACAAGTCACCCCCAGCAAACAAATTCCCGGCCAACATTTATCTGGCTAGAACAGAAAAATATGATAAAATGAATTC
Organism: Prunus kanzakura; assembly: GCA_020521455.1. NCBI lineage: Eukaryota > Viridiplantae > Streptophyta > Magnoliopsida > Rosales > Rosaceae > Prunus > Prunus kanzakura. Next base: position 2,155,662 of record BPUM01000016.1, read on the forward strand.
AAAAGGAAGACAAAGCAAAACTCTTGGTAGAAATCAAACAGATAGTGTATTTTTCTCCCTCACCCTGACATTGTGTAAAAGTAAAACTATTAATTACGCCTCAAGTTATGACTGTTAATTATAAATGATGACTCATCCTAGAACAACTTTACTGCTTTGGCTGACACTAAAAACTAAACCCATGTTTCAATAAACTCAAGAAAATCAAATTTATCAAAAATAAAAATAAAAAACTAAAACAAGTGACTTTAAATAAACAGAATTTGTCAAAAACTAATTGGTACATACAATGTCAGTGGCAATGAGCTCCATCAAGGAATCAATGGTGGATCTCCAATTATTGATTAGCTTTTGATCAGTCAGATCTTGTACAGACTCACGAAGGAGGTTGTGAGTTTTGATTGTGTACACTACCTTTGACAGATCCAATGGGCTCCCGAAAGGGTGCTTATTGTCGGGGACATGGTCTCTAATGAGCGTGTGCAACAGACAAGGCTTTAGAGCAACATCGTACATGTCCTTGATATAGTCGAAGGCTGCTATTGGAGCCGAAGCTTAAGCTCTGAAATTGAACATACAGACAAAAACAGAAGGGCTCAGAGCACTAGAGGAAAACCAAGATTTAAACTACAACTGCAACTTACTCATATAAGAATATAAGAATATCCAACTGGATAAATTGCTGCATGATATCCTAATGTTCTCTAGATGCTGATAAAGCTACCTAATTAAGGGAAATCATATATAAACAAGTAAGTCATTGTATTGAACTCACTGTTACAGATTATCAATTAAAAAAAATCCACGCCATACAACTTAATATTTTAAAGAGACAATTTCAACAATTAGTTGTTTTATGGAATTGTACTCAAAACTGCATGACAGGCAGCTTTGACAAACAATCATATGAAACATAAATTTTGTTCTTGCCTTGGAGACTACTTGGGTGCTTAGGTAGCAGCACAAGACTTAAATGGTCTTGGCATGCAAGTTGCAAATGGTTAAATTTCATAACAAAGCTAACCCTTGGAAAAATAGAACTGAACCCAAAAATTGAAATTTGATGTGAAAAGGGCAGAGACAATATCACAATAGTTTTGCAACCATGGCTTGTACCAGTCCCCATTACAGTATAAAGATGCCACCCGTTCAGAGATGTGTTATGTTCCCTATATGATTACAGAGAATGGTGATATTAATAATACAATTGGAATAGAAAATGACAGGATGGAAGAAGAAGGAGAAGGAGGAAGAAGAAAGAATTAAAGAACTTACTTGCGCTTGCAGCAGCTGCGTATCTCCAGTTGCTCTTCGAAGAAGAGGCGGCTATCCCATCAACTCGTGAAGAAGACGATGTTAGGTGCCGCAAGTAAGGTCCGGGTGTAACAGTAATGGGCTAGTGCCCAGGTCTGTTTTGTTGTATTTTAACTAGCTCTGTTTCACTAATGTGCTAGTTTTGTTTTGATTTAAAACTAGGGGCTCATTAAGTGTAGTGGTTTGGAGCAATTGCTTCTTCTAGAAAAGATTCTAGGTTTGAGTCCTAGCATCTGTGTTGTGTGTATGAGTTTAATATACTATCGCTTCTCTTAACAGGAAAAGTCCTAAAAAAAATTAGGGGCTCATTTGGTGCCTAGGATTGGATTTGATTTGATTAGTCACTAAATCTTAGGGTATGTTGAAAATGAAGGTAGCGGTCAATGAATTTCCATTTGGGGGGATTAGGAGAGATTAGTTATAAGGTGTTGTTACCCCATCATATTTGTGGGGATTAGATGAGATGAGTAATCCATCTTCTACCTTCAACTTGGTTAAATTTGTTTCATTTCTTCCTTAAACATGCTTTAAATCAATTCCAATCCAATACTAATCACCAAACAAACCCTAGATGTAATTTTGTGTATGCATGATCAAGTGTAGTACATATATGAACCAAAAAGACGCAGGTATGTGCGAATGGTCATTTTAGCTGGCTGTGTATGATAGTTATAATTCTAGCAAATTTAAATGCGATGTAACGAAGGAACTTGGTAACAAACTTGGTTTGATGGAACTTTGAATTTAGTTCGATAGAACTTTGAAGTTAGTGATCTTTGGTTTGTTACTATATTAGTTGTTGAGTTTTGAAACTTGATGACAGGTTGAATTCAATTTTAGTATGTTTAATGTGCTGGAAAATGAAAAAGATTAGTAGGTTATGGAATTTTGTTGTTGTTACTGAAATTTGAAGTTTGATGGCATGTTAAATTCAATATTAGGATGATTTTTTTTTTTTTTGTCAAATTTACGTAAGGGGAGGGAGATTTTCTCACACATTGCCAAGGTGTTATGGAGATTCGAACCTGAGAACATTGTTAAATTCAAAGCAAAGGATGCTAGACTCTGTTGGCCAATTTTTTAGGATGTTTGATGTGTTGGACAATTAAAAAAGACAGGTTATATAATTTTGTTGTTATAATTGGGTTAACAAAATTCAAAAGAAAAAATGATATGGCTTAGGCACAACTCACCCTAACCAAACCGAACCAAATTATTGGTTTAGTCAGTTTGGTTTCCTTAATAACTTCTAACTTCTGTAAAAATTGAACAAAACCAAATGTGGGAGGAGAAAGAATGGGGTTGACATTCTCAATAGATATTATCGATTTGTTTTTTCTATAAAGGGGCAAATGCACACACCCCTGCCACATAAATGGTTACATTCTTGTTCCTTGCGGTAGACTGGATGGTACTGGTTCAAATTTCATACATACAGTTTAACAACCAGAGATTACCCATCAAAAGTAAATAGGCATCCTTGGGTCACAGTGTCACACACACACACACACACAAGGCATTTTCCATTGGTGTGCTACACTTTCAGAGACAAATGAGACCCACAAGGATCATCTGGATATGCATTAACTGCCTAGATTTGTATGGGATTCACATTTACTAGCCAAGATTCATATAGGATTGAAATTTGAAATTTTCTAGTCAATAGTCAATAGGCTTCCAATTCGCTTTATGTTCTACAACATCCATATAGGATCAAAAGTGAAATAACAGAAATTATACTTCCCAGGGAAGGGAAGGGTCTTCTTTCTAGCATCAGTAATTAGTACACTGAATCCTATAATTGAAAAGGGCTGAGAAATCAGCACCCAGCAAGTGAAAGATTAAATTGATTACAAAATTTACAGAGGTGCGAATGGCAGCTATCACGGGTCGATGGCCATAGGTGTAATACGCCTTTTGGTAGGCTTATTTACAGTAGCAGTCTTCATTGAGCTTTGAGATTCTGTTATCCCTTCATTGCTTTCTGCTTCTGATTTTGCATTATATGCTGCAACGAGACTATCATTTGCAGTAACTTCAACTACCATGTCCTCTGGGTTCTCAACTGGACTTCTGTTCTGTAAATCAACGACTTCTTTTGCTTTCGTTTCTACTTCTGTTTTTCGATTCCCTTCTGCTTCTGAATTTCCATTATCTGCTGCAACAAGACTGTCAGTTGCAGTAGATTCAATTACCATGTCCTCTGCCTTCTCAGCTGGCCTTTTATTCTGTTCACCCATGACTCTCTCTTCTTTCCTTTCAGCTTCTTTTTGTTGATTCCTTTCTTCTACAGTTCTTCCTTTATCTTCAGCGACAAGGCAATCATTTTTAGTAGCATCAATTTTCATGTCCTCTGGCTTCTGAACTGGGCTTTTGTTCTTGTCATGCATGACTTTCTTTTCCTCTGGAGCAAAATGAAACAGGAACCATGATGAACCAAACAGTGGAAGAAATGATGGATAAAAAAAAGTGATGAAACATTTAGGAAATGGAAGGATATAAAACCTGATGAGCAGATAGGTGATCCCAGTTCATCATTTTCAAATTCTACCAACGTGCAGTAACCATCTTGAGAAGACAATCCTAGGTATTGGGCGTTGGGTGACCTTTTGAACAACAAAAAGTACCAGCAATTTCAATTACAGGAAACATTATCGGCAGTCAAAATCAATATAAGCACCAAAAAATAGTTTGTTGCAGAAAACTGACACAGATTTTACCATGCAATGTCTGTTATGGCTGCATAGTGAAGACCAGCAAAGATTGCAATTGGAGGAACACTCTCTGTATCATAAATGTACAAAGAATTTAAAGTGGCCACGGCAAAAACAATACGATGGGGAAGCTTAAAGAAACCGGCTGCAGATTCACCAAAGAGTGTTAAATACTATAATTAACCAACAAAGCTACAACATATTTTACAAAATAACAATGTAAACCAGCATGAGTACATTGATTTGACCCCCGCAGGCTAAAGAGCAAAGGGCAGAAACGAACTGCTACAACAGGTTTGCAGGCACCAGGGAGCTGTAGAGCAGGTCTGCATTAACATGAAACTTGAGAACATAAATGTAAGAGGACAATTTCCTTCAAACTTTCATTTGCTTGACAGTTATGACACTGAAAAGCATAGGATCATGCTATGATGCCCAACTAGAAATCTAGGGATGTCAGGCTGGACTTTTATTCCATAATATATATATGAATCATTTTAAGACAACAATATTCCGAACTAAAAGGTAATATCTCTGACTTGCCTTGAAAGGTCCTTTCTAGAAAATACATAAGCTGTATTTATTGTCTCCGGTGCAGATGATATTTTGTAGGAACCTGAAATTGGAAGATTCTTATGTCAACAAAAAATTGTAATGGAACTAAACATAAGTGGTCATAATCGATAGTAGGGAGTCAGGCTTCAGAAGCTTGTGATAATTGCTAACTTCTTTCAGGAACAGAAGTAACCTAAACTGCAAACCTCAGATTATCCTTTTCAGTTTTCACGAAGAAAAATACTAAAATAAATTTAAACAAACCCATAAAAAATAAAAGAAAGATCCAAAGATTCTTTCCAATTATTTATCCCCCTCACTTGATGTTTGTTATTCAAGAAAAGCCGAATAACAAATTTAAGGCCATCACCTCAAAGGGACTTGGAATATTTACAATAGATTATTATAAATAAACCCAATTCTAGGCATGTATTTATAAAAAAACCCACACACTATTTAAATATAGAAACACACCCAAAATCAATCCTAAAATAAACAATTGTATATTTTTTGGGTGTGTTTATAAATGGGTTTTGAGTGTGTGTAATGATGGGTTTTGGGTGTGTTTATAAAGTGTTTTGGGTGTTGGGTTTTTTTATAATTTCAGCCCCTATTTTGGGTGTTTTAGTGAAACCCCCTATTTACAATCAGTGTTTAATATCGGAGAGGACAAGACCCTTAATGTCTTTCTGCTTCTCAATCAGGTAATCGGTTAAACTGAATCCTAGCAGCACACTATCTGTAACGACCCAAGGCGTCCTCAAAAGTGACATTTGAATTGAAAGGACTTACTTACGTACTCTAAAACTTCCCAAGGCATAAACAATGTGGGATTTAGGGGTATCCCAGATTCTCATCCTTTAAGCCTTGGCCTATTTCCCCTTTCACTCACTGCCGAGGAGATGTAATCATAATCATGGCTCTTGAGTCTCATGTAGGCATTGGACTAGTTCCTCCCATACCATTTGTGATGACCCAAGGCTTGCTCCAAAAGTGCTATCTGAATTCGTAGACCTTACTTAAGTACCCTAGACCTTTCCAACGTATAACCGATGTGGAATTCAGGAGAATAGCACTGTCTATCCATCTCATAGGTTATAATAATGGAACAAACTTACATTTGCCCAAAGTAGACAAACCCAATGGCAATGCTACTGAAGCAAGCTCTGTTACAGTCCTCAGATAAGGCTCTACTCAATACTCAGTCACAATATTTGCCAACCAAAAGGTTGGATCGGGAGAACAAATATACAATGTTAAATTGGAAAACCAACCATTGTGGTGAGCGAATTAGACTACATAAGTCCACAGTTCACTGAGCATACAATTAGGCGAACTACCTGCTGGAACAAGTAGAAATGATCCATCAGGTGACCATGCTAATCTTCGAAAGAAAGATGGCAACGTCTCATCATGAAAGAGATGGTATTTTGCAGACTGCATATAAAAACGTACAAGAGGCTAAGAACATGTATATTCCATCTATGCTTAGGATCAATGAAATACGTAGAGAATACAAACTTCTAACCTTAGAATCATCCAACAGTGGAGGCTCGGCCTTTGAAATAACATGCTGGCAAACATAATTTGTCTTCTCGGCACCTTTTGCTTTTGATTGAGCTTTTTTGACATAAATGCGACAAGTTCTATCAGAACTTAGGGAAGCAGCGTAGTTGGCCAATGGGTCCCATGCCACACCTTGAACATAATGGGAATGGGCATCCAGAATCTGATGGACAGAACCTGAGGAATAGAAATAGGAAAAATCAGAGTTGAATCTTTTGACAATTTAACAGATTTGTTATAGTTATGCTGCTTAGGCAATGTCTTTCTTACCTTTGTTCACATCCCATATGATGCAAGAATTATCAACTGACCCAGAGATGAGAAATGCACCATCAGTAGACCACTGGAGGTCCAGCACATCTTTGCGGTGAAATCTATAACAACAGAAAAAGTCAGGTACAAAGAATCCATGCCAGCAATATATGGCCCACAAAGCTCTAAACAGTTACAAATTACAATAAACTATCATGGCCTTCATATCTGATACTTCGGTTGAAATCCAACATCTCAAATTGAACTCCAACATGCCAGACTACCAGGTCGAAACCAACAAAAACTAGAATGAATTCACATTATCCACCTTAAGGGCCTGGATCTAACAGATATTACTTATCATTTTATATCAGGCCCAATAAGCTCTTGGTTTTTAAGTCTCAGATTTTGGGACGGTCCCCTTTAGTTGAAGGACCCCTCGAATATAAGGGGCACACTATGGAGCCCACTCCACATTGTGGTTCGATAATCTGAAGTCTATCTTTTAAGTTTCTGTCAAATGATCATCATTGCCAAAACAAATAAAAAATCAGCGAAATAAAAAAACCATTCAATCATTTGATCAAGGGTGGTAATTTCAGCCAAAATGGTCATTTTTTGCAAGGTTGATCCTTTGGTAGAGACTTAAACCATAGATGGTTCCAATCGTCGACCTACAATGCACAATGGGCCCCACAAAGTGTCCACTAAAGAAAATTGGATTGTAACCAAATGGCTAAACAATTTCCATTTGAACGGATATTTTGTATGGATGATCCTTGAAAGAAAACCTAAAAGTTAAAAAGGTTCCGACCATTTGGACCATGTGTTGGGGTGAGCATGTGATGCAGGACGCGCAGGGCCTAAATTTATTAGTTTCCTAATGTATTTGTTAGTTTCCTAGATACTCTAGTTTTCCAAATTCTAGTATAGTAGGTGATGCAGGACGCATAGGACCTAAATTTATTAGTTTCCTAATGTATTTGTTAGTTTCCTAGATACTCGAGTTTTCCAAATTCTAGTAGGATTTCTACTTTTCCAGATTTCCAGATTTCTAGTTTTAAGTTTCCTATTTTATTTGGGTTATGATTTGAGTTTAAGCAAGGGATTTTTATCCTATTATGTCTAGGTTTTAGTTTGCTATAAATACTCCCATGTAGTTCTTTAAAATTGAGATTTGAATGTTGAGTAAACCTTTTCCTAGAACTCTCTAATTTCGTCCCTTTGATCTATATTTCTTCTCCTCGATCTCCGATATTCTTCTTTGTTCTACTGTTTCTGCCCTTTATCTTGTCTTTTCGATCTATATTTCTTCTCCTCGGTCTCTTATATTCTTCTATGTTCTATTGTTTGAGTGCTTAATCTAATACCTACGCGCTGTACTACATCAGGATGTTCGCAGATTTTTCTTAAATGAGGACATCCTCACTTGAAGCTTCATGTATGCATGTTTATATATCTGATCTATTTATTTTCTAGAATACACATAGCACATTGGTTTCAAACTGCATAAGTCAAATGCATAGGATCAATAGGCCCGTCCCTGATTTGGTCCGCCCTAAATCACCTAAGCTTGCTGTGTTGCCAACTATACTTTAAACAAATATCCAATGCATACAAAAGGTTAACTATTGAATTTAAATTCTTACGACAATGTCTTAAGGACCTTCCACGTTGTGCTAGTTTCTGTTGCATGCAACTTCCATACAATCAGCTCACCTCCTGATTAATAGAAAAAATAAATAAATAAATAAAAAGAGGAAAAGGTACTTTAAGGGAACAATGAACTAGAAAAATAATTGAATAAAGATGGTCAAGTATATATAAAAATAAATTCAGTAATATGAGTGATCTTCATACCGTCTGCACCAGAGGCAAGCTGTTCTCCTGCATCATCAAAGGAGTGATATCAATTCCATCATAAAAGAGAACCGTAATGAGGGAACATGTGTCAATAACACAATTTTCCAAGCTTCAATTTTTTAAATATTAAAAAAGAAATCTCATTTTATTGCAAAGCCAATCTTCATCAACAAGCCAATGATGTACAAAAATTGCAGCTTGTATGTGAGAGACAGTTCGGTTTTTCATTAGAATAAGCCTTTTTTTCTTATTGCCCACTGTTACAAAAAGAACAGACTTCAGACTTCTCAGCACTCAGAGCATCTCCAAAGGGCTGTGCCATACTAGCTATCTAGCTCCTAGAATAGCTTAGCCTCTGTGGACTCCAAAATTTGAGGAGAGAGAAAGCGGCTCCTAGTGCTAAAGTTAAAAAAGTAATGAAAAATATGGTGAATATCTAAAATCGCATGGCTGGAGTAACCACTTCAAAAGTGCTAAGCTATACCAGTTTTCTAGTCATCTTGGCAAAAATTTGGCAAAAATTTGGCTAAAAGTTAGATAGCGCTCCCTTGGATATGCTCTTAAATCCTAAAACTTCTTCCTCATGAAACATGTTCTTCCATCTTGATTCAAGATTCAAAATTCAAAGTATACGAGCTTCTTCTATGTTCTAGAGTCTACTATTGATGCTCCGTTCTGCCAATGAAGTTCTTTCTTCTCCCTCCCTTTCCCTATTGTTTTTTTTTTTCGTTGCTTTATTTTCTTTTCCACGATAGGGGGGCTTGAGATCCCAATAATTATGCTTCATAACAAATAAAATTCAATGAAACATTCTTAGAAACCAACACTGGAAATCATCCAAATCAGCTCGCCAAATAAACTAAATTAGCTCAATAGAATTAGCCAAATTAGTATCCCTAAGCATATGGTCGTTGAGACTCCCCCTCAAGCTGGAGAATAGGGTATCGGCAACTCCCATTTTGCTGCAAACAGAATAAGAACATGTTTACGAGCTTTCAAAAACCTAGATAGCTCAGACCAATTGATAGTAATTAAAACTCTTCATTTTTACACTAGTATAAAGCCAAAGAAGAGGAAGACCTTGCTATCTGTTTTGTTACCAACAGGGAATTAAGTAAACCAAGCCGACAAATGTGATAAGATCTGATCATCTGAGCAAGACAATAACCGAGACGTAATTCAAGTGGTATGAGATCCGAAATAGAAGATTTAATGAAACGTGAGGAATAATAGTGAGAGGAAGAAATTTCATTGTTTTTCTTTTTGGTGGTCAAAGTAGGATAGGGGTAACAAAACAGATACCTTACATTGATTCAAGTGATAAGGTATCATCTTTTTCATTGATTCAACTGAGTAATATGCATACCCTTGTATAGCATCCTTACATATTAACACCAATGCAAAATTCCTAGAATCATCCAAATCAGCTTAATCAAATGAACAAAATTCGCTCATTCAGTAATCTTGGATTAGGTAAACCAAATCAGCTCAATTTGCTCAATCATTCCAAAATATAAGGGTTTTTTTACAGCTAGGGATGGGTAATGGATACCCATTGGCCCACATTGGTAGGCATTAGGTGGTGCTGGTAGTGGTGGGGTGTTGGTGGTGATGGTGACGGTGATTGGTACCCATTGCCCATCACTAGCCTAGATCAGCAGAAGTTGGTACTCCCATTAGAGCGTATATCTAATACCATGGATTATGCACCTAAGACAATTATTTAGACTTCAATTTTAGGTTAAGGCCAAAACATACAATACAGGATCAAGAACTCTGTACAATGCCAATAGAATGCTAAGGTACGTATGCTTAATTATTTTAAAGATCTTTGAAGACTTCCCTCCTTCCTTACAAACAATTCCTTGCAATCCTACAATTCTGGTCCTCGCCTACAATCATGCTGAGCTCTCATCTCCTAAGAATTGGATTAAGAAAGACAACTTCGAATTAACTGCGCTAGTTGTGTTGTTTCCTTGAATTTATGATGGTGGGTATGGAAATATGGGTATTACAACTTTGGCATTAGCACACAGCGAATGAAAATGTAACTTTTACTCTTACACTTTGTGGATGTGGAAACAAAACAGGAAAAAAAGAAAGAGAGAAAGAAAACGTAACCAAAAACATATTTCTAAAGTCAGCAACTTGATTCTCTCTTCATAATCAATATCTTTGTGAAGAACTCAGGATTACAAACACCAAAGCAAGAAGAACAGACATGCTAGCTATAATCTTAGTAATCTTCCAGGAAATAGTGAACTCTCCATAGTATTTCATCATGAAATGAAGTTTCATGCAATTACAAATGTAAAGAACACTGAGGAGGGCATAGGTTTTCACTTACCAGAAGGAGAGAAGCGAAGGACATTTACAGCAGAACTATGGTAAGAAAGGCTATTTTGATATGAAGCTGCTGGGAGTTTCTTCTGTGTTTCGCTCGAATTTATTAACCAAAGCTTGTAAAAATTAAATAAAATGAACACAGTTAGTCCAACAACTAATTAAATGACATCAAGAAGTATATCAAATGAACACTTACGAATAAGCTAAATAAAACCTAATAACAAAAAGAAAATTTTCAAAAACCCTTTATCACAAAAAGGAAGGCTCTGATGCTCCATTGAATCAACAATTTGAGCTGAAAGTAGGCGAAATTGCACGGAAATAAAAAAGAAGAAGCTTCAATATTAATTGGCCCACCCACTAGATTCGTGAAAATGCAGAGGAAGAGAGAGAGAGTAGAAGTGAGTACCTTGATGTCGAAATCGGCGCCACCGGTAGCGAGAGTACCAGAAGTTGGGTGGAAATCTAGGGTTAGTACCGGCTTGGTGTCGTGCCAGTTGATCTGAACTGTGCCTCCTTTCATTTTCTTCCTTGTGTTTTTTTTTTTCTTTGGTTTTTTAAATTTTATTTGGTTAATCAAATTTGGGAAGACGGAGGGAATTTAGGGTTACGTACTGGGAAGGAATTGAGAGGTATATGTTGTTCGGCGCACTACGATTTGGCGGGAATTGTTTCGGGAAATTCTGCGTGTACCCAAAAATTTGCTAACTAGCAATTTTTTATTTTTGGGAACTTTTGATTCAACCCAAAATGAGTGAGTATATAGGGTATACTAGTGATTGCCCCTGAACTTGTACCTAATTTTCATTTGACCCTCTATCTTATTTTTTTTTAAAATTAAGGATATGAACTTTTTTGTTTCGCCAATTTCCCCCCTACCGTCTAAATTTTCACAATTTCATCCAATTTTCAGTTAAATCATTTTTAAAAATTATTTTTGGAAAAAATTGAAGAAAAAGAGTAAACCTAATGCCAACCCCTTCCATCTCCTCCCTTCCTCCTACCATTCCCCCACGACCACCATCCTTTACTCTAAGACCAATCCCCAACCCCCACACCCTTCAATCCACAGACCCCTCCCTCCTTCTCTACCTTTCTGTTCTTTCACCCACAGACTCATCACCACCATCCCCCAACAAACCTTCCTCCCTTTCTGCCGTTGCCGCCTCCCCTTTCTCCATCTCTCTCTCTCTCTCTCTCTCTCTCTCTCTCTCTCTCTCTCAATTCCAATACCTCCATACTCAAAAGCTCACAGTCGATCCAAGCCTTTCAAAACACAATCGAAAGGTAAAATTCTTGATCATAAGGCATAAGTGGCTCTACTATAAGTGCCTTACAGCCTCCCATCTCAATCTTTTTCCAAATTCACACAAAACCCATCAACCAAAACATCAAAATCAAATAAAATCTAATAGAATTTATCTCCATGCCATCGGATAGCATTTGGGGTGGGAGGTTGTGGGGAAAAAGAAAAAACAGAGGGGAGGGTTGGGGTGGAGGGACCATTGGAAGTCATATGGAGAGAGGGAGAGTAGAGGGGTGAGAGAAAAATTAGGCGGAGAGGGTGGGGGTGAGGGAGAGAGTGATTGGTTGGATGGGCCCCTCTCTTATTAATATATTTTTTCTTTCATTTTAGATTTCATATTATCTTATTTGTGTATTTAATTATTTTAACATATAAAATGACCATTTTGCCCTCATATTAAATAGCAAATTGGATGAAATGTTGTAGATTTAGACGGTAGGGGGGAAATTGGCAAAAAAGAGAAGTTCGTATCCTTAATTTTCTATATAAAAAAAGGATAAGGGATCAATCGAAAGTTAAATAAAAGTTCAGGGGCCAAATCACTAATATACCCAAGTATTTATAAAGAATGACAAAATTATAGTGTTTGGACACTAATGCCCTTATTCATTTTTATATTGCCTAAGAAGTCTATTTCTTCTTTTCAGATGATGTCGTATGGAGCCAAAAAGGTTGGAAATTATACTTCATCTGTTGGGATGATCCTTCATGTGAAAGGATGAGGTCTTCACATGGAGTTATGCTTCCATCACACTACAAAAAAATGGTCTTTTGCGACAAACTTTATTTGATGGCCCCTAAATATCGTCGCAAAAGTCATTTTTTTCGACTAAAAAACATTGGCCGTCGGAAATATGTCAATATGATACATTTTATTCCCGACTATTAATGTACTCTCGGAAAAAGTCTCTATGGATGTCGGAAATACATTGTTTTTAGGTGGGAAGCCTTGGCACCAGCTGTATTACCGACAAAACACATAGCCGTCAGAATTGTCATTGTTATTTATGAGGGCAATTTTTGCCCTCGGAAATAGTCACTTATTTCAGAAGGAAAATATGTCTTCTCGGTAATGAGTCTATATTTCCGAGGATAATTATGTGCGGTCATAAATAATTGCATTTTACTGACAACATGTTTTGCTTGTTGAAAATAGTTGTCGATTTCCAACGAATAATTTTTGTTGTTGGAAGTAAATTTTCATTTCCGATTGCAATTAACCGCTGTCAGAAATAGTTATTATTTGCTATGGCATATAACTTACATCGGAAAAGTTATCGAAAAAATTGAAAGCATGGGTTAAAAAAGTATAAGAGAAAAATATTATTTTTTTTCGGGCGAGGATCTTGGTCGTCACCGGAACCGCCCTTAGGGTTGTCGATGCCAGATTTGGTAGCGCTATCAAAGTCATCGTCTCGGATTCAGGCAATGTCGCTCTCGGATGTGTTTGGGGCCATGTCCAGCGAGTGCAGATGGCTAGCTTCCATCAAGTTTGGCTGGAACATATCTAGAGAGCTTCCATTATATGCCAGCCGACAGGTCTCTTTGTCTTTTACTTTTTCATTTGTTTAATATTGTTGAGGCCCAAAAAAGTCACGAGAAGGCCAAAGACATTTAAGGCCCGCTATAAAATATAATGTTGGTGTAGGGACTTTTTCCTTCCTGCAGCAAGTGGGCTGGACTGATGAAGTTGTCCCCTTTGTTTGAGTTCGAAATTAAGCCCCAAAATGCTTCGAAAGGGCAGCAAAGCCTTAGGAAGTATTTTGGTTATCTTCTCCAACAAAGCAACAGCAGTTTTACAGATAATTTCTTCACGTTCACAAATAGATTTTTAGGCTTGGCATGAGGGGCATGTGGCATGAGGGCAAAGTTATCATGGGTTTAGCACTTTAAGAAAGAGAATGTCGTGGGTTCCTATGGAGGTCAGAGGTTCTAATGGAAGGGAAGAGAGGTTCTAATGGAAGGGAAGTTTTGGGTAATTTTCGTAGCTTCCGGCAGCTTGACAGTGTCTCCGTTAGAACTGTAGCAATCTGCCAAAGCAGGGGAGTTGGGGAAAATGGGCAAGCAAAGCACGAAAATTGCTGGGTTTGCAAGTGAGAGAGAGGAAGCTTGCTCTCTGAAGGTTGGGTTGTGTTGTGTTGGGGTAGAAGAGGCCCTATTTATAGTTGCTGGGGTTTGTTCTTCTCCAAGAAACCCTAATGGTTTCTTCCCAATCTAGCTAAGCTCTCCTCCTCCTTTCTTCTCTTCCTTCTTAACTTACCTCATGGTGGCAAGGTCAATTCTGCCCAATCCCACAAAATCAGAGATTTTGGGTGCTCCAAGCTTCTTCCAGCGGCAGCCTCAGAAAGGAGCTTCCCCTTTTCACCCATCCTCTTCCTCCTCTTTCTTCCTCTTTCCATGGCTAAGTCTGATGAAGGAAAGAAAGTGGCTGTACCCGTTGGTTTAAGGGGTGGCATCCTCCCTTGCATGCCAAAATCCCTTGGTTTCTTGAATTCTTATACTTGGAACTAATTCCCAGCAGCCACCCATGTGTAGATTTCCAACGTTCTTTTGTGGTTTTGTCCCCAAACTGTATGCCAGGTCTGATGCTGCCCTTTTATTCTAATTTCATAAGCTTTTTAAGTCCACCACATGATTCATCCAATGGATGGGATATTTTGATCAAGTGTTGGGCTTTTAGTTGGCTTGGGGCAATGGGCTTCTTTTGGTTGGGCTATTCTAGTTGGGTTAATGGGCTATTTTGGCTAGTTTATTCTAATTGGGTTAATGGGCTATTTTGGTTGAGGCAATGGCCCATCTCCTTTCTTGTGCTTACCCATGTTTGGGCCTAAGAAAATGGGCTTGAGTCCCGAGGCCCCCAAGCGACCCGAGACTTCCATTTCTCGACTCATCGATGGGCCCCATGATAACTTGTTACCATCTATACCACAACCCACTCAAGCAAGCCCCGGGCATTTGAGTGGCTTGGGCCCACTTAAGCTTGTAGCGTGACGTGTTGCTTATTTGCTTGGCGTGGCATGTGTGCAAGCGCGTATGACGAACTTTCGCGTGCCCTAATCGGGCTTCTCCTCGGTAAGGTATTGCATTGGGCCGAGTATTTATTTCGGCCGAACCGTGGATTTTTTGGGCCTCAACATTAGCCCCCTTGATTATTGGGGCCATGAATGTGTATTGAAATGGTCCGAATAATCAATTTCCAGCCCAAAATAAATTGCAGTCGCATGGCATGGCATGGGTTTAGGAACAACTTAAGGATGACTAGTTAAGTGTCTCTGGAATTACAGCCAGGTTTTTTCCGGGAAGGTTGGAGGGGTCACGATGGTCCCGCTTAAAATCCAATCCTTCTTAAACACCGAGGGTGTTGCCTTGAAGAACTTTCCTAGACACTGTAATTTTGGAGGTCACTCACTAGAATTGCCAAGAGTTGACCTATTTTGTGGCATGACCTAGAAGAGAATGCTTGGTGGATTAGCTTAGCTTGCATGTTTTGTTTGCTTGAGTGACTAGAGAGGCTTGATTTTGCATGATTGTGTGCTTGGATGCTTGGCATTGGCGTATACGCTTGATTTTAGCTTGTATGCTTGGATGCTTGGCATTGGCGTGTAGGCTTGATTTTGGCCTGTATGCTTGGATGCTTGGCTTTGGCTAAGGTAGCGTGGTTTAATATGGCTTTTGGGACATTTAGCATGGTGGATGTCATTTGACAGTAGCCAGACGTGCTAGTGAACGGTGGGGATCCAATCTTGGAGTTGCGGATGCAATGGGTTTGGATTCACCATTGTGTTTGGGTTCACGGCACCAGCCTCCGAACACCTTGAATTTTAGCGGACAAAACTTCAGTGAAGGTGATAGCGTGCGACATGATGGCTAGATATTGGAAGAATACTTGAAATATGGCATGTGCTGGAATGATGTTTGAAATAAGGCAGGTGCTGGAAGAACACGACTTGGCTTGGCCCTCACGTGGGCAAATTTGTGTTGCCCCTTCCTCTTAAATTTTTTATTTGCAAGTGGCTACTATTTTTTCCTTTCACTTGGCATGGCGTGCTTTATTTTCTGATTTTCCCTCACTCTTATTTCTTCTTCTTCTTCTTCTTCTCCAAGACCCAAACCCGTAGGTATTGTGCATCAGTACGTAAGTCATATTTCGGAAGCTTGGATCAGAAAATTTCCTTGATAAAAGTTGTTCATCTGCTTGAGTACTGTAGCCTGTAAAATTTGCAGAATTTTTTGAATTTTTCTGATACCTCAAAACTGGTCTGCAACTTCTGCATTCATGGCTGGTGAGTTTCTGCAAATTATGCTTCAGCATATGTCTTTAACTTATGATGCTTGGATGATTACGCTTCCTTCACAAAATTTGCTTGAAATTATGTTTTTTATAACATATCCAATATTGAGGATCATCCACCCATTCTAGTGCTCTCTGCCTCCATTTTTCTGAAGCATGTTCATGAGTTGATGTTGATGCCTTTGGTGCATGCTTGTGTTTCTATGCTTGAATGCTTGAGTTCCTCTGTATTTCCCAGCATTGGTGAACTATAAATTGAATTCTGAGGTTGAGCTTTTGGTTTAGGATTCTAGCTTGGTGATAAACAAGAGTCATGTAAGCTTACTTGGGTATGCATGCCAAGTGTTTGTGGAAATGTCTCACAGTAGTTTGCTGGCTGTTTCTTGAACTTTTGAAATGTTTCTTTTCGAATCTGAGTTGAAGCTTTTGAGACATAAAAATGGACTTCTCAATGGTTATGTTGGAATTGGTCTTGCGTCACTTGAAGAAAAAATGAATTTTCAATGGAATTTCAAAGTAAGGGCTAAGCTGGCTAGAACTATGCAGTTCCTGCGGCATGGGCTGTTTTAAGAATCTGTTTGACATGCTTCCCTAGCTCGAAATGCAACGAAATTTTGGGAAAATGAAGCTTGATATCTCTAGTTCTAATCTGGAAAGTTTGGGACTTGTTGGTTGTAAGCTTGATTTCTAGTGATTTTTCAAAGGTGGGATGTTCCAGCTAGAATGGTTGGAAAGCTTTATGTATAAGTTTTGCTTGGCATGTTGCTTTTGTTTGAGAATTTGGCATGTCTTTTCTATTGGCATTGAGTGCTAATCTGAGTATTGCTAGAGCATGTCCTTGAGCAATATTGTCGTGAGAGCATGATGTTGAAAGGTATTGTCGTAAGAGCATGAGTTCTTCAATTTTGCTTGAAATGCCCGAATTGCTTGGAATGCTTGAATGAAATGAAATTTCTTGGCATGTGGATTGGTATCACACCCTGTGGATTTTGTCAAATGCTTGATAGATGAGTTTGCTTGCACTTTGAGAAAATTATGCCTCCAGCGCCTCCCTTTGTGTATGAGTACCTTTCCGGCGTCTGATTTTGGCTAACGTATTCTCTTGTTTAGAAGCTCCAAATCATGAGAAAGCATGAGAAGTCTAATTTTCTAGGAGTTTGATAGCATGAAAGTGAATTTTGGCCTATTGCAACTTGTCTTTGGAAAAAATTATGCTTCAATAGCGATTATGCTTCCGGTGCCCCCTTTTCATTTACGAGTTCCCTACCAGCATCTAATCTGGCCAACGTGCTCTCTTGTTTTTTTTTCAGGCTTGATTGAGAGGTTCCAAAGGATGAGAAATGTTATCTTCTTACTGATTTGTTAGGAACTTGATGGTATGAAGGTGAGATTTTGGTTGCTCACACCTTGTCTTGCGATATGAAGGCTTATGGAAGATTTGAATTGTTTGACCAGAGAGACTTTGGATGAGACAGAGAACAAGCTAGTTGTTGAGTTCTTCATCCTCGTGGGGTTTTGCTCTTCGTTTTGGCAGCCAAGCACCAAACCCTTTCGACCTATTTTGTCATCGTCGCAACAATGGTACTTACAGCATGGGTGCTAGCAAGGAAGGGCTCGCACCAGTTTTTGGGTTTTCCTCTTTTCTGTTTTTTTTTCTTTTGCAAGTGGTTGGAAGAGTGCCAAAGGTTTTGCGAGAAGAAATCGCTGGTATAGATTGCATCTTTTCCTCTTCTCTATTTTTTCTTCCCCATCTTTGTCATGTGTTGGCCCTCTTTGTGCTGGTGAAAAAGTTGAACTTTGCACGATGTGCTTTTTTCATGTAGGTGTATACGTCTCTGGCACAGGCAGGAGAAGGTGAGTGCTGGAAGCTTTAATGTTTTTGCTGCTGGAACCTTCGAATCCTCTAGCCTTCTAACTTGTATTTTTTTTTGGGCTTCTGTTTTAGTCTTTCGGTAAGTGACTCTGCCAATTTGAGTATTTTAGGAATAAGCATAGACTGGTGCTTGGCCTAGGCTTACTCCCCTTGTGAACATATACTTGATTAATTGTAGAGTTTGTTCTTGGCTGCGAGAAGTAGAAGTCGACAGGACGCATGTCTTGCAATGTTTGATTTTTGTTTTGAGTGAGAATTTTGTTTGTCATGGGAATTGCTTGTCGATCATGGAACGAGAATTTTGCTTGCCATGGGTAAATTGCATGTTGCTTGGGCATTTGCTTGAGCATTTCCTTTGGCATGAGCTTGACTTGCCATGCTTGGAATACAATTTTTTTTTTGTGCTACGTTCTTGGCCCCCTTCTTGATTGTTGTTGAACTATATGCATCAAGACCGTATGCTTGTAACCGCATGATTAATACATAAGATCAGAGGCTGTTTGCAAGCTTGAGGAAAGCACAATTGGTTTCTTTTCTATGAGCTTAGAGCTTGGTCATGGATGACGGTTTATTTTTTGGCTTTATAGGGATAGACATAAACATGTGTATGATGGGTCTGCTGGAATGATTGGTTGAGCATGGAATAGGAAATTTGCTTGTCATGAGCTCGAGTAATAGATTGCATGATGCTTCGAAAATATTTTTTGTTCATACATTTCGCTTGGCATGAGATAGCTTGCTTTGCTTGGCCTGTAAAGTTCATAGGGCTTGCATGCTAGTGTGGTGATTGCCTGGCTTTAACACAGAGAACTAGCTTTATGTTTTGCCATTTTTCAGCATATTCTTTGTTGGCAATTCTTGCAGGGATTCATCGCTTGTCAAGACCTGCCATGGCATCCACTAACCCGTCATCAATTATTAGTGACCACCTTTATTCTCTGGATGATAAATTAGAGAGGGGAAGGCCCCCTCCATTGCTTAAGAATGCTTGTGAAGATGTTGCAGTAGGCGAAGAGCCAGTGCCGGAAACTGCTTCAGTGATTGATCCTGCGTCTATATCGAGGTGCTGTATAAAGAAGGGTTGTTTCCGGTAGCCCCCTATGTTCTTGGGACATCCGATGCAGGTGTAGACAATGCCCTGCTCCTTCCAGCAGTGCTGCCTCCTACTCCTCCTCTTCTTGGAACATCCGACATAGCTGCCGGCATGCCTTGCACCTTCCAGCAGTGCTGCCTCCTACTCCTCTTCTTCTCGGAACATTCGACATAGCTGCTGGCACTGCCCTGCACCTTCCAGCAGTGCTGCCTCCTACTCCTCTTCTTCTCGGGACATCCGACATAGCTGCCGGCACCGCCCTGCACCTTCCGGCAGTGCTGCCTCCTTTTATTTCACAAGTTGTTTTCTTTGGCTTGGGATCAGTTGGCTCGGTGCACAGCTTACATCTTTCTTGATACCATAGGATGTACAAATCTTCAACATGTGTAACTTTGTTTTTGCAATGGCCGTGTACTTTTCAGATAGTCTAACGACTATGTCGTTATGACTTTGTAATGTACTATTAAACCGCTGGAACCTGCATTAATTTCTGAATGCTTGAGGCATGTTGTAATCCGTACATCTTATATATATATATATATTGCTTGGTTGGGAGAATTTGCTCTTGTGAACTTCTTGAAATCTTTCTGACAGGTTGGCTAGCCTTAAGAACAAGGTATATGCTGCCGAAATTTTGATAGGATCTTTGAGCAAAATCTTCGATGCATTGCTCTTTAAAACTTGTCTACTCATTTGGCCTAAAATGCACCCTCTTGCCGCACCTTAAAAGGGTCAGGCCATTGTATGCATGATTTTCACAAAGGCTCCTGTAAGAATTTCTGGATGTCGTGAAGTTTTGAATTGCTCATCGAAAGGGTACAATGGTTTCGTTGTTCCGGCACCTCAAGAATTGCATGCCCTTTTTGTAATAGCTTGGCCTTGCATGAATTGTGTTATTTTGCTTAGGCATGATGCTTGTTGACAGTTCGGGATCCCATCTAAGTGGCTTTGCTTGGTATAGTTACTGCTGAAAGGCTTAGTTTTGTAAAGAAAAGTTTGCTTGTCTATATATATATATATATTTTCAAAGAACATGTTTTGCAAAACAGAAGAAGGTAAAAGCAAGGAAGAATTCTAGAGGCTTTTCCTTTTCCAAAATACTCCATTCTCATTGCAAATATCATCTCACACCTTGGCATGCCATAATGGTGGTGCATCTTACAAAAGTTGTGAAAGCATAAGGTGAAAATATATAAGAAGTTCATTTTTGAAATAAATTTGAAAAGCCAAAAACAAAATGATAGGTGCAAAAGCAATTCAGCAATAATAAGACTTTGAGCCACTTTGCATTGATGAATACTCCAATCAAATCAAGCCCCCAAGTATGAAAAGGACCAAGAGGTGTGCATGACTTGCAATAGCATGAAAGCTTGACATTGCTTCAAAAATTCTGATTGCTTGGTAAAAGAAATTTCATCTTGACAGCATTTAGGTTCTTCCAGCAGTATCATAGCACTACCTTCGCAATATTTTCTTTCCATTTGCCATGAATCGAGATGTTTTCCTTCTTGAGTAAAGCATAGTGCTTGGATTTCTTGACTAAGGCTTGGGGCTTGATGATGCTTGATTATGGAACTGTGGCAATTGAGACATCCCGATAGCCTTTTGGTTTTGACTCCTAAACTTGGTCATTGGAATAGTCAAGGCTTAGAAAGTGATTGAGGTGCTGGAGCATATCAGTTATGGCAACTTTGGTATTGTTTGTTGCAGCTGTTGTGAACATGTCATAGGAACCAAAAGCTCGGGCTTGGCTATTGAAGCTTGAGCTTTGCATGTGGTCACTGCAGCAAATGTGTTGGGTTACAACAACTTGAGTTCTTGGCAAGTGATGGCAAACTTGGAGGTCATAGTGACATAATTGGAATTTCAAGGAGATTTTTTGTCTGGGGATAGTGGTTTTGGTAATAATGGATTCTTAAGCTCATTTGGGGTTATGGAATTGCTGCTGTGGTGATTGCAATGAATTCCTTCCTCAGCCCCCAAGTGAACCATAATCATCAGAAAGAATTTGATGGGCATAAGCTACAAAAACTCTTGCAACATGGCCTCCTTAGTATTTGTTTGGGTCATTGCATGGCATGATGAACTTGGGATATCCCTTGTTGCAATGGTGACAATTTGGCATGATTCGGTGGTAGCATGTGCTTCTGGCAGCGACTCTTCCAGCAGTGGTGTTTGGATTTCAACGATTGGCTCTGTTCTTCTTCCAGCCACTCTTCCAGCGGCTTTTCCAGTGGTGCTTGAACTTCTATGACTGGAAGTATAGAGAGAGATTTGTCTAAGGAATGGATGATAATGGTAGTGTGTTGAGATGTTGTGTAGGAAACATGAGAGCATTTGTTTTGTTGTTTGGAGGCTTGGGTCATTTGCACATGACCAATATAAAGCTGCATAACCAAAGCATATGGTAATTACAAAAATAATATAAGCATTGTAGTTTGCAAAGGACTAACATAATTGACATAAGCATGTTGAGCTGTTATGATTTTAGTACTAAGCATGCATAGTTGGCATCTACATTGCAATGTGTAACTTGGATTGATTAACAGAAAGGTGGATCGATAC
Source organism: Prunus kanzakura (assembly GCA_020521455.1). Lineage (NCBI taxonomy): Eukaryota > Viridiplantae > Streptophyta > Magnoliopsida > Rosales > Rosaceae > Prunus > Prunus kanzakura. Next base: position 2,177,400 of record BPUM01000016.1, read on the forward strand.
GAAATGATAAGAACTATAAGATAAGTGAATAGTGCGTGGAATAAGGCTATGGGAAATTTTGCTGGAGATGCAAAATTGAAAGGTGGTTTAACACATAACAAGAAACTGATGCAAGCTGGTGCACCATATAAATAACAACTAATCAATCAATCTTTTTTTTTTTTTCTGACTTGAGCAGAACAAATGCACATGCTTTTGTCTATGCTTGAGATTGTTCAATGAAACATAAATTTTATGAATGTATTAAAACAACAAACAAATATATATGCTATATTAAGATCAACAAGGCACGATAATAAAAATCTTATCTTGGTGAAGCCATTCGCAGAGATGAGGCTGAGAGCATTGAGCAAGTGTTCCTTCTCCCTCTCTCACCGTATTTTCACAACTCTAGAGAGGTGAGGGCTGCCATGAAGGTAATTTACGGCGATGGCCAGACTTGCTAATGATGTATTATGGTGGAGAGGTGCTAGCCTCAATAATTGACGACGGTGGTCAGCGGCTTGCACGTTGGCTGAAGCCCCCAGTCCTCTTACAAGATCTTGTTTTGCTTGAGAATGGAGATCTAAGACACAAGCAAATGGACCATGTGAGTAGTTTATATTATGTTTGTTCTTCAAAGTAGATAGCCAACAAAAGGAAAAAGAAAAAGAAAGAAGAAATGTTGGGTTAATGGGCTATTTTGGTTAGTTTATTCTAATTGGGTTAATGGGCTATTTTGGTTGAAGCAATGGCCCATCTCCTTTCTTGTGCTTACCCATGTTTGGGCCTAAGAAAATGGGCTTGAGTCCCGAGGCCCCCAAGCGACCCGAGACTTCCATTTCTCGACTCATCGATGGGCCCTATGATAACTTGTTACCATCCATACCACAACCCACTCAAGCAAGCCCCGGGCATTTGAGTGGCTTGGGCCCACTTAAGCTTGTAGTGTGACGTGTTACTTATTTGCTTGGCGTGGCATGTGTGCAAGCGCGTATGACGAACTTTCGCGTGCCCTAATCGAGCTTCTCCTCGGTAAGGTATTGCATTGGGCCGAGTATTTATTTGGGCCGAACCGTGGATTTTTTGGGCCTCAACAGTTGGTCATGCATTAATCCAAGCTGTATTTTGGGAATTAATTCATTAAATAAATAATAGTGTTCATGCCATGCGAAGCCAATAATACATTTTTCATATATCAATCACTTATCAAGCTCACATGAACCCAAGTCATGTGGTTTACAGGGCTTGCATGAGGGATTGTGGTGTGGAAGGTTACGGAGGTCCACAAGGCCCACGAAAGCCATTGGATAATGGAGACTTTGGGCTAGCTACTTGGGAGCACCAAAGGCTAAGCCCATTTAGAGTTCTCCAATGTGGGTAAGCAAATGAGATATTTTCCAAGCATTTCCTTTTATCCATAGGAAATAGTCATTTTCCAAATACCTAGCTTTACTCATTGGAAACAAGCCTTTTTCAGCACTCTCTATTACCCGTTGGAAACAAGCCTTTTCCAACACTCCCTATTACTCGCTGGAAACAAGCCATTTCCAGCGCTTCTTTTTACCCATAGGAAATAATCAGTTTATGGTACCTAGCTTCGCATGCTGGAAAATAGCATGCCCCAGCACTCCCTTTTACCCATTGGAAATAGGCTGGTTCCAGCGCCTCTCTTTGCCTATTGGAAATAAAGGAAAACCTCCACTCTCTATAAATTGGGAGGCATTTGCCCAGCCAGAATCAGTTTTCTCTTGGTGGTTGCAAGCTTCTCAGCAACCATGAGAACTCATCTTCCTTCCTCATTTCAGCCGCTGCAAGCCTTCCAGCGGCCATCCCAACCATTCCTCAACCATTACAACCAAGATTTTCCTTCCTCCTCATACCCTTCCAAGCTATAAATACCATAGCCTTCAAGCCTCAAGCTTTTTCTCTCATCCTCCTCTTGAAACTCTTAAATCCCTATAGCCATAACCATAGCCACAAATAACAAATCATTAACACCCCAAACTCAAGCATATCCAACACCAAGCCAAGCACATGCACTCTCATTTGCTAAACTTGTGAATCTTTAGCTCCCACACTCCAAGCTCTTATGCCCAGCTAATATAATCTCAGATCTACATCAGCAAGTCATCTTCAACTTTTCGGCAAGCTGCCGAAAACGTCAACATCAAACACGCAGCCGCTGGAAGAAGAACAGAGTACTCCCCTAGGACATGCTTTTCCCTCGGGATGCTTTGGGCCTAGTCCTCGCTAACTCAGGAAAAGGGGCAACGAAGGCTTGATCCACCGCTCTATGGCGGTCCGAGAATCAACAAGCTCGAACGAGCCTTCTGACGGAAAAAGACCCCAACAAATATTACTTTGTCTTTTACTCTTCTCCCATGGCACAGACAATTATGGCGTCATGGAAAGTAGAGACGACTTCTTGAATGCATCTATGCACATTGCGACAAATGGTTTGGGGACGGTTGAAGCTGTAATTGCTAGGGTTTCTCTAAACTAGAAGCGAAGGAAAGTGAGAGAGGAAAGAAGAAAAAGAGAAAGAAAAGAAGAAAAGAGAGAGAGGAAAGAAGAAAGAGAAAAGAGAGAGAGAGAAAAAAAAAAGGAAAACAGAAAGAAAATGTCTTATTCCTTCCGATCTTCTCTGGATCTTAATTTAGCTCCCCCAACACAGACAAAGGTGCAATCACTTGCACCAGTCTAGGCGCCCTATTCTGTGTCCTCATGAGGACCCGTGACCGTCAATGACTCGTTACTCCTTGACAACGATGTTGCCATTGGAGTTGCGAGGAGTCTGGTGACTCCCACAGATCTGCGCATACTGGGAATGAGAGATGACAACCGCCTAGTGAGCGATGTCGTGGCAATGGGCGTGCAGAGTGCTGCATGTATTGCAAGTGTGGGGCATCGCCTCATTGCGAAAACTCATGAGGTGCAATTTCTGAAAGCTCAATCGACGGCAGAGCAAAAATTGGTTGATGAATATCAGTGCGACAACAAAAGATTGAAGAAGGATAAGGCAAAAAGGGAAGAGGAGCACCGACACCAGCTCGAGTTTTTGTGGGCAGAAAATGAAAAGTTATCAAAACTGGTAACTTTTTATGCTAAAGAAACGCAAAAAACAGCCAGAGGCCTTAGAGCGACTGAGTAAACGCAAACGCGGAGATGAAGACTCTAGTTTTGCTGAAGCTAAGAGAGTGATTTTTGGGAGCTCAAGTGATGAGCCCCAAGAAGTGGCGCGTGAAAATCCGGAAGAGGATATTCAGAGCGCAAAACTAAGGGCTCCTTTGGTGGAATTATGAAGCATGGCGAGATGATGATGAAGAAGATGAGGAAGAGGATGAAGAAGAAGAAGAGTGAATAAAAAATGTTTTTTGTTTGTGTTTTCTTTAGGGAGATTCACTATTATACCCAATATAGGAGCCCAAATTATAAAAAAACTCTACATGAAATCGACTTTAGAAACACACCCAAAGTCCATTTACAATAGGGGTGGGCACTCAAACCGACGAACCGGAAATCCGAGCCGAACCACACCGAACCAAACCGGAAAAAAACCGAGTTGACCAAAAAGTCAACAACCGGTCAAAAACCGAACCGGACCGGTTTTGGATCCGGTTTCATGTCTTCAAAAACCGAACCGGGCCGAACCGAACCAGTCAAATTAAAAAATATATAATTTTAATATTTATTTATATTTAATGCTATATTTTTAATTTAATAACTAATATTTATTCAAGTTCAATTTCAAAATATCTCTCTTTTCTAACTTCAATATTTATTTTTATATGAAATTGAATAATTTGTTAATTTTCAAGTCTAAATAAATAAATTTTCAGTTGAAAATTGTATTAAAAAATAATTTTAAAAAAATAATTGTTATAATCCGATTCAGCCCGAATCGAACCGGAATCGGGCTGGAACTGGTTCAGCCCGAACCGGACAATTTTTGAAATTTTTTTAATTAAAACCGAACCGATCCCAACCGGATGAATAGTACCGGATCGGTTCCAATTTGAGGCAAAAACCGGTCCAACCCGTACCGTGCCCACCCCTAATTTACAATATAACAAAAAGACTTTTAATTTCTTTTAAATTACAAAACTGTCATTGATTTCTTAAAACAAACTCAACCCCAAAACCTCATTATAAAAAAAGCCCAAAATACTCAATAAGGCATCAAAGTAATTTAATAATCAAAATTAAATTCAATAGGGCCAACTGTCATTTTTAGGGTTTGTTTATAGAAATTAAATGGTGTAGGGTTTATTTATAGTTTTAGTGCTAAGAATGGGTATTTGACTAAATATAACTTTTTTTTAATGCAGTCTGTTTGAAGTGAAATGTTTTTTTTTTCTTGTTTTTTGTTTTGTTTTTTTTAATGCAGCCTGTTTGAAGTGAACTTTATATGTTATGTGGGCCTCATTGCCTCAAATCCCATATGCTTTATATGAAACCCCAAGAAAAATTTGACATTGGTTAGGGGTAGGTATGTGATCTAATTATTGTTAATTTTCAAGACTTTTGAAACGAAGACCTGGCTCAATTTTGACTCCATGAAGATGACTGAGGATAGGGGAAATGAATGATGAGAAGAGAAGTATGATGAGTTCAACCACATAAACGGATTGAATGAAAGAGAAGGTTAAATTAGCTATTTAAATGTATAATTATCATATCCCAACATTACATCATTAAAGTGTTAAGTAAAAGGCTCTACATTAGTAAGATGCTTTTCCTTTTAAAGATATGTGCGAATGGCATCCATTCTTTCCATTTTTCCCCCTTGACCATCCTGTACTACTTTAATTTAGTCTTCAAAGAGATATTTTTGCCATCCACAAAAACAAGTAAAAGTTCAACTCAAATGAATCTCTATATTGAAAAAGGCATGACAAAAATAATTAATGAACAAATGCGCACACTTTGGAATTGTATTAATTCATGAAATTAATTAAAGGTTTCACTAATTGACACATCAACTGTGGTCCCCATCTCTCACACTGGTGCTTGAACCATGCCTACCTTTATAACGCTGAGCCACCCACAAATACACCAAGAAATTAACCCCATTGATGGCTGTCAATATCCAATAAAAGTAATCAAGCTTGCTCATGTTCAAGTTGTTCATCAACCACCCTTGGTAAACTGGGAGAAGTATCACAGAAGTAATAAATGTACCCTTGCTTTTCTTTTAGCCATTTGTCAAGTGGGATAACAAATTCCACCACATTTAGCCACCACCTTTTCTTTGAATAAATCATTGCATCAACTTTTTTTGTATGGCCAAAGGGTATCATGCTTTTAAAAGAGAGGGAAGTCTTCACGATCTACACCTTTTTAAAAGAGAGGGAAGTCTTCATTAAGGAGAAGAGAACCAATCCAAGCAGGAGCTTCATCAAAATAAAGGATACCTAGGTCTAGGTTGTAACTCCAGTTTGCCAACTTGTTAGGTATTCTTCTTCAACACATGAAGTTTTTTTTTTTTTTTTTTTTTTTTTTTTCTGTTTTGATTGTTTTATGTCTAATTCTATTATAATAGTATTTCTTTTCTATTATTATCTATTTTGCTAATGATTTCAATTTCCTCCAGCATTGTAACCAAAGAAGCTGCTCGGAATATAGGTGTACTTTTTAAGCAAGAGATTAAAGGAACCTGGATGACTGAATTTATTTGTCTTATCATATTCATGTTTTCTTGTTAATAGCTTGATCGAACTGGAATTGAATCAATGTCCAACTTCATATATTTCCATTAGCATGATATTGTGTCTATATATGAAACATGTGTTTATAATTTCACTACAGGAAGTAATGGGAAACAAAAAGGTTGTTGTTGAACAGGAAAACCTTGATGTCAATGATTGGGATATATATAAGGAGGTGATTGCCCCTAGTCATGGTCGTGTTCTTAGCTTAGGCGGTGGCATCAAAGCTATAGATGTATACTACGCCTCAACTAACCAAAACTGTAATAAGCGTAGGTGCGTGGAATTGGAAGAAAATCATGGGCATTTGAAAGAGGAATTGAATGACGTCAAAGGTCAATTGAGCACTTTGCAACAACAAGTTCAAATGTTGATTAACAATAACCCGCAAAATTCTAGTAACTGTGCAAGGCAATCACCTAATGCGGTATAGCTTTTGTTATGTATATTACTTCTTAATTGTATTTGTTAATCCCATTTTCAAATTCTATCAAGTCTTATCATAATTCTTTGTTTTTTGTTGTTATTATACCAGGACAATGTTGCAAGCTGTTCCGATGCTTATCTTAGTGACAATGTCGTGGAGGAGCCCAACTAGTTCTTTTATCATATCCCAAAGACATTTTATTTAGTAATGTTAGACTTAGAAATTATATTCAAATTTTAGAAGTTGGAGACATATACGAGTTGATATGAAATGAATATTGTTTAGTTTTTTTTATATTAATGAATGACAAAAACATATTTATGAAAAAAGTTTCTGATTGGAAATATTATTTATATATTTTATTATAAAAATGTAATAATTATGAGAATAATTATTCTATTTACGACAGGTTTGATTACATTTTCAACATCCTTGTTCATCGTAAAAAAAACTTTTACGACAATCTATGTTGATCTGAAATATAACTTACGAGTCATTTCTGAGAATAGTGATTTCATTTACGACACCACATTCCTATCGTAATTGTCTATTTTCGATGACACGTTTCATTATTTCCAATACACCATCGTAAATAACATTTCTGACGACCTGTGTTCCTCATAAATAGATCCTATGCGCATAGAGCTCAGTGACATGGAGAGCATGAGGGAGATGGTGACCTCGGCGAGCACGGTGACCTGAACGACGCGACAGAGATGGTGATCTCGACGAGTTCGGTGTCCTGGACAGCGCGAGGTAGATGGTGCTTCATAAACGTGAGAGAGAGGGTTCATGAGAGTACACACAGAGAGAGAGAGCGAGGTTTTCTCAAAAGCTCCGCTCCCGTGAACTTAAGTGAATATTTGTTTAGCGCCTCTTAAAAATACAACGGTTTTAATAGGGTACAGTCGTCATTTTTAAAATCAACCCAACGAATGGGCGTATTAGCTACCTTACCACGACGTTTTTATAATACACGTCGTCTTTCAAAATATTACGACAGTTTTTATATAAACCATCGTGTATTGGGTGTCGTAGTTTAACATAATTGTAGTAGTGTGCATTATTTCCAACAAAGAATAATTATTTTTCGAGGCAATTTTGCTATCGAAAATTTCTATTTCAGATGAACAAACATTTTCGGAAATAAATGTAGTCCTCGGAAATAGTATTTCAGACAAGATTTGTTGTCAGAAAAGTTTAGTCGAAAACAACAAAAGCTCGTCGTATAAGAAACAGTTTCGACTAACTTTGAATTATTTCCGACAATGTTGGTATATCGGAAATACTAATTATCATTGTTTGCCAAATTAGTTTCCGACGACGTCACAATATTTACGACACACATCGCTGGTCGAAAATAAAAACTTTTCTGACGGCTCGTCGAAAATGTACCTTTTCCGATGATCACTTTTCCAACGCCGTCCGACAGCCATCTGCTCTCGGAACTTTTTTTTTCCGACAAAAAACTGGTATTTCCAACATCGTTTTGCCTTCGCAAAAAAGGTTTTTTTTTGTAGTGTCATGTTGTCTATATTGTGTAGCCCTTCTTATCCTAAGCTATTCTAGCATGAGTTGTCGTTGTCTTCTGCTTCAATTTGTTCTGCTATCTGATTATAGATTTCATAAAAGAAAAAAATTGCTCCTGTTGCTTATCCGGAATTCATATATGTCATTTGGTCTCCTAGATGTAGTTTCTGAATAAATCTTGATAAAGTTGGATTGGTGAAGGAGGTTCAGACGATCATCATTGAACAATTGTTGCTCAACTATTGTTGCTCAATGTCTTGCTTGGTAGAGATCTTCGTATTTATTGATTCTGCCGGACTAAGCAGTTCATTATGAGAAATAATAATACTATGTTGTGCTCTATCGGGGTAAATACTACCGAAAACCACTCTAGGGTTGCTGGTGAAATCTAATTTTACATTCTTCCAAAGATGGATATAAAACCTTATGACTTCTTTTAATTTTGAGGAAAATGAATCTAAATGATGACTATTTTCAATATAAAGTGGACTTAAATAACTATACTCTACTAAAAATGCTGGAGTAATTGTGATAGTTTTTTAGTTATGCTCTAAATGCAGTTCTTTATATTCAATCATGTTAATACTAGCTAAATAAATAGTATAATGAGAATAGCTTTTAGTAATAATTTTTATACCAGGATGTGGATTATTTTTTAAATTAAAAAGAAAAGCTTGAATGTATAACTGAAGAGATGTATTTTGCTCATATTCTAATCTAATCATATGACTCTTAATATCTTCTAGTAAAAATCTATACCTTTCTCAAGCTAGGGTTTGAAGAAAATATGGATTTTTAGGTTTTTGCTCAAGGGAAAATTCTCTATTATGCTCAAGTAAATTGGGCTCGTTAGCCTCTTTTTCTTGTAAAATCATGCTTAAATTTTGACATCTTGGATTAATAATTTTAAAATTTCTTACTATTGTATCATACTCTTTCTTTTGCTCTTCATGTTTTTCCTACAAAAAAAGAACGTTGTTGTTTTGCTCTTTTATAATCATAATTGTATGCTAAAAACTCTTGCTCAAGGGCTTTAATAAGTTTTTCATGTACTCTTCTCATGCTTTTATTATTAGTTCTAAGGGTTAATTACTGTAGACGTCCTTGAACTATGGCCCCAGTTGCAATTGGGTCCGTGAACTAAATTTTGTGGCAATTTAGTCCTTTAATTAGACAATAAGTTGCAATTAGGTCCTGCCGTCCAACTCTGTCAAATTATCTGTCAAAATGAGGGGTAAAAGCGTCGTTTCGAGTCAGAAGAAAAAAACTGAAAAAAGTGAAAAGAAAAAAAGTTCATCTTCTTCATCACTTCGAATTGAAGAACCTCATATTGGGATCTGGGTTTTGAAGGGGGTGGGATAAGGAGGGAGGAACAGGTTGTGAGAGAGAGGGATTTTATTTTTAAGTTTTTTTTTTCACCTTCGTCTCTCTCTCTCTCTCTCTCTCTCTCTCTCCTCTTGCTCTCTGCTTCACTTCGCCTTCGATTTCACTGAACGATCTGAGCTTCTGAAAATTGGATTGCATTCGTTCTTGATTTCTGGGCTTCATTTTTACTTCAACAAAGATTCAGTCTTTTTCCAATTTCGGAAGATAAAGAAAGGGCCTTTGCCTCTTTCTCTGTTCTTCACTGTTTAGGGTTTCTGATAGCTTCTGACGGCTTCCTTGGGAGATGCATAAATCTTTCTGATAAGTTATTCAAGGATTGGTCATGATTTTCGAGCTTGCAAGTCCTTCCCATGTACATGAGTATCTGATCAAGCACCCCATCGTTTCTGGAACTGTGTATTTGGTTGCTTGATGATTCTATGGAGAAGGAGGCTTTAGGGCTCTCTAAGGCTTTCTGATAATTCTTCTTCTTGAATACTCGGCATACCACCCAGCCATCTTCGGCCATTGAATTACACTGAAGGGTGAGTTACTTTACACTGAAGGGTGAGTTACTTTACTCTAAACATTCATAGACAATGTAATTTTTGCCTTAATCAGCTTTTGAAAGCTGAGAGAGAGGTCATGATCCATGAAATCTGAGAGACTCTTGTTATCAGGTGCATTAGATGTGTACAAGAAGTAAAGCAAGAGGACTACCTTGTGAAGAACAAGCTTGAAACTCTCTTTGCGGTGAGTAGAATCGTATAGACGCTTGCTGTTGCTAATTTGTGTCGAACTTTAAATTTCTCTGTTTATTTATTTCAAATTTATATTGTTGATTGCAAATGGAGCAACAAATTGTGGCAGCTGGGGGTCAATTCCAATTCTGGAATTGAGTTTTTAAGGCTTCCATTGTGAAAAGAAAACAAGAAAGTTGGGGTGGTTGTAGAGAATCTCTTCACTAGTATTGTATAACAACCTCTCTTAATTGATTAAAAATTCTCGTAACTAATGAATTTGTGCTTGTATGAACTTTATGAAAAGGAGTTCTTCCATCTGGTGCCACTTCTTAATGAACTTTATTTAGGCTCAAATAACCTTGTTATTTATGAAAATGAGTTTTTTATTTGGTGCTAGCTTGTGATATGCACTTCATTGCTTACTTACTATATCACATTCCAATCTTGTCCAGCCCTGTGGCCTTCCAAAACCCGACCCGATCTCCGCTCCACCACCCATTCCCCACCGCCGCGATGTTCCTCGACAACACTCCAATTTCGCAGAGCCTGAGCCCGCCTAATCTCCGCCGGAGTCAGAGAATCAGCAGCTGATTGAAGGCGAAGTGAAGCAGAGAGCAAGAGGAGAGATGGAGAGTCTTCAGACTCGAAACGAAGCTTTTACCCCTCATTTTGACAGATAATTTGACAGAGTTGGACGGCATGACCTAATTACAACTTATTGTCTAATTAAAGGACTAAATTGCCACAAAATTTAGTTCACGGACCCAATTGCAACTGGGGCCATAGTTCAAGGACGTCTACAGTAATTAACCCTAGTTCTAATGTTTCAAAAGTTGTCTAAAAGAACTTTTTGTTTATCTACTAATGATGCTTGAGTATGATATTTTAAAGCAGGATTTCTGACTTCTTGTACTGGAATTCCATTATAATAATAAGTATTTACTACTAGTCTTGCTTGACTACTCATGCTTAATGTTTTATCCATAAGTTCATCTTTATTTGGTAATTTATAACTATCTTCATAAGTATTATCATTTAATCTCTTATAATTATAAACTTTTCTAGCTTTACCTCTCTTAAGCTCTGAGTGTTTTTTAACTACAAAGGCTGCTAATCTATGCCTGAATTTTGAAGGTCTGCTGTTTTAATTGTTAAGTCTGGATTGATAATGTCTAATTTTGCTAATATCTTATTTTTTTTCTAGTTTGTTCAGCTAATTGTCACAATTCTTTTAAGGTCTTTGGTCTATCTATCTGCATAATTTCTAAAGGCTCTATTTGTCACGACCTGATTTGAGAATAAGGAATATTCTCGAATCAGGGTGTGAGTTATACCATAGTCATAAGAATAAAATCCTACAACCATGATTTGATGAGAAATAAAGCCACACAAAATAAAAATTTACTTAATAACACAAAATTAGAGTCCCAGTAGCTCATAGTTAAATACACACTAAAATCTTTATCAAACGGTTGATTACTTACAAATATAAATCACACAAATCAACAACAAAAACCCTGTAGCTTGGTTGAAACCTGCTTTCTCAAACTTTGTTTTGAATCATGCACAATCTATTAGGGTATGAGCATTCTAATGCCCAGTAGAGTCCCATCAAACCCTTCAATGTAAGCTATCACAGTTAATCAAAGTGTCATGATCAAACAACACAAGATACATAAATTTTGCAACCAAACTAGATAAATAAATTTGCATATGCGGTAATGCCATGAACTCATTCCCTTCTAATCCCACTAATTCATACCTTAGGGCAACAAGTCTGCATGTCTCATACTATGTGTTTTACCACTGTGGCTCCGAATACCCAAAAGTATGAACTAGTGCCAATCCGTCCGTTAAGCCATTTTTCTTTTGTTTACAAATTTCTCAACTTTCACTTTTCATTAGAGACCCTGCTCCCATCATCTCAATATATTCAAGCCCTGCTCCCGTCACTTGAATATATTCCACATTTTTACTCAAATATATCTAAAGCCTTCTCCCACCCCTTAGATATACATCAAACGACACACACACTCCACTGTATTTATGATGCATATATAATGCAGTGCAAACATCATTTATCTCTGCGGAATAATAATACATATAATAACAATAATATTTCAGGCTTAATCACATGAATAATAATATTCACCCAACGTCAAATAATATCCACGGAAAAACATCAATAATAATATTCAAATAACATCAAATAATATTCACCGAGCAAAGCAACAATAAGATTCATATTTATAGTACTACATATAAGCACCAAGATTAAAAGTGACATAGTCCAATCATCAGGAAATCAGAAAACCCTACCTTATGTCCAAAAAGCAAAAATGATGAAATTACCCTTTGGAGGTTGCCAGGTTCCCTCCCGTTCCAAGATTTGAAAAATATAACATAAATAAGGTTAGAAATTCTAATTTTATAAAAACACCCTTTCTCTTTACATAGAGAGTGCACACTCTCTAAGTTACAACCCTCGACACGACCCGAAATCTATACCATGAGACTCAGATTAAGAAATCAAATCGGATGGACTAAAACTATGGTGTCGAGGCCTATCAGAACAGCCGCCTCGCACAGCCACTGGCCGAAGCCGCGAGTGGGCTTGGCTTGCAGTTACTATTCATCTTCTCCCGAAATTATGCAAATTTTCCTTATTTTTCCAAACTAAGTTGAAGGGTGGTCATGCCGAGTATGGGTGTTGGGAACAAAGGTGGGGATAGTGGAAGAGAAGGAGGAAGAAGAAGGATGAGGGGTGGAGATGCAGAGTTTGGAGTTGGTTGGTGATGGTTGGGGGGTTTGGTGGGAGTGTTAGGTTTTTTAATTATGTTTTTTTGTTGTTTTAAATAATTGATTTTAATATATTTAATTAACTTAAAAAATCAAGATTTTTTAAATATTATTTTTTACATATTTTATTACACCTAAGCTAAAAAGGTGGACCCTGCGTTTGCCACATCATCACTTAACAGAAGACCAAACGGTCAAATTGACGGAACATGTAAATTGGTCGAATTTTAAAACGTTAGGGTGTAAATTGACAAAATTAAAACTACGTGACCCATTTCAAGAATGACCCTAAATCTTGAGATGGTAAGAAGATGTTAGCCCTTTTTTTTAAGAACCTTTCCTATTGAGAGGTGCATACACTAAACTCACACACAAAACACTGATGCTAGAACTCGAACCCAAGACCTTGTATGGGGGAACAATTACTCCAAACCACTACAGTAATGGGTCCTTTGCATTTATGCTTTCTTTCTACGTGGAAACTATTGCTATCCTATTAGAATAATACATGTGTATCTCACTTATCAAAGAAATAAATGAGTTTTTGTTATGAACAGAATTTCCATTTTACCAACGATAGCCATGGAAAACCCAACAGACACTTGATTTTTCTCTCTATCTATAAATCTCCTTTTTTTATATATTATTATTAGAGCAAGTCCAGCGCTTGCATCAAACTGGGCAGGAGGCCCCCCAGTCAAGCCCAGCAAGGCTCCAGCGCGAGAGAAGAAGCCCGGGCAAGCCCTGGGTCCCACCAACCCAGGCAAGCCCATAGGCAAATCTTGCCTGGGCTAAAGTCCGAAGGCGCTGATGTCAGCGAGCGAAAAAAATTCAAATTTTTTTTAAAAAATACCAAAAAATTATGGATGTTTTCCTATAAATACATAACAATTTTATTCACTTTCCACACCAAATCCTCTAAATTGTTTATATTTTGTTGCATAATATTTTTTTTTTCTTGCCCATGCCCTAGCCTTTTGGGGTGGAACCAAAAAAGGCAGTGCTGCCACTATTCACGTGAATAGTGGTAGCCCTTGCCTTGCCTTTGCTTTGCCTTAGCCTTTTGGGGTGGACTTGCTCTTATGGGTGACTTGGTTCCCCTTGTAGTATTTGATTTTGCTTAGTTGTCTTACTGTGCTTGTACTTACAAGTGGGCATCGAGACTGGAAAATTGGAACACCAAGTCGCACCAGAAAGAAAAATTCGTGTTAGCTAAAAAGTCAACACACCGGCACCAAATCGGTTCAAACCAATTTCAGTGCCTGTTTCACACCTTACAAAATCAGGCCGGACCAAACTAACTGCGTATTTTTTATTTTTTTTAAAATTATTTAAGTCTAATGCTAAATTTCTAATCCCATAACTAATATTTTCCCAAGCCCAACTTCAAAGCACCTCTCTTTTCCAAGTCCAATAATCTCTTTTTGCATGAAATTTGGTCATTTGTGAATTTTTAAGCTAAAAAAAAAAGTTGGAATTTGTAAAAAATAATAATTTGAAAAAGATATAAATAAAAAAAAATCCGATCCGGAACCGGAAAAATAAAAAATCGCATCGGAACCAGTTTAAACTAGACTAGTTGGTTTCATAAATATTTTTCACCAAAATTAAACCGAACTACACCAGTTGAATAGTACTGGTTTCGGTGTGAGGTGGAAATCGAATCGAACTGCGCCCACCCCTACTCGTACTTGTGGGTTGCTGCCCCATGTTTTAGTGAAGTTTCATCATTTTAACCCAAAACAAAATCTCTTATATTGTCTTCGAAACACAGAAACAACACCTTAGAAATCTCTATTTCTTCATGCCCATAACCCATAAATCTGATATCGTTTTCTACATCTCTTGGAATAATTAATTAATAAGTAATTTTGGTAGATGAGACATGTGAAAGTGAACATATATGTATGTTGGGTTATTCTGAAATATTCTTTATTTTCATATCGAGGTGTGACGTGTGTCAAGTGCTTTTGGAACTTGCTAATATATAGGCTTCTTGGTGTTTGAACTTGCAAGCTTGATGAAGGGATGGATGAGTTTGTTGTCGGTCCTTCTTTTGCAGGTGAGCTGGTAAACTCGAGTCCCTTAGAGCAACTCCAGCAGCAAGGGCAAGGGGAGGGCTAGGGGGGGCAAGCCCAAAAACTCGTTTCCAGCAACAAAACCCAGCCCGGGCAAGGTGTGGGACCCAACGAACTGGGCTGGCCCGAGGGCCAAAACTCGTTTTGAGCTGACGTCACGACGACGTCAGCCCTGGCGTTCAAATTTTTTTAACGTTGGCGCGTGTAGCACACACGCCAACGTTAAAAAAAATTTGACGCGCCCCGCTACAGTCCCCCAACGGCTCTTTTCCACGTGGCGCAAGCTGGGCTCTCCAATTCGATTTTTCCCAGCAATCCAACGGCTCCGATTTTTTGTGCAATAAAAAATTGAAAAAAAATCGAATTTTTTTTAAAAAAATTCCAAAAAAATACTGAATTTATTTTCTATAAATACCAACAAATACTCTTCACTTTTAACACCAAATCCTCATACATTTTCTTCTCCTTCTACTCAATATTAAGTTTTTTCCCTTTCAAGTTGTATTTTTCTCTAGGAAATATTATGGGTTCTTCTAATGAAATCGGAGGGGCATGGAGCACGATGGAAGATGTTTTGTTGTGTGAGTGTTGGGTCCAAATTAGTCATTGTCCCGTAACGGGTAATGAAATGAAATTCTGTCATATGTGGAAAAAAATTCATCAGGAATTTTGTGAAAGGGCAATGGGTTCGACCCGTACGGAAATGGCATTATCTAGTAGGTGGAAAATTCTTAATAAAGAGTTGGCGAAATGGAGAGATGCCTTGGCAAAAGCGATGAACAACCATAGAAGTGGGGAAAACCTTAGCAATGAGGTAAATTATTTGTAATTTTCGTTTTATTAATTTCTATGTCATGTTTTTTTATTTAAATGTTTCTTGCAATTTATATATTTGATTGATATTTCTTGTATTTCCAATATTTATTTAAATGTTTCTTGCAATATTTATACTTTGTTAATATTTATTGCATTTCTAATAAATTGTTAAAATTTCTTGCATTTCCATTATTTTCTTTTTTATACATGTTGCATTGACAATATTTTTTAAAGTTTCTTGCATTTCCATTTTTTTTTTTTTATAGATTATGCAAGCACAAATATGGTTTGGTGCTACTGGGCAAGGCGAAAAAAGCTTCACTCATACCCAATGTTGGGAGGCAGTGAAGAATTGTAAGAGATTCCAAATTATTCTAACGGGTCCAGAGGTGGTGTTGAACGAAACGCCACTCCATGAGACACCGACATCGGGTTCACCTATGGATTCCCCGATGAGTCAAGACTCACCTATCGAAAAGGAGCCTAGGCCTATTGGGAGGAAAGCGGCGAAGGCGAAGAGAGGGAGTAATTCTACGAAGAAGGCATCTAAATTTTTGGAGGAAATTTCAAAGCACCAAGCCATGAGGATTGAAATGGATATGAAACAACAAGAGCATGATATGGCAATTCAACTAGAATATGCAAAAGAAAGGGAGTATATACGCAAAGAAAAGGAGTATGTACGCCAAGAAAACATTGAAAAAAAGGATCGGGAAACCATGGCCATGAATACAAGCCATATGTCCCCTGAATCAAAACAATTTTGGAAGCTAGAACGAAGGGATGTTATGAGATGAAAGCTTTTTCGTGACGAAGGACCTAGCAACACGGATTGGTTAAATGATCAAAACAATTAAGTTAGTTTGCTTGCCTTTCATTTCTTAGTTTGCTTGCCTTTCATTTCATTTCATTGTATTTTTTTCATTTCATTGTATTTTTTTTCATTTCATTTTTGTTTAATGAAAAACGTTCACCAAATCTGTCTAAATACACATCTCTCAACCCTTGAACTGCTAGGGAAGTTATTACATTAAAACTGAAAAACAGAATTTATTCCGAAAATTAACTACGAAACTTTGAATGCGGTTTTGGCAGGCCAAACGACCTCAGAATGCCAAAATCCATCATATGTCATAGAAAATCTATGAGTTTGACTCGTGGCGTCGTTCCCTTTCCGAAATGGTATTTTGCATCCTAATCAGAGCTCGGATGACAAATCTGCAAATTCCCGCTACGTCCTTTTTCTAGCTCAACCGCGATAAAATCTGCCTTTTTCTAGCTCAACCGCGATAAAATCTTAGTTGTATTGATTTTATTTTAATGAATGAAGAAAATATTCAACAAAATTTTTTTTTATTCAAAAACATTCCATACATAAAAAAACAAACCACAACCAAAGCATACAAAATAAACAAACCACAACCAAAGCATTAAAAAAACAAAGCATAACTAAAAATACAACATCAACATAATAAATTAAAAAAAACGTCTTCACTTCACTTCATTCACCTTCATTGCCTTTCACTGCCCATAAGTGCTCCATCAAGTCAACTTGACGTTGTTCATGAATATACGACGATTGCATCTCCTTGTAGCGATCAATCATACGGGGCATGAAACTACCATCTCGAACCAACGGGTCATGTTGCACTGGTTCTCCATTTGGCCCCATGGGTTTTTCATAAATTCGTGTCAATGCCGTGTTCATGGGATCTGCCTCATACACTTCATCAACTAGATAATCATACTCATCCTCCACAATCATGTTGTGGAGGATGATACAAGTCATCATTATGCTCCTAAGCACCCTTTCGTCAAATAGACGCGCCGCGCCCCTAATAATACCCCACCGCGCTTGGAGGATACCAAAGCACCTCTCCACATCTTTTCTGTAACCCTCTTGATAGGTAGCAAATAATTTTTGCTTATGGGATCGGGGATGTGGAATTGATTTGACAAATGTGGTCCACCTTGGGTAGATGCCGTCAGCTAGATAATACCCATTTTGGTAGACGGTATGGTTGATTTCATAGGTGACATTTGGGGCTTCACCACTCAATACATCATTAAACACTGGGGATTGACCCAGGACGTTCAAATCGTTTTGAGATCCGGCAACTCCGAAGAAGGCATGCCAAACCCATGTATCGAATCCAGCAACTGCTTCAAGGATAATTGATTTCTGCCCTTTCCTGTTTCCGTAATCCCCTTGCCAAGCAGTTGGACAATTTTTCCATTGCCAGTGCATGCAATCAATGCTGCCAATCATTCCAGGAAATCCTCGAATCTCAGCTTTTTGTAGAAGCCGTTGCAGGTCCCTGGGCATAGATCTGCGCAGGTAGTCCCTGGTGTACAGAGTTTCCACTGCATCACAGAATCGCACCAAGGCCTCCAAAATAGTGGACTTCCCCATACGGACAATCTCATCCACTTGATCAGCAGATGACCCATACGCTAACATTCGTATCACTGCTGTGAACTTTTGCTCGGGAAGAAGTCCCAAATTTCCAGCAGCATCTTTCTTTTGAACAAAGTATTCATCATAATTGCAAATATCATGCATGATTTTATTGAATAAATGGGGTTGCATTCTATATCTCCTTCGAAAATCAACATCAGAGTATAGAGATTGTGGGATAAAATAATCTTCTAGAAGATTCTTACCCCGAGAATGTCTATGTCTGTCCACATTCGGGCGACGGCCTTCACGTGAACCACGGCGGCTCTGGTTTTCTTCCTCAAGCAAAGCCACAGCTATGCCAAGTTGCTCATCTAGTTCTCTCTGCACCCTCTTGCTTGCAGCTCTTCTACGCATTCTTTCTCTAATTTCTCGCTCTTGTCTCTCCAAAATCTCTTCCATGTCTGCCATTGAGAATGGAGATTGAAATCTAAAATATAAGAAATGAAAATGTAGAGAAGATATGGAAATCTGAGATATGGAAATTTGAGAAATGGAAATGTAGAGAAGATATGGTGTGGGAGGTATGAGGTGAGCCTCTGGTTTTATAGAATAATTTAGGCAGATAGAGATGACACGTGGCGCAATTTTAGAGGGTGAAAATCTTATCTGAAATTTAAAATTAATTTGAAATTTGAAATTTTACATTTATCTGAAATTTGAATTTTGAAATGTATCTGAAATTTGAAATTTATATGAATTTTGAATTTTGAAATGTATCTGAAATTTGAAATTCAAAATTTATCTGAAATGTGAAACCGAAAATCTTATCTGATATGTATTGACACGTAGGAACCCAAAAATCTTACCCGAAAATATTATCCAAAATAATTGTTTAAGTAAAAAAAGTTGTGAAAAAAACAAAAAAATGAATAGTAGTTGCCATGGCAAGGGTTTGATTGCTGGAAACACACATAGCTAAAAAAGGCAAGGGCAGCCACTATTCACGTGAATAGTATCAGCCCTAGCTCCCCCCCCACCCCCTTGCCATGGCAAGGGTTTGTTGCTGGAAATGCTCTTAGTAAGAACTGGCTCCAACATGGTTCTTTTCCGACAATAATTTTCAGTAGGGTGTCAACGCTCAAATTGCATTTAATGTAGTTGCTCAGTTCTTAGTTTACCGCCTGAAATCCTCCCCAGTTTGTCAAAGTTAAACGAAGTCTTTTTGGGTAAAGTGTATTTACCCGGGTAAACCTATTTAGGAAGTGGGTTATTAGCTCTTGGTAAAAGAAAAAATCTATTTGAGTTAAAAAATGACTTGGACCTAAAACTTGGTCCAAACCCAAGTCCCATTCTTCCCTTGATCTAGACATTTGGACCAAAACTTCATGAAAGACCCCAATAGTCCTTAATGGGCTTTTCCAATTTCTAGTCCGAACAGCTATGTATGCAACTGAGACGAAAAAATCTTGATGTATCATAGGTTGAAACTCGTTAAACTTCATTGTAGTAAAATGAAAACTACTCCTCACATGGAGGACTATAGTCTGCAGGAGAACTATGTATGAGCGGGAATTGACCCAATTATCCAATTGTATTTCTTACCTACGTAATCACTAAATCAATTATTATTCACATAAAAATGTACAGACTAATAAATCCTTCAAAAGATTTCCTATTCTACTAAAATCTTTATCCTACTAAAAATAGCAGGACGCAGGCTCTCCACTGCTGATTCTTCTTGCCTATTTAATGAGCCAAGGATTCATTGCAGGATGTCCCAGAAATGAAAGTCATCATCTTACAACATAGACTTCAACTCTGATGAGCCAGTGCAGGGTGATCGAAATGAACTTAGAGTTAGAGCCTGACGGGCAATCCATAGTTATGGAATGTCCTGATTGTTCCATCACATCCGGCAGTTACAATGACAAGCCCCCATGTATCTGGTCTGGCAGGGTGATTGTGGTGGTGGTGCTGATGATCTTGATGTTGCAGAGCCCATGGAGGAAGTTCCTCCTCAGGCCAAGTTGCAGAGCCCCTGCACGGACCATTTGAGAATAACCAACTTCCAAGGGAAAAACGTTCTGCGTCTCTGCTTCCATAAGCAGGCTCTAGATGGCCTCGTCTTCGTGAGCAATATCGCCCACTAGCAGTTTCTAGGCTCCTTTGTTCAGGTCTCATGCCTGACCAAGGTACTGCAACAGACACACCTTCACAGAAGAAATGCTCACAGGATTTAACAGATCTTATTTGTTTGGAGGATGAGACACAAAAGCCATCATAGTCCCATAAATAAACATGTGAGTCCTCTCCAACTGAGATTATATGTTTCCCATTCGATGTGAAAGAAGTTGACATCTGACATCCTGACTTTGGAAGACCTGTTATATTCAGGAGGATCCAGTTATTGAATGAACGCTTTTATTAATTGCAAACAAATCCATCCAAGGTATAAGCTAAGACAAATATTAACTTATTCAAATGATTTGAGATTCATTGTATGTCTAACATGCATATAATTATTATTGTCATAATGCCAGAATAAATGCTAACAATGAATGAAAATCTGTGCATACAGATAGATGCTAACAATGTCCAAGGTAATATTACAGCTGTAAAGACTGATACAAAGCAACATCATAACACCAAAAATTTATGATTAAGTATTTCATATACAATGAATGAGTAAGATGCATCTGAGCATATGTTGCAGAGAATGGACAATCATCCACACAAAATCAAGGTATCAAAATACTCAAACTACGCCAAAATGGGCAAACAAGGTGGTTGGTACCTACATGCTTATGAAGTCCACAAAATTAGTAGCAGTGTGAACTATGAATGTTTGAGGGTCAATCTAAGTAATTACTCAAGCAACTATAAACTTATCTAGTTGTAGCATGGATGTGACTTTACTGATTCCAGAAGTTAGAGGACAAAAACAATGGAGGACGTTATGATCTTGTTTGAAAAGCATAATTAGCATTTGGTTTGAACATTTAATCACAGAGGCTATCATCAATACAACACAAACATCTGACTACCGACCCTATAACCTAGTCAACATCATGCTGTTTAAATTGAGGGTTATCAAATTGCATGTTAATCAAATTGATTGGAAGAATACAACAATCAACAGTAATAGTCTCTCATGGTCATAAGGTTATTTACCTTTGTATTTCTTTTTAAGTTCTACTCCCTCAAATATACGGATTTTCGAGTCTTCTGATGTTATCATAACTCTTTGCAACTTTTCCTGGGAAAACTGGGAGAAAATGAATCTTAATATTAATGAATGATTTAGAAACATAGCATCTTATGGAAGCTTAGCAGAGAGAGAGAGAGAGAGAAAGAGAGAGAGAAATGAAGTAGAAAAGTTTTCAAGCACAATACCTGGATGCCAGTGATTTGGTTGCCAGAGGTTTTAGTTCTACCATGAATATGCATTTGCACAACCAGCTGAAGATATTCCCCTGTCCATCCACAAAATCAGTTTAGGAACTCCCCAGGTGAGAAAAATGTAACACTTCAAATTCAACAATAAGATAACTTCCAACGTTTATGTACCTGACACTTCATAGAAGTGGCAAGTGCCTGTAATGGAACCAACTACAAACCCCTGCTTGTACAGAAGAAATTGATATGGTTAACATAATGAAGGAGATTTTCGTAGCAGTGTAATAAAATCATGGCTAATCAAGTACTAAGAGTCATACTTTCCCATCTGGTTGATAACATATAGCAGTTATAACATCTCGCACATCAGCCCAATCAACAACTCGCTTCTCAAAAAGGCCCCAAACTCGAACTTTTCCATCAATTGATCCACTTATGAAGTAATTGTCATTGAGAGGGTTGAACTGAATGCATGTCACTGCTACCATTGAAAAAGTTGCAGAATTAAATTTCAGAATATTACATCACATTAAAATTTGAGGGAGTACTAATATATATGTATGTATGTTCTGATTTGAATCTTTACCGTAATCATTGTGATGGAAAACATTTAGGCACTGACTGCAACCAACTTCCCACAGACGGACAGTTTTATCCATTGAAGAAGAAATAAGACACTGCAATGGAGCATATATATTGAATCAATCACAAACTGAACTAAAGAGTTGTAAATATGATTAAATACGAGTCGACTAAATAAGTAATGTTTCAGCACTCACATTTGAATTTGACCAAGCAAGATCTAACACATCACTCGAATGGCCATGGAACTCTTGCAGCGGTGACTCTTCAATTTGAAAACCCTTATCAGGAAAGATCACTCGATAACCGGACTTGATCTTTTTAAGTTTGCTATCAAAGCTGCCTTCAGCTGGTAAGTAATTACAAGAGGCATCTGTCAATGTAACACACCAAATGCGTACAACCCCATCTTCACCACCAGTTGCAAGATATTGGCCATCAGGACTAAACTTCATAGCCCTTATAAACCCCTTGTGCGCATGAATTTCTTGCCCGTTGCATAATGCAGCGAACTCCATACACCTCTTGCTGTTCTGCTGGACCTTCATCCTATTTTGTTTGAGTATTTCAGTATCTGGTTTTGATCCCTCAAATACAACTTTCCCACCTCTTCTCTTCTTCTTGTTTATAAACTGTTTCCACCAACTTTCCTTCTTCTTTCTACCCTCATGTGAATTCCCACATTCTTCTACTGGAGCCTCAACTTCTCTCTGGGAAGAATCTGTAGCAGAAGGTGAAATAATATGAACAGCCTCCTGGATGGAGACTAAATTCAACTTATCTTGTAGGTTTCTATCTAATTCATTCTGCATAAGATTTGCTTGATTGTCCCCTTCGCTTCTACAACAACCCAAATTTTCTTCAATATAACTAGAAGAAGAGATGCAAGAGCTTGAGGCAGCTCCACTGCATTCCAAAAGTCTTTGCAATCCCATCATCTTTGATGAGGCACCAGATTCCATTTCCATCTCCACAGAACCACACTTTGCAGAATCAAACTCAGCTAAACCCATCTTTCGTAGAAAACTCTCCCGTCTTTCCTTAACACTTGGTGGCTCATTCATCCAAATTTCATACTCCAACTTACTACACCCCGGTTCCTCTTTTGCTACAATTGACTCCTGAGATGACAAGTCCACCGAGTCGAAGAACACATCATTTTCTCCATCATCAGAGCTCAGCATGTCTCTCACTTAAGACCAATATTCCACATATATAAAAAACACACTATATTCTAACACTCCCTCCAGCTGCAGGCAAATGAAACAAACAACTTAGAACCCCTTTAAAACCCACCAAAGTCCTCAATTCACGGACCGAGTTTTTCTCCTTAACTATGCAAACACAATGAGGCATCCACAGCAAGTAATTCAACTGAATATTAAATAAACAAGCATGGATAAGTACGAGGAACCAACTCCAAAATAGGAACCACCATAGCCAACCGATTTTTGGCATGTTCTAAAACACCAATAATATATAAATACATATATACAATTACCCAAATACTAAAAGCAATAGAATATTTTTAAAAAAAATGAAAATGTCATGCAAAAAATCCGGAAATGGCGCAAATATTCAAATGCAGAAAAGAGACCAAAGCTGAATTCAAGGTTCGAAGACTATGCCTCGGTTTGAATGCAAAACAAGAGTGATATTATTGAATATAGCCGACCCTCCTGTGATTGTGGTGGGCAATGCAATATATTTGAAAAGGCCAGCTTTCACACCTTTGAGCGCATACAAAACAAACCCAAAATCTCCTCTCTCAAGTGCTTTGTATTGAACCCAATTGCCAAATGCTATGAGGGTTTGTTCCACCAGAGAAAATGGCGGAGGAAGGAAAGGCTGGTCTCGAGATCTCAACTCTCAAGTCAAGTGAAGGGTTTCAAGGCGCAGAAGGAGCAAAGCAATAAATACGAGCGGCGTGGCCCGGGAAACAAGAACCTCTGCTTGTGCTTGTGCTTGTGCTTGTGCTGCAGCCACTCTACTTTTTGGTTTGTTCTTTTAGGCTAAAAACTACCCAACAATCTCTGCAAAAGTACCAACAACTGTAAACTGTAAAATCTCATGGAGATTAAGAGAGGGAGGCAAGGCAATTAAGACTGTTTTTGTTTTTTTAACTTAAATTTTTGTTGTTTAGGAAGCCCAGGTCAATCTGAAAACTTAACTGTAAATTATAGATTAATGGAGAATTAATGCAGAGCATTCAGTATGAAGGATACCCATATGATGAAATTAGTCAATCTAAACTAAACAATTAACGGTAAATTCAAAACCCAATTGAGAAAGAAGAAAAAAGAGGTCAAATTTGAGTGCATGTAATACAAGTAGTGACCCCCATAAAGTTATAACAGAAGTGTAAGAAGTCAAACAATATATAAATATAAAACAGTACAATTGGGATTGGGTTGTCTAATGTTTGTAACTTCTGCTTTATATTTTGAGACTTGCCAAAAGCCATAACTTAGTGGCAAGATTAAATTACAAACAGCATTACCCAAAGCCTTAATAAATTGTTTGATTGTCGTGTTCTTTTTATCTCTCTTCTTTTTCGATAAGCAACACGAGAAGAAAGATAGGAAAAATGGAGCAATGTAACCCCGTTTCGTTGCATTTTCTTCTTACCTCACCATCTTTGATGAGTGACACGAAAAATGAGATAGAAAATAATGGTGCAAGGAAATCGAGATGAGGAAGTTTTCCCCGACGAGAAAGGCTTCACATGCAACCACAAACTAGTGCTAGTAGCCACACTCTATAAGACAAGACGACTGCTGGTGGCTAAAAGATAAAGATGGCTCTATAGCTCCTCAGCTCAGTTAGTGCCCTCCCTGATAAGTCCCTAGAGAAAGAAAGCGATCTGAGAGCCTATTACTGACAGATGTCTACTACCTACCTCACCTTAGGTTTCCACATTACAACAACAACAAACAAACAAACAACTCTATCACTTTCTCTGAGACCAATTTCTATCCATTTATAGTTTGCTCATATGTATGTAGACCTGCCTATGGAATGTTGCACGAAAGTGGAACTAATGGTGTTGGCGTGTGTGAATTAGGTTTAATTAGGAGATTTGTTTGTATAGGTTCTTGTGTAATTATGATTAATTTAATTGACCCTTACTATTTTCTTTTTCAAACGATAGTACTTTATTAAAAAAGAAACTGAGTTAACACTTCCACAAGCCATGTTAGTGCATCAAATTCCCATAAAAAATTACAGTCTCATTTGAACTTAATTGGTTTTTTTTTTCTAACAAACAAAATACATACTGTATTCATTAATCACGCAGATGCTACAAGAGCAATACAAATACAATAGCCACAAAAGTCAAGACAACTATTCACAAAAAATTACAAATCAATACAAAGGAATTTAGACATCAAAGATCAAACTAATGAAATTAATGCACGCTAACAATATTTTGACAAAACTATGACAAATGTTTCTTTGTTGTCTAGTGCTTTTATCTAGGCTTTTTTTTTTTCGTGTTTTGGTTTTTCTAAGTTTGTTTGTGAATGGCTTTTGACCTCTTTGGTTAACAAATTATTTATCGAGAGAAAAAAAAAACTATGACACGTGGACAAATTTATACTATACACACGTCCACAATGTCCATTTGTCTTACTCTAACCGTGCATTAAATATTAACTGTACCATCTTAAGCTTAGTGCCAGGAAACTTGGAGAGTAATTTGAATTCCTAATTCCTATGCTCTTTTATGTACATTCTGCTGTTCTAGTTGCTACTCTTGAGTTCTAGGAATCAAAGAAGCAAATACACTTACTGAAAACGAAGAAAATACAACTTGAAATAGGAGTTGATCTTGATATACCATATAATAAGAAAAAAAGAACGAGACCGTTAAAAATGTTAGAGAAAACATATTATGTAACATATAGTATGCCACTTCATAATAAGAATGGCACCGGTTGTATGGGCGGGGTTCCGTCTCAATTAAAAGTATGTAGTACATAAATGTGATATTCCTAACTTTACTCAATAATTACAAGTGCATCTATAGTAGACTTTGCAATTTCTTTCGCTTTGTTCTTCTCAGCATAAATAAGATAAACAGAGAGATTAATACAATTTAATTCTTCTCAACATTGTTGTTTGAATGTACTTATATGATGCTAAGAATTCTCATAAAATCAGCCTGCAGACAATATCCCATGACAATACAATTTACAAACAAACATGAAAATTAATTATCGATATCGTAAACTTGCAGATGCATATATATATATATATATATGTGTGTGTGTGTGTGTGTGGCTTAAAGGGTTAGGAATTTCAGACTCACTGAGGAAATTCAAATGAAGAATTAATTAAACTGACCTCATCAAACCATCGATAGCACTTCTATACCTGTTTCTTCTTCAGTCGACAAACTATGGCTGAAAGATATATATCTCTGTAAACTGAGCTATATATCACAAGATATATGAATATATATAGAACAAACAAAATCAACACCATTATTATGCTTCATAAATATATTCATATACGCATGATAGAGAGAGAGAGAGAGAGAGAGAGAGAGAGAGAGAAGACTAGCTAGTATTGAAGCAAAGCCGTGTGCATGGTTGGTGTTTGGCAATCAAGTTGTAGCTTTAATTTGAATATGATATTTGTTTTTTAAAAAAGAATTGAATATGTTTAAAATATAAACTTTTTGAGGCACCTATGATTTGGTCCCTAGTTGCTAGCGCGGCATATCTCCGCTCTATCTTCCCTCGATTTCCTCTCATTTAATGCCAAAAGGTGCAATCCCATTTTAATACTCACATTTGCATGCTTTTACTCTTTTTCACAATAAAAAACTTAAATGTAACGGGATAACAGTGTTTGTCTGCTATCCTTTGTCAATACACAATGACATATGAAAAAATTATCTTATGTGTCATTACGTTATTAATCAGGGATAACAAAAAGTATTATCCCTATTACATGAAAGTTTATCTCTACAATAACACTAATGTTGTACTAAAATTATTACACATTTTCAATTCAACCCTTAATTTTCGGCCATTTATAATAGATTATGGCTTGCTCCTCTAAAAATTTATCTCGATCTTTCATTGAATGGATTTCTTCCTTCCACGTGCATCAAAATTCATTATCGTACTTATCTTGCTGTTTGTTTTTATTTCAATATTAATATTAATAGTTACTCAATAGACCAATATCATTACATAATTAAACTTTGTGTTTTTGGCCTCCCAAATATATTGAATCATGGCTCCGCTCCTGATTTCAACCAATACGACCCCGTGCCTAGTCACAAAGAAAGCACTACTTACGCAGCTCTATTCTCATCGTAATGTGCAACCGTTCTTATTGAGAGGGACAATAGCTTACTAAACTCATACACACTATAAAGATACTATGACACAACTCTAGCTCTAGGACCTTTTTTAAAGGGAGTATTGCTCCAAACCACTACACTAGTAGTGGGTCATTTGCTTCATATTGATACTTGATTTAGAGAATGACATGATACTATCTCAGATGTACTGCTTGAGACTTATGATTTTATTAAATAATCAATAATTAATGTATCGTTTCGTTTTAAAAAAATAATGGAAAAGCCCAAAAACAACTGGACGTGGAGAGGGACACGAAGGCAAAGCTATATGCTAATGTTTATTCTGATGTAAAAATTAAGCATGCACCTTGCTTAACAAATCTAGGACTTTGTATGATTTTTATACAGAAAAACACAGATGTAGACCTCAACCACATGCACATGCGCCCTTAATTTTCATGAGGACTCACCTTTTTATATTCATATCTTTTAAATTGTATTGCTCCGCTGGCATTCAGCCTCTTGGTGGTGGAGATTTCCCTGCTCCATTTATAACTTATCTATGATTCAATTCTAATTAGTTTATAATTAGAGAGATATGATCCTCGAGATCATAAAGATCGACCCCTTTAATTTAATTAACACTAAATTGTGAAATTCCCCCTCAGTTTGTACCCATACTTTATTTACCCAATGAACTTTTTTTCTTTTTTTTTTCTGGGAAAATTGGAACATGAACTATTAAAAATAGCATTTAATTAATTATCGTTAAGAGATTACAGTGACTATGATTGAGAGCATGTGATCATATATTTTGCTTACCTAATGGATGATTATCCTTCCTTTTTTTTAATGAAGTTTTGACATACTATGTCTTAATTCCAAAATCATACTAAGGGCTATGCGACTTGATGGCAGTTCTATTGCCTTGCCTGCATGTGAGATTTATTTTTTATTTTTAATACAAGCGATGTTGGAGAAGTGGGGTTCGAATACATGACCCTGAAAGTTAGGGATGGCAATGAGATGGTCCAGGACTGGGGATGGCAACAGACTAGTCCAAAACTAGGGATGGCAATAGGTGGGTCCATGACTGGGGCTGGAAATGGGCCGGTTTAAGGCCGAGTATGGCCATACCATCCCTGCCCCGCTTCCCTTCCATGATCTCGTCCCCGCCCCTATTCTTGGTAAGAATTTTTAGGGAATTCTTATACCCATACCCGTACCCGTCGAGGGGCTATCTCCCGAACCTGCCTTGAATCCATGAATTTTTTTTGTATTAAAAAATGCTTATCCTACATTATAACACTAATTTCACTTTAAACTATCAATCAACTCAATTACATTTCATTGAACTATAAAATTCAACTCAACTACTCATAATCATCTTAATTCAATTTGACAAACTAAATAAATATTATATTATATTATATATTTATTGTTTATATTATAACAAGTAATGCCGAGGAAAAAAAAAGATAATAATAAAATATATTTATTTAATCTTAATTATGAGTTTTAAATTTTTTATTATAAAAAATAAAAAAAAAAAAGAAGAAGAAGAAGAAGGCAATGTGTAAGCCAAACCTTCATTCTTCCTCCCTTCTCTTATACATTCTCTTCAAAAATCTGATTTTGATCTCAAATTGGGATGAATTGTTCATCTATTGGAAGTGAGTCACCTAGTCTAGGCTAAGGATATTAATTGCATAAACTAAGATAAGATTGGGGATGAAGGAAATGAAATTTTGGGTGAGGAAGAGAATGGAGAATAAGAGTGTAGGGGCTTTTTCGTTCCGGAGAATACAAATGGGCTGGGCTGCCATAATGAGCAAATAGGTGAAATTACCCTCTGTGTCTAAGTTCAAGAATCAGACCCCAAAAATGCTTTGAAAGGTTAGTGGAGCCTTAGAAAGCGCCCTGGTTATCTTCACCAATAAAACCAACAGTTGCTTAGAGATAATTATTAGCTTGGCAAGAGAAACTTGTGGCATGGGAGCAAAGCAATCATGAGTTTAGAATTAAAGGGAAAGAGGGATGTGAGTTCCTATGAGAAACAAGGGTTCTAAGGAAAGGGGGAAGAGATTCTAAGAAGGTTTATTAGAGAGAGAGAGAGAGACAGATGGGGGGTATAATTAGGGGTGGGCATTCAAGCCGGTGAATCGAAAATCCAAGCCGAACTGCACCAAACCAAACCGGAAAAAAACCAAGTTGACCAAAAAGTCAACAACCGGTAAAAAATTGAACCGGACCGGTTTGGATCGATTTTGGTTCCAATTTTGTCTTCCAAAACTAGACCGGGCTGAACCAAATCGGTCAAATTAAAAAATATATAATTTCAATATTTATTTATATTCAATGCTATATTTTTAATCTCATAACTAATATTTATCCAAGTTCAATTTCAAAATATATCTTTTTTCTAGCTTTAATATATATATTTTTTTTTATGAAATTGAATAATATGTTAATTTTCAAGTCAAAAAAATAAAATTTCAGTTGAAAATTGTATTAAAAATAATATTTTTTAAAAATCCGGTTCAAAATCAAACCGGATTCGAACCGAACTAGAACCAGACAGTTTTTGAAATTTTTTTTTATTAAAATCGAACTGAACCACACTGGCTGAATAGTACTGGATCGATTCTAATTTGAGGCAAAACCCGGTCCAAACCGAACTGTGCCCACCCCTAGGTATAATGGGTGTGTTGAGTAGTTTCTAGCAGCTCGACGAAAACTCTATCAAGCTCTGGAACGATTTACCAGAAGAGAAAATGGGAAGAGATGGAGGAATGGGGCTCGAAATTGCAGAGGTTTCAGGGATGAGAGATAATGCTTGCTCTCTGGATGTGTGTTGTTGGTTGATGGGTATGAAATGCCTCTTTTTATAGGCGCTGGAAGCTCCTTCTTTCCAAGAAACCATAATGGGTTCTTTCCAATTTTGCCAAGTCTTCTCTTTCATTTCTCTTCTCTCCCTTCGATTCATCCTATTTTGTGAAATCCTCCTTTGTCCAAACACACAAAGACAAGATTTTTGAGAGCTCTAAGGCCTTCCTATAGTTGTTTCAGTGGTAAGCTCCTATCTTTGGCTACCATCTCTCATTCTTTCCTCCATTATTTCATGGCAAGAGCTGGTAGGAGAAATGAGTGGGTAATGGCGTTGGTCTAAAGGTTGTTTTGGTCAAGTATCCTTTGGTTTTTTGGATGGCTTGTGTTGGGATTTGTCTTTGGCCATGTGCTGGAGGCTCCCAGCAGCTTACATACATGGACATTTTGGCTTTTATCGTGGCCTTTGTTTCTAGCTAGGTGTTGGAGATTTGCAGATATTTTCTTTGCTTGCTTGGGCCTTCCTAAAGTGATGGATTAACCCATTAAGGGAATGGGCTAATTTGATAGGCTATTTTATTGAGATAATGAGCTAATATTTCCTAAAGTATTGGGCTATTTCTTCTAGAGTATTGGGCTTTTTTCTCTCTTTTATGCTTACCCACATATTTGGGCTCAAGAAATAGTCTAGAGTTTTGGGGCTCCCAAGCAACCCAAAACTTCCATTTCTCGGCTCATCAATGAGCCTTATGAAAACTCGTAACCATCCACACCACAACCCACCTAGCAAGCCCCGGGCATTCGCGTGGCTTGGGGCCACTTAAGCTTGTAGCGTGACGTGTTGCTTATTTGCTTGGCGTGGCACATGTGTAAGCATATATGATGAACTCTTGGGTACCCAAGTTGGGTTTCTTCCCAAGTTAGGTGTCGTGCTGGGCTAGAAATATATTTGGGCCCAACTTTGGATTTTTTGGGCCTCAACAAGGAGGAAGAGAAGAAAAAATCTCTAGGTGAGTCAATTTCAAATTTTGGTTTTAACTTTGTGGTTGTGTGATTTTAGTGTTGACAATGACTTGAGACAAGCTGGAAACATGGAAAAGCTTGTCTACCACCTAGAAACTCATTTCCATGTTTTAGGGGAACACAACAAGCTGGAAACATGGAGACATAATTCATGCTTTGGAGATTGTAATTTATTGTGAATTGTGAATTGGGGATTGTAACCAACGGATAGCTATCTAGCTATATGCTTATACTTGTAGATATATATTCAATATGTGCAATGAGAAAAATCAGATTTGCATTCTCTGCAAAACCTCTCTTATTTCACATTCTCTACTTTCTCAATTACATTATCTTTGGCATGGTATCAGAGCAATCGATTTTGGTTGCCTCTGCATAACCTTATTCTTGCCTAATCTCTACCTGTCATTGCCCATAATTTGCTGTTATATTGTTCTTATCTCATACTTTGCCTTGCCTCAAAATTGGTCTTGATCACAAGTCCTATTTTGTGCTCTTGTTTGCTGAAGTTCTAAGCTATTTCTTTCTCTTAATCTATTTACATCATGGGTGACACCAATGACACAATCAACTCCACGGTCGACTCCTCTAAGATCGACTCCACAACTCCACCACTCCGGTCCTCTCATGACTTCTCTCAAATTACTCCTGATAAGTTGGATGGGTCCAACTACCCTGCATGGTCTCGTAGTGTTCGCTTGGCCATCACTGCTCGTCGTATGGCTAGTTTCATTAATGGTAAAAAGATTGCCCCTGCCATTGACGATCCTAGCTATGAAGCTTGGGATGAAGACAACTATTTGGTGCAATCATGGCTCCTCAACTCCATGACCAAAAATGTACATGCCTTATTTGATCATTGTTCAACGGCTTATGCGGTGTGGGACGCAGCTTGGAAGACATACATTGTTACTCAGAATAGCTCCAAGTTGTACCAACTCCATCGTTAGTCCATCACCACCTCTCAAAGTGGTGAACTTGTGAATGTCTTCTATGAAAAACTACACGTAATATGGCAGGAAATTGACAGCCTCCGTCCTTACAAACATACCAATCCCGATGATGTGGCTCTTCACCAACAAGCACTTGAAGTTGAACGTGTGTACGATTTTTTGGGAGGACTCGATCCCAACTTTGATTCCGTTCGTAGTCGGATTCTTGCTATGAACCCGCTTCCAGCAGTCATTGAAGCTTATGCACTTGTGGTAGAAGAAGATAATCGCCAATCTTCCATGCTTGGCGGTGGAAGTGCAATGGCGGTCAAGCCCTATCAGCCACCACACCGTACGTCCTTCGGACTTCCCCCCCGGGATCCCAAAAGTGACAATGCAAAGGGAACTCAGAAGTGCACTCGTTGTGGTGGTAATCATCTTGTTGAGAAGTGCTTTAAGCTTCATGGCTATCCTGAGTGGTGGGATACTCTCAAGTCCCGCAACAAAACACCCAAGGCAGCATGTGTTATAACTACTGATGCTTCTCCATCTTCCACCCTACTCTCCGATTCCGAATCAGGTACACGACCCACTACATGGATAATTGACATAGGTACCACTGATCATATGACTTTTGACTATACTATGTTTTCCACATTATCTTCTAAGTCTCGTCATCCTTACATCACTAGTGCCAATGGAGTTCTTTCTAATGTTGCTGGTGAAGGAACTATATCACTTTCCCCTTCCTTATCTTTATCTCATACACTACTTGTTCCATCCATCAATTGCAATTTGCTGTCTGTTGGAAAATTACTTGACTCACATAATTGTTATGCCACATTCTATCCTTCCCATTGTATTTTTCAGGACCTCAAGACTCACACGACGATTAGGCATGGTAAACGAAGAGGGGGGTTGTATTCCTTGACGGTCTCTTCACCACCAAGGGCAGCTCATACTCATGGTTCCAGCTCACAAGCTCGCAATCAACACCAGATTTGGCTCTGGCATCGTCGCCTAGGACATCCATCCTTTGGCTATCTTCAACGTTTGTTTCCATCTTTGTTTCGTGGCTTAGATAATCATCAGTTTCAGTGTGAAACCTGTGTATTGGCAAAAAGCCATTGAACTATTTTTCCCTTAAGTGATAATAAAACGGAATTCCCTTTTGATTTGGTTCACTCTGATGTTTGGGGTCCTGCTAAAGTTTCTTCCAATGGCAAAAGATGGTTTGTAACATTTATTGATGATTGTACTCGCATGACTTGGGTATATTTACTAGCTCATAAAAGTGATGTTTCCACTGCAATCCGTGAATTTCATGCTATGATTACCACACAGTTCCAAGCCTCCATCAAAGTATTCCAGTCTGATAATGGTGGGGAATATGTGAATAATGTCTTGGCACAATTCTTCCGAGACCACGGCATTATTCATCAAACCTCCACATCTTTTACTCCGCAACAAAATGGTGTCGCAGAGCGAAAGAATCGACAATTACTTGAGGTTGCTCGTGCATACATGCTGGATAAATCGGTCTCTCACTACTTATGGGGACATGCCCTTCTTTTTGCAGTCTATGTAATTAATCAAGTGCCTAGTAGTGTTTTGAAGTTTGAAACTCCACTGAACACCTTGGCTCTTCACGTTTCTCTTCCTACAGTCCTCAAGTTGCCTCCTCGCATATTTGGTTGTGTTGTATATGCTCATGTTCCATCTCATCAAAGAAGTAAACTGGACCCTTGTGTCATTCGTTGTGTGTTCATTAGGTATGGATCAAATCAAAAAGGATACAAGTGTTACCATCCTCCTACTCGTAAGCTCTTTGTCACAATGGATGCCACATTTCATGACGATTTATCATACTTTGAAGCTTCTATGCCCCCCTTCTCTTCAGGGGGAGAGGAGGAATGAAGAGAAGGAAAAAAAAGTTCAAGAAGAAATTCAAGTCTGTCCAAATACGACCGGTAGCACGGACCTCAGCGACCGGTCGCCTTGCTCCAACAATTCTGAAAATCGAATTTGTCCAAATACGACCGGTCGCTTTTGCACATACCCAGAAACGACTAGTTGCATGGACCTCAGCGACCGGTCGCATGGCTCCAGCGATGAAATACCAATCTGTCCGAATGCGACCGGTAGCTCAGAACCCAGCAATCGGTCGCCGATCCCCTGTGAACTTGAAAATGGCTATTTGGACAGCGATGAAGGTACTGAAAAATTGTCGTTCATATTTGGTGACGATCCCGGAGGAGACAATCCAAATGTTTGCTGTGATCAACTACAAAATACAACCCCTCCTTCTCAACCATTGGACCAATCGTCTTGTGAGGAAGAAACACTCGAGGTTGTTTGTGCCTAATAAATCACGGTTGTACACCGAACGAAGGGGCTTCCTTTCTTGGCCTTAGCCCCTGCTCATTAACAAAAATGCGGCGTTTCGTCAGATGTTTTTGCCTTCTTCAAAACAAAGGAAAAGCGGCGAAGGCATAATCATCTCGGCCTCGACCACGGCATTGAAGGCCGAGGCCGAAGGACTAAAAAGACACGGCCAAGGATATTAGAGTCAAATCGCCACGTGGCAACCGGGGCCCACACTTCATTTAATGAAGTAACGCCTCTGACTAGCAAACTCACTGGCTGCAAAGAAGCATTTAATGCACGAGGGAAGAGGGGAAGTGACTAGCGTCAGGATTTGGCGACAGAAATCAGAGTGGTTAGACGCAAACATTTTTACAAGAATTCTTACAGCTTGAGAGATTAGGTCGCCAGCTATCAGAGCATTAAATGCGTCTCCATAGCCAGAAGCGCAGAACCCACGATCAGGGCGACGGCCGAGATTTACCAGGATTTATTGGGTCACATCACCATGCTTCACGATCCCAAATGTCGATTGGACTACCCACTTGCTCTGATTAGGCTCCACCATGCAGATTTTCAGCCTCGATTACTCATCCAGGAGCTCTTCTTATAAATACCAAGTTCAAACTACATTCAAAGGGTTCAAACACCAAACCAAAAGCCCCCCACGGAGCAAATTATATTTTCCTGTAATTCACTTTCAATACCTTTACTTGCTTTCCTAGGAGTAGAGATAGATTGTAAGGAAAATCCATTCATCAATATATCATACGACCCTTGACTTTCAAGGCGCCGGAGCACCATCTCAATTACCCCATATATCATACGACCGTCGCTCCCCGAGCAACGCACCAGAGCACCGCCCGAAACCCACCACCAACACCATCACTAAACGGCCTTGTAGCTTAGGCCGTGAACTTGACGGCCGAGATTAGTTCCTCTCTCGGCCACAATCGTAAGATTAGGAGTCAAAATAGGCGCACCACTTGACCATTTCACCCAAACCACATCACCATCTCGACGCACGGTAGACCGTGCTGGCACGCCCGTGCACAATCGCACCGCATCCAAAAGAAGGAAGCCACGTGTTAAGCGCATATCCCCTCGGCCCGGAGCACCAGGCCATGAGATTTACGTAGCCAACACTTTTGGCACGCCCAATGGGACTCTTGTCAAAAACTCATGGTGGAAACTAGGGCACAGGCAAAGCTCAAAAACAAAACAGTCGAAATGACTTCTGAGACTCCTGAGTCCACCTCACCAATCACTATCACCAAGACCGAACATGCGGTCAGCATCTCGACCGGCGTTCCAGTAACGACGGATCGCACGGCTGAATCCATGCAAGAGCAAGCAGTGGTGGAGGATCTGATGTGTAAGCAAGCCTACAGGATAGAAACATCCTTTATGGCCGCAATGGACAGATTCTCCTCAGAACTGCAGACACTTTTTCAGGAGAGGATGCCGGCAACCTCTTCCGCTACACCTCCCAGAGCCGGACAGAAAAGCCAAGAGCGCGAGAGGATCGAGCCTTACGGCGAAAGCAGCAGCCTCGGCGCCTCTGCTCGCACTCAAGCGTCAGGTTACAATCAGCATTCGTTGCCACCAACGAATAGCTGGGGGCAGTCCCAGCCCACATGGGCGAATTCCAGACCAACCTACCCTGCAGAAACGGCATACGGCTCGCTTCATGCCTTGGCTGTATCATTAGGGCACAGTAGCCCCACGCCTTCTGCGATCCAACAACTCGGCCCAGTTCATACTTTGGCCGTCCAGACCCATCCTGGCCCGAGCAACGCAGCCGCCGCTTCATCACAACAGTACGGTCAGAGCAGTCCGACCGTGGTATCACCGTTACAAGCGTCGTTATTTCCGTCGAGCTCCCACCTTCAATTCGGTTCGGCCATTCCAACGGCGGCACATACGCACCCGGGTCAAGCCCACGGTGCTCATCTACTACCACCCGGCTCGGTCATTGTGACCGAGCCCCCTATCCAGATAGCCCAGCAGATGAGGCCACAGAATGACATGCAATAAGTCCCGCGGCCGGTTGCGGCTCAACAAGGCATGCCCCCCAAGGGCTTCGGTTCGAAGACGTCCGGTGAATGATCGAGGACAACCTAGCTCAGAGGCAGCCGAAAGCGCCAGGGTATACAAAGCCGTACCCGCCCGAAATTGACCGAACCCCTCTTCCCCGAAACTATCGATTGCCAGAGTTCATGCTATTCTCCGGGGATGGGCAAACCTCCTCCATTGAACACATAGGCTGCTTCACGGCCCAGTGTGGAGAGGTCAATTCGGACGCCCAAAAGCTCCGTTTATTTGTTCACTCTCTGACCGGCGCGGCGTTCTCTTGGTTCATAAACCTCCCGCCGAATTCGATAAGGGATTGGTCTGATATGGAAAGGATATTCCACGAGCATTTCTACCAGACCAACCGAGAAATAACGGTCGCCGAGCTGGCGAGGATGAGCCAGGCATCTGACGAATCACCTTGCGACTACCTGCAGCGGTTCAAAACATGCAGGAACTGGTGCCGTACAAACCTACCGGAGAGGGAATTTGTCAAGATGGCTGAAGAAGGGTTGGAATTTGAATACCGAAAAAAATTCCAGGGGATCGAATTCCGGGACATGCATGACTTGACCAACAAGGTGGACAGATATGCGTCCTTGTTGAAGGAAGAAATGCAGAAGAAGACGGCTCAAAAGGGACTTACTACAGGAATCCCATTGTCAGCTACACCGAAGCAGACGGCTCCGCGGAAGCCAAGAGTGACGAAGTGGAGATGAGTTCAGCCGAAGTCAACATAGACAAACCGCTCGTCTGCAAAGGACTTATCAAGAATGACAATAGCTGTACGAAGATTCTCGACGCCAAGTTTGCGGCTCGGGAAACGAAGGCCTATACTTTTGATTTGACAAGGGCCGAGGCTATCTTTGATCTGCTGTTGGCCGAGAAAAAGGTCAAATTGTCTTTCGACCATAAAATTCTGAAACCCGACGAGCTTAAAGGAAAGACGTTTTGCAAATACCACAGTTCTTAGTCTCACAACACCAACAACTGCGTTGTCCTTCGAGACGTCATCCAGAAGTTGATAGATGAAAAGAAGCTCCAGTTCCCGGAAAAGGCATCCATGCAGGTTGACTCCAAGCCATTCCCCCCACCTGTCGTCAACATGGTCAACGCCCAACTCCGGGCCGAATATAGGGAAATTCGTCGGCCGGTGAAAGGAAAGGAACCATTGGCCGAACCAGAGCCGGTGCCCAGACTACAGGAGAACAAGAGGAAGACCACAGAGCCACCTCAACCGATCGTGAAGAGATTCGACGGCCGGTACGATCGTCGGCCTGCCAGCAGAGCTGTTTTCGACCGACTAGGGGCACAAACCCCCAGTACCTTGGTGGGTGACGAAGATGAGGCCGCCCCTAGGCCAGTAAAAACTTTCAAACCACCGGTCATACGGGATGACCGTTGGTACCATGCACGACCTGGGGGCAGAGCCGAACCACTGACAAAAACCCAGCTGAGAAGGATGCAGAGGCAGGTCCAGCAGGCCAGGATACAAACAGCCCAGGCCGAGGGTTCCAAGCGTCAAAAGAAAATGGCGACCGCGGACAAGCCACCATCTGTACCAATCGCCCCTTCTACAGCGAGGACGGCCAGCGTCAAGCCTCCGAGGAAGTGGCGCCCTAGGCAGGACGAGGATCCTCGTGAGAAGGCGGTCGTTTCGATTGAACCAAAGGCCGCAGCCCTGGAAAAAACGAAAGAGGGTATCATTGATATTTACCATGGAAAGGACCCCCTATTCTCGGCCAACCCTTTATCGTTCCTCAGAGAATTCCACAAAGATCACTCGGCCTCTGACCTGTACGGAATGACCTTTGAAAACCATGAAATCGTGGAGCTGGCCCTCAAGAACGCTAAGGCAGAGGGACTCCTCATTACCAAAGGATCTGACTCGGCCATTAAGGCCGTATACCAGGCAAACCGAGAGGCCAGGGCAAGAAGAATGCCAGGTTACCGACCCGATCAGGGAAGATTGGAGGACAAGGCCCCTTTCAGCAGAAGCGACTTAGAATACCTCCGCCAATATTTTACTGTGACTACGGCCGACACTGTCTTTGGTCTGACGACCGAGGAAAGGGCCCAGGTAAGCCGTCTGGACGACTACTTAACAGCCAGGGATACGTTAGCTAAGGCTAGACGAGCCCTCGAGGAGAAGGTCGAGGCCTCGGACCCCCCTAAGATCAAAGCGTCCACGGACAATATCCCTGGGACTGCAAGGCCTATGATCGAGGGCACCGGTAATCCCTTTTTTGGGCACGAGGCCGAAGACAACCCCATATTGGGAATATCCGATGAAGAATACGAGGGGATCCTCAGGATGGTTAAGGAGAAAACCCTCACCAGGAACGGTTGTGAGGCCGAAGAGAAAGCTAGTAAGGGAGACCAGCAGGAGCCGAAGGAGGTCGGCATGAACATGGTCTTAGTGCTACCGTCTGAGTTTTCAGCCCCAGGAGGGCAGACCAACGTCCTGGAGAATGACGTGGCCGAGGAGCAGCTTGATCAGAGGCCAAAGACAAAGGAAGAATTGTTGCCCATGGCTTTTAACGAGGTGATACCCAGAGATGAGCCGAACAAATACCGACATCTCAAGCCGTTGTACGTCTCGGCTCATGTAGAAGGTGTGCCCGTGTCCAAAGTCTTCGTTGACTGTGGGGCGACGGTCAACATCCTTCCCTATTCCCTGATGAGGAAGCTGGACAAGTCAAAAGAGGACCTTATCCCCAGTGACGTGGTCATGAGCAGCTTCGTCGGCGACAAATCTAAGACCATCGGGGTGTTGCCGTTAAAAATCACCGTGGCCGACCAGACAAGAGTCGCGGCTTCTACGTAGTTGAATCCAGTGTGGACTACAATATATTGCTCGGTCGTGACTGGATCCATCAATCTGGATGCATACCGTCCACCCTTTTCCAACTATTATTCTTTTGGGACGGCCAGAGGGTATCCATACACCCGGCCGACGAAAAACCCTTCAAAACCAGCACCGTGCAAGCACCGATTTACGACGATGACGTCGGATGGGTTGTCCTCACCGGCCACGATGCAAGCGGCCAACCAACCAGGACAACGGCCTAGAAAGTGCTGGAGTTAGGCGCCGAGAATGTTCGATAGGATTCGGCGCGCGAAGTATTGATCGACCTCACTAGCCTTTAGATGACAGACAAAGCCACTAAAGAAGAGGGAGCGGCGGCCGTGACCAATATGTTGGAAAGACTGCTGGAACATTGGGCGGAGGAATCCTTACAGCCAAATTCACCAATCAACCTGATCGAATTCCTCCACGAATCAGACGAGGCGGACGCTTTGACTTTTGACGACCTAAAAACAGCGCTCGCCGAAATGAAGGATGACTACCCTGAGGTCCAGGACCCTTTATTAGAAATAAATGTAGGGTCGGAGGCCAAACCATGGCCTCTTTTTGTAAGCCAACTTTTGAACCCTGAGTTAGCGGCCGAGATTATCAGCCTGCTCCATGAATATAAGGATTGTTTTGCTTGGGATTACCATGAGATGCCTGGATTGCCAAGAAGTTTGGTTGAGCACGAATTAAAGATCAAGGAGGGGTTCAAGCCTTTCCAACAGTCACTAAGGCGGTTCTCGACCGAAGTACAACTCAAGGTCAATGAGGAGATTGAATGGCTCCTTAAAGCTGGCTTCATCCGAACAGCCCGGTACGTTGAGTGGTTGGCTAACATCGTGCCAGTTTTGAAGAGGACCGGGGCTCTGAGGGTTTGTATCGATTGCAGAAACCTGAATCTCGCGACCCCCAAGGACGAGTACCCCATGCCTATGTCAGATCTCCTGGTAGACGGAGCCGCGAAGCACGAGCTCCTGTCTTTCATGGACGGCCATGCTGGCTATAACTAAATTTTCATAGTCGAGGAAGATGTCCACAAGACGGCGTTCAGATGTCCAGGCGCGATCGGAACCTATGAGTGGGTAATCATGCCGTTTGGCCTCAAGAATGCCGGCGCGACATACCAGCGAGCTATGAACCTTATCTTCCACGACATTATTGGCCGGACCGTTGAAGTTTATATCGACGACGTGGTTGTAAAGTCCCCATCCAGAGTTGACCACGTAGGGCACCTCCAGCAGGCTTTCAACCGAATGCGGCCGTACGACCTAAAGATGAACCCCAAGAAATGTGCTTTCGGCGTCACTGCTGGTAATTTTCTCGGTTTCTTGGTTCACCAACGAGGAATCGAGGTTGATAAAAATAAAGCTACGGCCATCATGGCGACACCTCCGCCAAGGACCAAGAAGGAGCTCCAGTCCTTCCTCGGTAAGGTCAACTTTTTAAGGCGATTCATATCCAATTTGGCAGGAAAAATTCGGCCGTTGACTCCCCTACTCAAGCTGAAGGACACGGAACGGTTCGAATAGGGGGCAGAACATCAAGCGGCCCTCAACGATATCAAGAAATATTTATCTAAACCACCGGTCCTTATGCCGCCGAAAAGAGGGAAACCCATGAGGCTTTACATTTCGGCTTCAAAGGGCTCTATCGGCTGTCTGCTGGCTCAAAACAACAAGTCGGAACGAGAGCAAGCAGTGCACTATCTGAGCCGTACCCTTAACATGGCCGAGCTAAACTATTTGCCGATCGAGAAACTATGCTTGGCGCTTTATTTCGTGGCTACCAAGTTGCGCCACTATATGCTTCCCTCGGTCGTTCAGATCATCTCCAAGACCGATCTCATCAAATATATACTCACTCGGCCGATCATACGCAGCTGAATTGGGAAGTGGACGTTGGCATTTTCCGAATTCACCTTACAATATGTGGCTCAGAAGTCGGTCAAGGGCCAGGCATTGGCCAATTTTTTGGCTCACCACCCCGCTCAGGGGCAGGAAGAGGAGTTGGAGGTTGAGATCGACATGGCCCACATGGAAAAGAACTACTGGACCATGTACTTCGACGGCTCCAGTACCGAGGCCAGGTCTGGGGCCGGAGTCGTGATCGAGTCCCCTCAAGGGCAAAGGTGGCAATTTGCGTTCCAGCTTGATTTCAAATGCACCAATAATCAGGCCGAATACGAAGCGCTCATCATCGGTTTCGAAATTCTGAAGGAAATGAAGGCAACCCGTGTCTTGGTCTACGGTGATTCTCAGCTGGTAATTAACCAACTGACCGGGGAATACCAGTGTACGAGCGAGAATTTAACTATGTATTATGTAACGGCCCTCAACATGGCCGACGAGTTCTATCGGATCTCCTTTGTCCACATACCGCGCACCGAGAACCATGAGGCTAATGAGATGGCCCAGGTGGTGTCAGGCGTGAATATTCTGGACAGTGACCACGATCGTGTGATAAGAATTGAGAGGCGTACCTTGCTAAGTTTGGCAGAACGGGGTATGACGACGCAAGTGTCATTGGCCGAGATCACCGACGAAGTCAGCACGGCCGAAGCAGACTGGCGCTACCCCATAGTGAAGTATTTGCGCGACCCCTCCGGCAACCATGAGAAGACTACGCGTTTCCAGGCTTGGTGTTATTTGATTTATCAGAACGAGCTGTATCGAAAGGGATCGGACGGCTTATTGCTCCTATGTCCCGGTGCCGAAGACATCAAGGTTATCATGACCGAATCTCACGAGGGAATTTGCGGCGCTCACCAGTCTGGTGTCAAAATGAGGTGGTTGGTTCGGAGGCACGGCTATTATTGGCCGACCATTTTAAAGGACTGCATAGAGTATGCGAAGGGGTGTATCAAGTGTCAAATCTACGGCCCCATACAAAGGGTACCGGCCGAAGCCCTCCACCCAGTTACTAAACCATGGCCATTCAGAGGGTGGGCTGTGGATATCATCGGCAAAATCTATCCGGCTGCATCCAACCAACACACGTGGATTTTGGTGGCAACCGACTATTTTACTAAATGTGTTGAGGCAGAGTCCTATCGGTCAATCTCTAGCGCACAGGTGGTCAAATTCTTCGAAAATCACATCGTCCACAGATTCGGTATACCCGAAACCATCATGGCCGATAACGGCCCAGTTTTTGCATCGGCCGAGACCCGGGAGTACGCCGAGAGAATGAGGATCAAATTGGTTCACTCAACGCCTTACTATCCCCAGTCTAATGGGCAGGCCGAGGCAAGTAACAAGGTCATCAAGGGCATCCTTGAGAAAATGATTGAGGAAAAGCCTAGGGAATGGCACGATTTACTCCCTGAAGCCTTTTGGGCTTACCGAATCTCGAAACGATCAGCTACTGGCACATCCCCTTATGCCTTAACCTACGGTCACGACGCCATCATTCCAATGGAGTTAAAGGTTTGGTCTCTCCGTGTGACTGAACGGCCTGGGCAGGAATGGGAGAACTATGCGCAACCCAAGGCTCTGGAGTTAGAAGATTTGGAGCAGTCCAGAATTGATGCTTGTAACCTAATGCAGGCACAAAAGCAGATTGCGGCGAGGGCCTACAACAGAAAAGTCAAGCAGAAGACTTTCGCCGAGGGCGACTTGGTATGGCGAGCCGTGCTTTCCATCGAAACTAAGGATCCTCATTTCGGCAAATTCTCACCCCAATTAGAAAGGGCCGTTTATTATTGAACGAATTCTTGGTCGAGGTGCTTTTCAGTTAAGAGATAGGGATGGAGAATGGCATAACTTGCCAATAAATGGCCAGTATTTAAAGAAATATACCCCGTCATTATGGGAGACGGCCGGGAAAGAACTATGAGGTTTACAATCAACAAATAAATGAAGTAAACAACACGACAAAGATGAATGGAAGAGCATGCATTCAGACAGAAAGAAGAAGAAGTTATGCTTCGTTCAGATTAAAAGAAATGAGTCGCGTTTACAAATAAACGGCCAGGTCATGGCCGATTACAACATATAAATACACATGAGAAAAGATTACATCCTAAATCTACGAACAACGGCTTCGTGATTCTCTAGCCGGGCAGGCAGATGTTTCTTCCCGAGGTAATATCTCCGCCACCCATGTCTTCACTAACCACGGCCCCACCAAGGCCGTCCCTCAGGACACGGGTACGGCCAGGTGAGCCCAGAGCCATCATTCCGGCCAGAGGAAGGGCCGTCATTCTGGACATGGGTACACCCGAATGAGGCTAGGGTCGTCACTCCGGCCATGAGAAGGGCGTCACTCCGGCCATGGATGCAACCGGGGTGCTTGGCCAAATGAACATGGCCAAGTTGGAATTATCATACCAGACCCTCCCATCTTCATCAATCGCATTGCAGTTTCTCCTCGGCCTCATAGGGAAGAAGGTCATCTTCCTCCAGGGCTGGGAAGGAATCTCAGCCGCATCATGGTTTTGGCTTATGTCGACTTTCCAAGATGAAGGACAGTTGGTGGACAGTAGGAGAAGAAGAGCCATCTGGACCAAGCCAAACTGCCAGGTCGCGAGGTTCAGTGGATATGGCCCCCCGATTTTGGAAAGACTACAATGGGGGCCATTAGAGTAGGTTTAAAATGAAGGAGAAAAGGCGTAGAGGAATCAACGAAAGGCCCAAGAATGTTTAACGCAAGTAAAGAGGTCACTAAGCAAGAGAAGAGCTTCGGAATGAAAGAGAGAAGGCTAAGAAAACTAGGAAGTTCAGAGTGAACTTTTGAGGGCGTGAAGAAAAATGAAGAAAGGCAGGGTTTTTATACTCGTGCTAGAATTCAAAAACAGGGCGTGGCTCTCTCTCGAGAGACGTAACGGCCTGACAACATGCTCGGAGCACGCGAAGACATGTCAGAATCTTGGGGGCCGACGTTTCGATTGACGAGGCAAAACAAATGGCTCAAACAGATCAAAAGCGCGATGACGTGTCGGAAGCCCAGAGGCCGTCGTTTCATCTGACGAAACGAAGCGACGCCTCGCGTAAGTCTGGGCAATGATGGCCTGCATGACGTGCTTGTACATTAAATGCGCTAACTGACCTGCGCATTTAATACGCCAGTTGTCAATCACTTCAGAAGGAATGCAAAGGGTCCATCCCCTGGAATCCATTCGGCCCCTACCCATACCGAGACCGAAGAATCCGGGGATGTGGGGGCAATGTTTGTGCTTAATAAATCACGGTCGTACACCAACCGAAGGGGCTTCCTTTCTTGGCCT
The DNA here is from genome assembly GCA_020521455.1 of Prunus kanzakura. Taxonomy (NCBI): domain Eukaryota; kingdom Viridiplantae; phylum Streptophyta; class Magnoliopsida; order Rosales; family Rosaceae; genus Prunus; species Prunus kanzakura. The sequence continues at coordinate 2,221,840 of BPUM01000016.1, forward strand.
TAGCCCCTGCTCATTAACATAAACGCGGCATTCCGTCAGATGTTTTTGCCTTCTTCAAAACAAAGGAAAAGCGGCGAAAGCATAATCATCTCGGCCTCGACCACGGCATTGAAGGCCGAGGCCGAAGGACTAAAAAGACACGACCAAGGATATTAGAGTCAAATCGCCACGTGGCAGCCGGGGGCCCACACTTCATTTAATGAAGTAACACCTCTGACTAGCAAACCCACTGGCTGCAAAGAGGCATTTAATGCACGAGGGAAGAGGGGAAGTGACTAGCGTCAGGATTTGGCGACAGAAATCAGAGTGGTTAGGCGCAAACATTCTTACAAGAATTCTTACAGCTTGAGAGATTAGGTCACCAGCTATCAGAGCATTAAATGCGTCTCCACGGCCAGAAGCGCAGAACCCACGATCAGGGCGGCGGCCGAGATTTTCCAGGATTTATGGGGTCACACCACCATGCTTCACGATCCCAAATGTCGATTAGACTACCCACTTGCTCTGATCAGGCTCCACCATGCAGATTTTCAGCCTCGATTACTCATACAGGAGCTCTTCTTATAAATACCAAGTTCAAACTACATTCAAAGGGTTCAAACACCAAACCAAAAGCCTCCTACGGAGCAAATTATATTTTCCTGTAATGCACTTTCAATACCTTTACTTTCTTTCCTAGGAGTAGTGATAGATTGTAAGGAAAATCCATTCATCAATATATCATATGACCCTTGACTTTCAAGGCGCCAGAGCACCATCTCTGTTACCATCTCATTCACCCCATATATCATACGACCATCGCTCCCCGAGCAACGCGCCGGAGCACCGCCCGAAACCCACCACCAACACCACCACTAAACGGCCTTGTAGCTCAGGCCGTGAACCTGACAGCCGAGATCAGTTCCTCTCTCGGCCACAATCGTAAGATTAGGAGTCAAAACAGGCGCACCACTTGACCATTTCATCCAAACCACATCACCATCTCGACGCACGGTAGCCGTGCTGGCACGCCCACGCATAACCACACCGCATCCCAAAGAAGGAAGCCATGAGTTAAGCGCATATCCCCTCGGCCTGGAGCACCAGGCTGTGAGATTTGCGCAGCCAACAGAGGTAATTCCCGAACCACCTACTGCTACACCATACACTCTCCCACCTAAGACCACTAGAGGAAAACCCAAACCTCAATATTGTCCTAACCTTACTGCCAAATCTAAATATCCCATTAATAACCATGTTTCAACTCATAGATTGTTAAAGTCATATGCATCATTTGTCAATCAATTATCTACTATATGTGTTCCAAATAAGTGGCAGGATGCTATAACAGATTCCAAATGGGCTGAAGCAATGGCAATTGAAATGGAAGCTTTGGAAAAGAATTCTACTTGGGAAATGGTTCAATTACCACAAGGGAATAAACCAGTTGGATGTCGATGGATATACACCATTAAATACAAAGCTGATGGATCCATATATCGATACAAAGCTCGATTAGTGGCCAAAGGGTATACACAAACATATGGAATTGACTACTAGGAGACATTTGCACCTGTTGCCAAGATCAACACCGTACGTGTTCTCATGTCATTGGCTGCAAATCTTGATTGGCCACTACTGCAGTATGATGTAAAGAATGCATTTCTTTACGGGGACTTGCAAGAAGAAGTGTATATGGAACCACCACCAGGGACCTCTATGACATTCGGTCCCAACACCGTTTGCAAGTTGAGAAAATCATTATATGGGCTAAAGCAGTCACCACGAGCCTGGTTTGGAAAATTCACCGATTCCATGAAGCGCTTTGGGTACACTCAGAGCAACTCGGATCACACTTTATTCTTAAAGCGTCGTGGTGACAAACTTATGGCCCTTATCATCTATGTTGATGATATGGTGGTTACCGGTAATGACAATGGAGAAATGAAGAATCTTCAGAAGCTCCTTGCTAGTAAATTTGAGATAAAGGAATTAGGTGAGTTACAATATTTTCTTGGCATAGAAGTTGCTAGATCAAAACATGGCATATTTCTATCCCAACGAAAATATGTGTTAGATTTGTTGACAGAAACTAGAATGCTTGATTGTAAGCCTGCTGACACACCTATTGAGTAGAACCACAAGTTAGGGATGTATCCAGATCAAGTACCCACTGACAAAGAAAGGTATCAAAGATTGGTTGGGCGACTGATTTATCTATCACACACGCCCCGACATAGCTTATGCTGTGAGTATGGTAAGTCAGTTTATGCATCAACCAAGTGAGGCACACATGAATGTAGTAACACGGATTATGAGGTACTTGAAGGGTGCCCCTGCAAAAGGGTTGATGTTCTCCAAACATACACCTATGGACCTAGAAGGATACACAAATGCGGATTGGGCAGGATCCATCACAAATAGACTTCTGGATATTTTACATTTGTGGGGGGCAACTTAGTCACTTGGAGGAGTAAGAAGCAAAGAGTTGTGGCTAGATCAAGTTCTGAAGCAAAATTTAGGGGAATGGCTCAAGGAGTGTGTGAATTGCTCTGGTTACGGAAATTACTGAAGGACCTTGGAGTTAAATTATTAAAGGCTACAAACTTGTATTGTGACAACAAAGCTGCTATCAAGATAGCACATAACCAGTACAACATGACCGTACCAAACATGTGGAAGTCGACCGACACTTCATCAAAGAGAAACTAGAAAGGGGTATAATTAAGTTTCCATTTGTAAACTCGGAAAACCAACTTGCTGACATTCTGACGAAGTCCGTATCAAGCAAAGTCTTTTATGACTCACTTGACAAGTTGGGCATGCGTGATATCTTTGCACCAACTTGAGGAGGAGTGTTGAAAATGACTTGAGACAAGCTAGAAACATGGAAAAGCTTGTCTACCACCTAGAAACTCCTTTCCATGTTTTAGGGGAACACAAAGGGAACACAACAAGCTGGAAACATGGAGACATAATTCATGCTTTGGAGATTGTAACTTATTGTGAATTGTGAATTGGGGATTGTAACCAACGGATAGCTATCTAGCTATATGCCTATACTTGTAGATATATATTCAATATGCGCAATGAGAAAAATCAGATTTGCATTCTCTGCAAAACCTCTCTTATTTCACATTCTCTACTTTCTCAATTACACTATCTTTGGCATTTAGTCCCTTAAAGAGTAATTTGAGTCACTTGAGTGTTAAGGAAATTGAATTGGAAGAGTTTGAACTTCCATTTTCGGGTTGGGTGGATAGAGCAATTTTTCAAGTGTGGGTGTTTATGATTTTGGTTCCATTTTGAGTTTTTGATGAGTTCTAATGATAGGTATGAACTTTAGAAGAGTTTCAGAAGCCTTATGAACAACTTGGAAGTGATAGAATGGTTGAAAACGACTTAAAACCAAATCTGGAAATTTGCATTTTCTGGAAATTTTCAGTCTGCGAGCCTCACTTTGGCTCTCTTTTCTCCCAATACTTTGTGTGTTTGAGGAAGCCATTTGTTGGATTTTAAACTAGACTTGGCAAGCAACAAAACACAATTGGTTTCGTCGAATTTGGTTGAGTTTTGATATGTCAAACACATGTGAAAAGTTTGGAAAAAAAAATCTGTTTTCTGCAAAAAACCAGCCATGAGTCCAACTTTGGAGCTAGTTTTCTCCTTTGTTTTAGCTCTGTTTTCAGTTTGGATTGTTGGGTTAGAAACTAGAGGTATTAAGCTTCAAAACCACTTTAAGTTTGCCCATTTTCGTTGATGTTTGGTTGGCCAAAATATCTCTCAAAATCTGAGATTTAATTTGAAAAAGAGGGGAAGTTGCAGGATTTTTGGGGAATACGATGAACAATAATCGGAAACAAGCCCACTCGCGGCTCCGGCGAGTGGCGTTTGTTCCGGCAGCCTCCGACGCCATATTTTTAGGCCATTCGACTTGATTTCTCGATCCGAGTCCAATGGTATATGTTTTGAGTCAATCCGAGGTTGTGCAAAGTATGAGTTGTTGTGGGGCCCACAGGACTTAAATGGTAACTTTTGGATAACGGGTGTCGTTGGCCTTGTTTCGGTGTTGACAGGGTATAGGACAGAGTTTTAGATTATGTTGGACGAGATTTAGCCGCTTTAGACCCCGGGTTGGTCCTAGGGGCATTTTCGTCATTTTCAAGCAAAATCTTTGAAATGCATAAAGTTGAGGTTGGTCTTAGGTGAAATAGAGTGAAGACTGCTCAATAATAATTTGGATTTGAATTTGTTCAGGAATTGGATCCAAAGTGTAGATTCGACAATTCCGAGAACTTCCGAAGGGTAAATTTGGTACTTTAGCTAGCTGGACTTGAGGTAGGGTTTCCTGATTTCCTGATGATTGGGCTATGTCACTTTTAATCTTGGTGCTTATATATAGTACTATAAATATGAATATTATTGTGGATTTGCTTGGTGAATATTATTTGATATTATGTGAATATTATTATTTATGTTTCTTCGTGGATATTATTTGACGTTGGGTGAATATTATTATTCAAGTAATTAAATCTGAAATATTATTGTTATTATATATGTTATTATTCTGTAGAGATAAATGATGTTTGCCATTACATATGCATCATAAATACAGTGGTGTTTGGGGTGTGTGTGTGTCATTTGAGGTATATCTAAGGGGTGGGAGAAGACCTTAGATATATCTGAGTAAAAAAATGTGGAATATATTCAGGTGATGTGATTAGGACTTGAATATATTGAGGTGATGGGAGCAGGGCCTCTAATGAAAAGTGAAAGTTGAGAAATTCGTAAATAAAATTAAAATGGGTTAAGGGACGGATGGGCGCTAGTTCATATTTTAGGGTATTCGGAGCAACAATGGTAAAACGCATGGTATGGGACATGCAGACTTGTTGTCCTAAGGTATGAATTAGTGGGATTAGAAGGGAGTGAGTTCATGGCATCACCGCATATACAAATTTATTTATTTGGTCTGATTGCATAACTTATATATCTTGTGTTGTTTGATGCATGACACTTTGATTAACTGTGATAATTGACCTTGAAGGGTTTGATTGTACTCTACTGGGCATTAGAGTGCTCATACCCTAATAGATTGTGCAGGATTCAAGGCGAAGTTTGAGGAAGGGGGTTTCAACCAGGCTATTAGGCTTTTGTTGTTGATTTTTGTAATTAATATTTGTAAGTAGTCAACCGTTTGATAAAAATCTTAGTGAACTATGAGCTACTACGACTCTGATTTTGTATTGTTAAGTAAATTTGTAATATTTGTGACTCTATTTCTCATCATATCATGGTTGTATGATTTTATTCTTATGACTATGGTATGACTCACACCATGATTCGAGAATATTCCTTATTTTCGAATTGAGTTGTGACATAACAATACATAGTTATATTATATTTTATATTACTTAAAAAATAAATAAATCACTTATCAGGTAGGGTTCGAGAACGAGAATAAGAATACCATCCGCATTTGCCCTACCTCGATTTTCATAATTCGGGGATCCCCATACTAATTCTTGGTTTTCCCGTGAAATCTCTCCCCCTCATGCTGGGGACCCAACCCGACAGAGATTTGTGCCATCCCTATCAGGAGCTTGAGTAACTATACTTAACCTTTAAAGCTACAAATCCCTTGCTGAGTCAATTTAAATCAATGACACGCTTAGTTTGGAGCCTATTAGCTAAGTAAACTATTCAAAGGAATGGGAGCTTTGAGATTAAATATTAAGTTTCATAGTCTTTTTATTTTAAATATTAAATTTCCTAGTGTAATCCTAATTAATTAATTAATTAATTAATTAACACCAATCACAGTAATATAATAGGAACTACTTCTATTAATCTAACCAATAGAATTTTCTGAAATAATATTCACTAAACCATTTTAATAGCAAATAATTCCAGTAACATATATGCCATATCATGTGGGCCACATAGAATATTATAAAAATATTCTTACATTCTCCCATTTGACCCATATGATAAATTTGCTTTATAGTTCAATAAATGAACATTAAACGCGCAATTCATTCAGAATAATCCTTACTTTCATGTGGTCAACATATAGATTTGTAGCTATGTAGCTTCTCACGATTTCTGATTGGTCTCTGTGAGTGATTTCCAGCTCAAGGGTGTTCTCCATGTTTTAGTTGGCTCAGTTCAATCTGCTCTTATCCCATGCATTTTATAGAGCTTGTGGAATTTATATGCCATAGAGAGAACGATTGAGTGTGAAGGGGAGAAGAATGCTTGTTTGGTAATTGTGTTTTGTTCCTTTATTTTTTTCTCATGAAAGTTAACATTTGTGTTCAGTTAAGTGATTATAAAGGCTTTGTAAACCCATTAAATTTCCAATTGGGGACAATGGAACAATGCACATTTCAACTAAAAGCCCAACAATTTCCACATATTCAGTCATCTATGTCTTATAATGTGAATGTGCCAACTTGCCAATAAAAAACGGCCTTAATTTGCAGATCAGTGGTCTCAAGTTTGAACCCTCATGACATCATGGTAGTGTGTGTGTGTGAGAAATCCTCTTCCCCTTATAATTCTCACTATCAATAGTATTTAAAAAAAATGTTAATGCGTGTATCTGGTATGAAGTTTGGATTCATCCGACCCAAAACAAGTTATCAATAATAACTTGGAACGTAGAAATTCACCCAAACCAATTGAAGCTTCCAGTTCATCTTGTGGCCGAAGGATAGTCTGTTCAAATCAAGGAGATTTAACTAACCTATTGGCCCATTCTAAAGATAGTAATGAGTATTGCGGCGGGACTATAATGCGGAGATTTTGTGCGGAGGTTACTTACGGAGACTACTTTTTGGCCCGTTAGATTGATCAAAAGGCTAATATTAATATCCTCTTTATGCTACAATCGGGTTAAAATTACCCATCACAAAAACTACAACCCGGAACTTCTCTCTCATCTCTCTCATCTCTCTCCTTTTGCAAGGTCAACACTGCTGGTTGTCAGAGTACTGGAATTATTAGTGCTGGTGGTTTATTACGCAGCTGGTGCTTGGCTTAAGGGATTTTCTGTGAAAACCCAACAGTCACCACCCATCCCCCTCTTCTTCCGGCGAAAACCCAACAGTCACAACCATCGCACTCAAACCCAACCCACCACAACCTACGCCATATCCAAGTTTTGGAGAGAGAGAGAGAGAGAGAGAGAGAGAGAGAGAGAGAGAAAGCATCTGGGTTTTTTTTTCTTTTTGGATAAGATCTGAGTATTGTTTAGATTTCATGTTTTTTCTTGGTTTAATGTCACAGTTAGCATTTTGATTTTGATTTGGGGGTACTCTGTTTCTGTGTTCATCTGTGCAGTGGGGCTCTATTTGTTATAGATCTCTGGTTCCTCTGTCAAATTTTATAGAAAAACTGGGTTATTGAGAACGTTCTGTTGTATATATATATATATATATATATATATATATATATATATATATATATGTATAGAGAGAGAGAGAGAGAGAGAGAGAGAGAGAGAGAGAGAATGGTTGGGGATGGGTTGGCTTCGCTGGTTTTTTTTTCTAAGTTGGCTGGCGTTTTGGGGCTGGAAAAAGGGAGAGAGAGCTGGGTGTGGGGTGGGATGGTCGTGGTGGAGGCGTGGCTAGCAGGCTAGGGTAGTTAGAATCGAGGGGAGGTAGTGGGCTGCGCTGGGATGAATGAATTTCCTCCCTTTTTTTTTTCTTTTCTAATATGTCTTTTATTTTATTTTTTACAGATTCTGATTTTCCACCAAATTTTACAAAAGAAATGTTCATGTACATTCCCACAGATTTCAGATTAATTATCATACCCACTTTCTCTATTTTGATTTTTCCCTCATAATTCTTTTTTTTTTAATGAAATTTGAAAAAGCATTCTTTCTGGGTTTGGGTCTTAGCCATATTTGTATTGTTTTCTTTTGGTGGGACAAGATAATATTCCAAGAGATGCATATTGAGCCAGTACAAGTTGATCTGGAAGATTTCTGAAGGCATAAGAAGTAAGAGCACAAGCATCATGTGGTTCAATTTGGGTTGGGTGTACTGATAAGAGTATGGCTGTCTGGGGTAGGGGGTTGGGAGGGGGCTGGGGTTGTGATTTAAAAGAAGAAAGAAAAAGGGATGGGGCGGGTTCACTTGTTTTTCCTTTCTTTGGGGTTGTTGGTGCCCTGGCTTGGAAAAGGTAGAGAGAGCGAGCAGGGGTTTGGGTGGGCGAAGGGTGAAGGGGAGAAAGAGAGAGAGAGAGTTGTAGGGTTTTTTAAGAATAATCTTTTAGCAAATACAATTTTTTTAAATTTAAATTATGTTTAAAATATATATTTTTCATTTAAACCCACGTGACATTGCAAAATAATAGTCATTTAAGATAAAAGCAATATAATAATAAAATAAAATGTTGGTACAGAGGATATAATAATAATTTAGGGTAAAAGGAAATAAAAAACAATTTAGGGTAAAAACTAATATAATAATAATTTAGGGTAGATAATAATAGTTTATGATAAAGGAATATAATAATAATTTAGGGTAAAATGCAATATAATAATAATTTAGGGTAAATAACAAAATAATAATAATTTAAGATTAATAATAATATAATAATAATTCAAGATTCGAACAATATAATAATAATTTAGGGTAAATAATAATATAATAATAATGAAATGTGGCGCAATCGTAGGACGCCACCTGTCGAAAACAATGACATCTCTCCTTTCTGGGACTGCCACATGTGATTCCTCATAATTTAATATTACTTTTTTGGGATTTAACTTCTAAAATTCATAATAAATAAATTAAAAATCTAAAAAATACACCAGAAAAGTCCTATGAACTCCTTGTGGCATTCTCTATGCCCTCAAGCTCTAAAAATATAACTTCCACTTATAAAAATATAAATTGATGACAAAAACTCAACTTTGTTTCTAAACAATCTAAAACACTAGTTGATGTTTCATAATATAACACTTAAGTTATTTGATCAAACGATTACTGTAAACTCCAATATGTTAAATCATGATTTTGGACCTCCATAATTGAGGATGATGTCGTGAGGAGTTTGTAGCAATTTTCGATGTATTTTTATGATTTTTAATTTATTTATTATGTATTTTAAAAGTTAAATACTAGAAAAATAATATTAAAGGGTATAGACCAATCGTAGGTTGCCACTTGTTGGGAGAAACACTGACGGAGCCACCTTCAGCTACTGCCATGTGTCGCTCAGTATGATTTAATATTATTTATCTTGAATTTAACTTCTAAAATTCATAAAAAATTTATTAAAAATTCAAAAAATACACCGAAAATTCCTAGTAACTCTTTGTGACATTCTTTGCACCTTCAAGCTCTAAAAGTATCATTTTTAAATTATAAAAATATAAAATGATAACGAAAACTCAAATTTGTTTCTAAACAATGTAAAAATATTAATTGATTTTCTATAACTTAACACTCATGTCCTTTGATCCAACAATTACCTTAAACTCATATATGTGAAATCATGATTTTGGACCTCCTTAATTGAGGATGATGTCGTGAGGAGATTGTATCAATTTTAGGTGTATTTTTTTTATTTTTAATTATTTTAAAATAATTTTTAAAGATAAACTTCAAAAAAGTAATCAAAATGATATGTGGTGCAATCGGAGGATGCCACCTCTTGGACACCTTCAACGCTGCCACTTGTCGACCTATACCATTTAATAGTATTTTTCTTGGATTTAATTTCTGAAATTCATAATAAATAAATTAAAAATCCAAAAAATACACCGAAAATTCCTATGAACTTCTTGTGACATTATCTACGTCATCAAGCTATAAAAATATAATTTTTATTTATAAAAGTGTCAAGTGATAACAAAAACTCAACTTTATTTCCAAGTAATTGAAAACACTAGTTGATGTCCTATAACATAATACTCATGTTCTTTAATCCAACGATAACCTTAAACTCAAATATGTGAATCATGATTTTTGACCTCCATAATCAAGGATGATGTCTTGAGTAGTTTTTAGCAATTTTTAGTGTATTTTTCTGATTTGTAATTATTTTTTAAAGAATTTTTAAATATAAAATTGGAAAAAGTAATCAAAATGACATGTGGAGCAATCGTGGTACGCCACCTGTTGGAAGCACTGAGGGCGCCACCTTCAGCTGCTGCCACATGTTGCCTTATACTATTTAATATTATTTTTCTTAGATTTTACTTATAAAATTCATAATTAATTAATTAAAAATTCAAAAAATACACCGAATATTCCTAAAAACTCCTTGTGACATTCTCTACACCCTCAAACTATAAAAGTAAAATTTTCACTTATAAAAATGTAAAGTGATAATGTAAACTCAAATTTGTTTCTAAACAATATAAAACACTAGTTGATGTTTTGTAACTTAACACTCATGTTCTTTGATTCAACAACTACCTTGAACTCAAATATGTGAAAACTCTTGAAACAATAGTAATAAATAGTATGAAAATCAGAAAAATGCCCCGAAAATTGCTCCGGCCTTCTTGTAATGTTATAAAACTTAGGGAAGCTATAAATCACCCATTTCATAATGAAAAAATTCAAACGCCTTTTGATAACTCATTTTCCTCTCAACCATAGCTATATATACTTTTTAACTTCAACTTCAATAACCTACATCAACAAGCATCTCCTGTGAAAGTTCGGAATTTTTTGATAACTCACTTTCCTTTCAACCGTAAAAATATATTTTGCAATAACCAATATTATAAGTATATTTCCTTAATATTCATTATCTAATTTTTAATAACACAAATATTAGTTTCCTTTCATATATAAGATTGTAAAAGTATCTGTTTTGTTATAACAATCTACATATATAATAATTCGACAACGTGTAGGCTCATGTGGGAACTTCTTTTTGCAAACCTCTTCTTGCGGCTCCATCTCAGCCATTTAAGTAATCTCAACGGCTGGGAAGAAAAAGTAAGCTCACACTAGAACTGGGTATGCTGCAGTTTCTCCTTCCTTATCGCGCCTTTTTTTTCCTTCCTTCCGCCATTTAATTCATTTTTAAATTTTAACTACAAACCCCAAATCTGATAACCCAAATACCCAAAAACTTGTTTTAATTTGTTGAAAATCTCAGAACTGCAGTCACAGTCGCTCCTCCTCTCTTCGCTTACCCAGGCTCAATCTTCACTAGAATCTCGTGGTCGTCACTGTGTGACAAGTAAACCCTTTTATTCCTCTCCATATTCTAACTGGATGCTCTTGGTTATCACTCTGATTTGTGGCTCCTCCCAGATGAAGACGATCGTCCACAATCGACAGCCCCTAATCCCAACGGATCGGAACTCAAGCGACTTTGAAATCATGCGACGAGCAAACCCGACCTTCCTACATATGAAGAATCGGAATAATCGATCTTAGGCTTCAACGACGAGGTCAACGTGTTCCGCTTCTTTGAGGCAAAGTGCACCATCGACGACTGTAAATGCCCGCAGTCAAACTAGTGAAACAAGCGGCCCTCGAAACGGCGAAACCCAAACAAGGTCGTCGCAGGAGAGTAGGCATCTCAATCCCCAATGTTTGGGCGATTGAGAATCTCACTTCTCAATCTCTTCTAGGAAGTGAGAGACGACGAAGGCATACCTGGAACTAATTGCAATTGCTACAGGTATGCCTTATTAAAAGCCCTTTTAGCACTTGAAATTTGGTAGATAATCAGCCGTGTTGCTTTATATTATCATTTCCATCTTTGTCGACCAACAAAATGACGTATGTACTAGAGGGGTAGATGTTTGTCTAGTCTTAGCTTTCTCGAGAGCCATAACATCCCAGTGAAAATGTACTCAATTGAAAAAACAACTGACATATTAATCTGGGTGTTTTTGTGTAATAAGACATAATTATTAGTTGTGTTTTGGTTTCAAACTTCCTATGACAGTGATAAACTATTGACAGCAGTGATGGGTTGTTGATAAACTATTGATGGGTGACTGATACTATATTGGTGGACTATTGATAAATTATTCACTAGTTATTGATAAATTATTGAGGGGTGGTTGATATATTCCTTATGTCGCTTTTTGTGCATATGTTGCTTTTTGTGCAGTGTTTGGAAACTGATATTAGTAATATGCTAAATCACAATGTAATCAAATACAGAAAGGGAAAAAATAAAGAAATTGCTTAAACATATTTTTGGTACTGCTGCATTTTCTGTTGAATATTCCTCTAAATGTTAAATTGGGACTGTTTTGTTTCTTTTTGGGTTTAATATTGGAATTTTAGCAGCTTGATTTTATTTTTATTGTGTTCATTTAATTTGTGCAGGCCCTTGTTTAAAGCTTTGGTTGCCTTGTGTTCAGAATCACAATGTTGCAACATCACTTGTTTGCCACAAAAATATGTTTCGTAAACACTTCAAAAGGATTCACTATAGCTTCAACATCGCTTTACTAAAGCTTCCTAAAATTTATTTTATTTTTACTAAGAAGTCTTAATTACTATTTATGGAAATTTGAGTTTGGGAAATTTGAAGTAATAATTGAAGGAAGTGAATCATTTATATTCATTCTACTAATGTCACGCTGCCAAAACAAGTTTTATAAAAGTGTCTGAATGAATTCACTAGAGCGTCATTGGTGCATCATTTTGGGTAATAGAAGAAAATATTAGCATATTGCATAATTTGTAAAGCTCCAAACATGTCATTTTGACTTTTGTCAAAATATGTTTCATAAAAGCATCACAAACGTTTCATTAGGGCTTCAATACTTATTCAAATATGAGAAATTGAATAAGAAAATTTGTACAAAAGAATGCAGGCTATGCAAAAGTCCAGTGCAGAACCAAAATATTATCATAATTTTAGATTCTATAAAAGGGAAGGAAATTGCATTGAAATGGAAAAACTTCCAACTTTGAAGGCAAGGAAATATGCTGAAAGAGTTGTGAGTATTGAAACAGATGATGTAATATAATCATTCAACGTTGTCATCTTTGCCAAACCAAAAGGCAAGCTAAAAACCTTGCACCTGACCATCGTACCACCACCACGCATCTATCCAATTGTTTATTTGTTTTGACATCAAAATTGATTTAAAGCATAAAATATGAAGTAATTATCACAAGGAGTTCGTATGATTTTTTTTGTGAATTATTATGATTTTTGGAAGTTAAAGCATTGTAAAATAGTAATAAATGAAATATAATGACACATGACAGCGTTTCATAGGTGTGTCATTAGAGTTTCCGATAGGTGTCAGTATCGCGTAAAGCGCCACACGTCATTAGAGCTTCATTCTTGTGTCTTTACCTTTAAAAATTCACAAAAAATGAATACAAAATCCAAAAAATGTACCAAAAGCAATAAGGGGTGGAGGTAATGGATGTTATGGTGGTCATCCACATTCCATAGATTTATAACAAGAAGGAGTTTTTAGAAATTTTTGGTACATTTTTTGGCTTTTGTATTCATTTTTTGTGAATTTTTTAAGGTAAAGACACAAGAATGAAGCTCTAATGACACGTGGCGCATTACACGGTACTGACACCTGTCTGAAACTCTGATGACACACCTATGAGGGTCAGATTCTAGTACAACAGAGTACAATAGATTCACTTAGAATTGCTTTTTCTGAGCCATTAGATTAAATCCAACGGTGTTCTCACATAGAGGTTCTCAAAAACAAGTCCCCACCAGAGAATAGCCCAATTGGACAATGGTTTAAAGTCATCATGGGTGTGTGCGTCTAGATCTTTGAACACGTCAAAGGTGTTCAATGAGTTGTGAATATGACGCTGCATGGGGAATCAGTAAAGTATCTCTATCATGTCCAATCACATGAAATGATGGCGTACTTTTTCTGAAAAAACTCACACATCAGTCATAAGCATTTTAAAATATTACTGAATATTTTTCCTTGTCTATATGAGTGATTATATCTTCACTCTAATTTTTTTTTTTCTCAGTATATGTTTACTTTGAGGAATTCCACAAACATATAGTATAAAGAAAGATAACAAAAGTAGTAGATGAACAAACACAAACAACAACATATAACTAGTACAAAATAATCTCATAACCTTGTCACAAAATATCATGTATCCTTCAGATAGCAATGTTTACAAAATCGTGGACTATTGGAGTTTTTGTATTGCCAATGTATAGTCTCCTATTGCTCTAGTATTGGCACTATATAGCCTTCAATTGCCTTCATTTTGCCACTGCATTGCCCCCAATTGCCTTTATATTGCCACTGTATTACCCCCAATTGCCTTTGTATTACCATAAAAGGCAATAAATGGCTATACAACGACAATGAACAATCAATACACAGTTAATAAGCTTGCAATAACAAGCAATAGACAGATAATATACACACAATATACATGCAATATACACCAAATGTATATCTTTTCTCAAAAAAGGATGTGATAGCCTTACATGTGCACCGTCAAAATTAAGAGTTGATAGGTCCAACTCTCATAAAAAACAGCCAAATTGATGAAGGTTCTCAATGACAACAATCTTCCATAAGCCAAAAATCTGGGTCCAACTGTCATTAAAAAAAAAGAGTCAAATATCTCAAGAGAGAGATTATTGAAAGGAAAGAAAAATCCTAAAACACCTAACATCAGAAAAATACAAAGGCAAAAGAAAGCAAGAAAGCAAGGCTCCAATAAATTAACACCACCAATTGAGAAACAAAAAAACTTCAGAGAAAACCAAAACCAATCAAGGAAAAAACACAAAAGCTGATACAAAACGAAACAACACAAAAGAATAAGATTTCTTACTATTGAATCATATTTCAAAATGCTCACCAATATTGACGGAAAATGAGCTTCGTATAGTAGAAACATAAATCACTTGGTAGGTCCGTGCATGCTATCAAATTCATCGAATAACGGGTCACTAAGATTGATCGGAGTTGATTCTTCATTGTCTGACGGGGATGTCCTGCATAAACACCAAGCATAATATTACAATAAAATAAACCACTTGTAACTTTAGCTATTATTTATAAACATTTGTACAATCTTACGGTGTGTTCGCCATTCTTGGACATCGTCTTATATCATGACTAGTTTGTCCACACTGCTGACAATGTCGGATCCCTCGCTCCATTCCTTTTTCCTTTGCTCCTTTTACTCGTTTCGAGCTTCCTTTGTGTGTTACTCTCTTAGGGTCCTTCAAATATCGTGTTTGGGAGCTGGACCCTCCAACTTTGCTTGGACTGACCCCATCATTCAATAACTTCAATGTCACCCGCGTATCATTTAGATTGTTCGACAATAGCTCACAACCTTCTTTGGACATTAAAGCATGCTCAATTACATCTGAAGCAAGTATGGACATTCTACTTCGCTTTATTAGGAGAGAACTGTTCTCACAATCTTTAATTTCATTGCCATTTGAATCTGACACAAATCCAGATTTTGCAGTTTTCTTCCATCTATTCAAAATGTATTTATTGGGCAGATATTCAATTTGCTCTCTTTTTAACAATGCCAGCGCATGGCAGCAAAGAATCCCAATAAATTCAAATCCTTTACAGCTACACGACCATTGATCGAAATATTTATCATATACAACTTCTGTCACTCTTGTTTTCCCCCTTTTCCTTTCACTCACTTTATAGATAGCTTTGGAAGCATCATCCATTTTCAGTTCCATGAAACACGGTAAACTTTGCATTAGCTCCTGTTCAAACTTTTGGAACATTGCCTTTGTGTATATTTCAGCCATTTGTTTATCCATTGTCATTAATAGAGCACATTGAGGCTTTTCAAATGCATCAATGTGATCAGCAAGTAACTCATTTTGACGTTGATGGGAAAGTGCCCTTTGAAATCGTGTTATGAAATCCATTAATGAATTTCTCCTTGATATATATTGCTTGAAAAATGCATGAGAGCCTTCTGCTCTTTGACTGCTTGACATTCCAGCCGCAAAAACATGTTTTACATAGGCTGGAACCCATGATTTTCGCAAATCAAAAACTGAACTTAGCCATGGATGGTCAGTCAAACCAGATTTTGTAACGATTGCATGCCACTTTTCTTCAAATTCATCTATATTGTCAATCTCCCAAATGGTTTCCTTAAACTCTTTCCAATATTCCTCATAAGCAATCCGTGGTAGTTTATCAGAGAACTTGGTTGTGATGTGCCATATGCAAAGTCGATGAAATGTAGTGGGGAATACTTCAAAAATCGCTCTAGCCATAGCTGCATCTTGATCTGTAATGATCATTTTTGGCTCACCACCTGGCATGGCTTTTTTAAACTCCTCAAACATCCAAATAAATGACTCAGTCGTTTCCTTACTTAAAAATGCACAAGCTAAAACAATTGTCTGACCATGGTTATTAACCCCCAACATTGGTGCAAATGGCAAGCCATATCGGTTCGTGTTGAATGTGGTATCGAGCACGACAACATCTCCATAAAACCCGTATGCTCGTCTAGAAGTTGCATCTGCCCAAAAGCATCGAGTAAGCCTGTCATTGGAATCTCCCTCAATCTTGAAATAAAATGATCTATTGTTTTTCTGTTCAGCTAAAAAATACTCAGTCACCAGTTCAACATCATGGTTCTTCATTAGGCTACTCTCATAATATTCAAAGTTGTAAATATCCTTTTTGGTAAAACCAATTTTCTCCATTCCTCCAGATTGCACCTCCAAAATACTCATCTTTTTATGAGTAGGTATATCAGCTGAACCGAGTTGTTTTGTGAGTAGCTTTGCAGGTTCTGAAATATGACGGTGTGATCTCATAAAATGCACTCTTTCTGGGGGTGTCATCGTATGATTGTGTCCCTCTACAACGAGAGAGAAAGCATACTGTTTGCACCCAGAAACCTTCACAACAACAACCCTAGCCTTGCAACCACATCTACTTACCCCTCGGTGTCTTTTTATCACCCTAGGCTCTTCTTTTTTAAACACACCTTGTTTGCAACATACAAATTCTTTTCTTAGAATTTCTTTACTGTATTTTTCCCTCCCGCTGGAATGGCGTCGAATACTAAAGCCAGCCAATAACGCATATCTATTGTAGAAATCATAAACGGAATCAAGTGAATCGAACTTCATCCCAACTTTTGGTCTTTCCTCGTTTCTGACTTCAGGTATGTAAATCATTTCATCAACGATTACACAATCATCATTCTCCTCTGAGTCCCCAACCATTTTACTCACATAGATTATTGATACCTTCCATAACATTTGAATCAAACATTTCAGAAATAGTTAAAACAAAACAAAATAATTATGAAAGCAATTTAAATTTTGTACCATCATCAGTTGAAAACAAAGACATTTATAATGAATTTTTTAAAAAAAACTTACCAGCAACAAATCCAAGAATTTGAATGCAACTCCCCTATGTTATGGAGCAAAATTGATCCTTGCGTTTTTTGCTCTCCTTTTATTGTCTCCTCCATGTTGATTCAATCAAACTTTTCCATAAGAGCACATATAGAAAATTAAGATGCAAACTTGTGTCAACCTGTAGCAGATTATCAATTATTAAAAAGCCATAAAATAAATTGAGGTAAGACAAACCCAAGATATTTTTAGAGAACTTGTTTTTACTGTATGTATGCAAGACCCATAAAGATCACCATTAGATTAACGTGTTGTTATTTTAATTATTTATTAATTATTGATTCAACAAAGCTTAAAGCCAATATACTAAAGACATCATAATAAAACCCAAAGCAGTAAGGGGTTAAACGCAAGAAAGAATATTTATGTATGGAAATAAAATAAAACTGTAAAAATCAATTTTTCAAATGAAATATAAATACAAAAGAGAACAAAAAATAATAATAATTACAAGAAATTGGAAAACATTAAAAGCAAAATTAGTGAAACAAAGAAACAAAGAGAAGTGGTTTTGGAGTGTTTGACTTACCATCGCAGTTGGAGTTGAAGAAGAGTACTGCAAGTTATTGAAAACTTGGGTTTTACTTGTTCAGAAACGGAGGCTCTTTCAACATATCATGTTTCTCTTTTTCTTCTTTTCTCTCTACTATGAAGATCTTGCAAATAATTTTTGTGATAGAAAGACAAAATAAGAGAGCTCTCAAGTTATAGTTGTTGTAATGGGTAATGATGAACCATTTTCTGCAACATTAATGACAGGGGTTTAACAAAACAGAATATTTTTTGAATAAAAGAGTTTGCAATAAGGCTGAAAAATCACATACCAGTGAAAGAATTGAGCTGTGGGCTTCAACCCTTGTTCCTCCTCCTTCAGCAACGTCCTCCACAGCTGAGTGTCTTCGTTTTTTTTTCTTTTTGGAATAGCAAATTCGATTTCTGGAAGTTGGAAAGGGGCAACTCTTGTTTGTCTCCAGAGGAAGTTTCAGACCTAAGACTTTTGACCTCTATTTCAAATAAAAGAGGAGAGATGAGATAGAAGTTCTGGGTTGCTCATTTTGTGATGGGTAATTTTAACCCGGTTGTAACAAAACTTCCTACTTAAATCTAAACCGTTCATTTGAAATTGACGGTTGTTATCATTCCGCACATAACCTCCTCATATTAGCCTCTGCATTCTAGCAGCTCCCTGAGTATTGATACCCAGGCCCTACGTTATCAAACCTTACCAAAACTAGTGGACTCTACACTCGTCTGGCCCATCACTGTAACTAGAGAAAGACTAATGGCACCAAAAAGGGTTTTTTGACCGAAATGGTCCCCCAATTATTGCTCGAGTTTTATTTTGATCCACAAACTAAATTTTTCATTTCAATAGTCCTCCAACTCTTCATTTAGTATCAAAACAGTTCTACTGTCAAAGTCTATCAATTGTTCCGTGAAATGAAGGGGCAAACCTATCTTTTTCGGGCAAAACCATCTGAAGAAAGAAAGAAACTAAAGAAAAAAAATAAAAAGAAACTGCACCAAGATACCACCCCCTCCCTCCCCCTCCCTCTACCTTTCTATTCTCTATGATTCCTTTCCTCTCATTTAAAATAAAATAAAAAGTTTTATGGTGGGAATGGGATTTGGTTGTTGGGGTGGGGTCTGTGCAGCCCACCTCCTTGTCCCCTCTTTCTTCGTCTTCTTGAAGTTAGTTATGTAAGATCAATCCTAGTAATCCTAGTTATCCCAATAATCCGAAGCTTTGAGGTACCTAGGACTAGAAGAGAGATTTTATATGAGGCAAGGCCATTAAAACCAGAATGGATACCAAAATCAAATATATGGATCCTTATTTCTTTCTCAGCTACATTCGTTACTGTCTCATTTGAGAAGAAAGATAGCTTCTTAAATGGACATCTGGCAAGATAAAGATGGTTACCCTTCTCTCATTTTCAAAATCAAGATTTGTAGCCATGGGAGGTGGCTCTGGGAGGGAATAGAGAGCAGAGAGAAGAGAGAGAGAGAGAGAGAGAGAGATTGTTTTGCCCCTCGATTTCACGAAACAATTGACAGACTTTGACGGTTGGCCCATTTTGATACTAAATGGAGAGTTGAAGGACTATTGAAATGAAAAAAGTTGGTGGACCAAAATGAAATTCGAGCAATAATTAAGGGACTATGTTAGTATGAAAATTGTGTTGTCATTTCCTAGACTCTAGCATAGTTTGAAAACTAGTGTGTGAAGAATTGTTACTGGACGTTTTGGCACAACTTGTTCAACCCCATACTTCCGAGGCATGACTTGACCGATATGAGGAAATTGATTTTAGGTAAATCATGACATAATCATGCATTCATTATAGGATTCCTAGTTGGAGTTATTTTCACTCAAGTATTTTTAATAGGATTAGATTTTATCTCTTGAGATTACTTTCCTAATTAGACTCTATTTTGATTTAAGTTAAAATATTATTTTTCATCCTTGACTTGAAAGGCACATTTTATTAATACCAAATTGGTCTCTTTGATAAAGATTGTTATCTTGAATAACAATCCTTGCATAAGCTGACGAATTGAATAGTATTAGTGGTCTCCATGTTTTTTGACGTTTTTCATCTTGTGCCCATATTGAATCACAACTAATAGTCATAGTTGAACAAGTTTAATGTGAGTTCATATTGCAATTTGCATCAAGTTTTGGAGTCTTAGTTGAATAGGTTTGAGAGTCATTGGTGGTCCGTGAGTTTCTCTCTTGAGAGAGAAAACCTATCTTGAATAAAAGGTTAGGTTTTTCCTTTTCAAGTGGGTAGAGCTTTCAACGTATTTTGGTTTTTCAACATATTGAATTTTAAGTAAAAGCTCATGTGCATATTTTTCAGATAAGTCATCAAGTGTTCCTTGTTTACTTATTGATTTATCAAATCCTTTGATCATTCATATGCATGTCGGTGACTCATACGATTGAGGGCACCAAGACCATGGTAGCGGTTTTTCTCCGGTGAGCTTGAATTGATCATGACCAGTATCGGATTCAACATAAGGAGAGTTGGAAGAACTCCGATGAGCTTGAAGCAATCATAATTAGTATTGCGTTCAACATAAGGAGTGTCGAAAGATCATCCCATGACATAAGTTGAGTTACGAAGAAGTCGGTAAACATTATCTAGAATGTGTCTAGGATAAGTGTGTGAGTACTTCTTGTAATCATCGTTTTATAGTGGATTTGTGTTGGACTGAGAAGTCCCGTGGATTTTCCCCAGAGGTGGGGTTTTACCACGTAAAATAATTCTTTGCGTGTTCTTTTATTTTATGTTCAGCACGTTTCAGGATTGATAAGCTATATCAATCCTACTACCAAAGTTTATTTTTTGTTTATTGATTATAATATTAAATTGGCCTATTCACCCCCCTCTAGGCATTTTTAGTCATCCTACAGGTATTTTCAGACTATTTCGGTCAATAACCCAACAAAAAAAAAAGTAATAATTTATTTACTCATCTCTTTCTGATTTTTCTTCTTTTGTTTTTTCAACAAAGAAGAATAAAAATTACAAACAGTATGAGTCGGGATGCAGAAAAGTGACCCAATAAAACCTTACCATAAAACATTAAGAAAAATTTGATCAATACAAAAGAGTAGTAAACATCCATAAAACGAAAGTAAATAAAAACAACTAATAATCCCCCACCATTGCTAAAAATACCAAGAAGGAGCCTCACCATTGCAAAAATATTGGGCACCTAGCATCATCCATTCCCTTGTCTTGCCCGAAAACCCACTTCACCAGCATACAATTGTGTCAGTAGATATCGGTTAGCTTATCCTCCCTGTAAATTAGATTAGATTAAAGTATATGAAAAAAATATGCAACTGTGCCATCAAATATGGTTGGAGATGCATCATGTGATAAATATAGATTAAATATTAATTCAATTTTTTTAATCACAAATGGTTCTTGAGGTTTGTGAAATTATCACACATCAATTTGGTCCTGCTCTTAGGTTTCATCAAAATTTCTGTTAAATTGATGACGTGGCATGCATACCCTACATATTCAATGAGATAATGCCACGTGGATCTAAATAAAAATTATGTTTTTTAAAAATACTTTCACATTTAAAATCTTTAATTTTTATTTTTTAAAAAAAGTTGCAAGTCCCTCTGCAACTTCCCATTCTCTCTCTCTCTCTCCACCAAAATCCATCTCAATAAAATTAAGAACCCCCCCTCATCCTCTCCTGAAGTAGTTTGTTGGATTACAAAATTCACTCCTCCTCTGTCTCTCTCTCTGCCAAAACAAAATTCACTATCAATGGCAACCAAACCAAAGCTTGCGTGCCCGAAACCATTGAAACAATCGCAACCCAAATGAAATTTAAATACAAAAATTAAAACCCATCGAAAAACTTTATATTTTCTATAAAATTTTGACACTGCTAGAAGCAGTCCACAGAGAAATAAGAGTGAGAGGGTGGGGCTGGGCGTAGGTTGCGGGTGAAGATGGGGCCGATCGGGTTGTGGACAAGAAAAAAACAGATGGACAAGGAGAGCAGAGGGGTAGAGAGAACAGAGAGAGAGAGAGGGTAGCGGGGGAGAGAGAAGGGGCAGAGGGGAAGAGAGACGAAGCAGCGCTGCAACTTAAAAAACCAATTTTAAATGTGAAACTACTTTTAAAAAATAATTTTTTGTATTTAAATCCACGTGGCATTATCTTATTGGATGTGTGGACACCATATACATGCCCCATCATCAATTTAACAGAAATTTTGACAGAATTTAACGGCATGGATCAAATTGATGTGTGAGATTTAACATAAAGGATCAACAATGTCAGAACAAAAACCATAAATGACCAAAAATGATAATTTCGTAAACCTCAAAAACTATTTGCGATAAAAAAAACCCATATTAATTAATAATGCAAGAAAAGAAGGATAAGAACAAAAACATAAGAAAAGTAGAGGGCCTCCACCCTCCCAAGTGCTTGGGGAAACCATCAACCCAACTTTTGATTTTGCCTGTCTTGACCAATCCCAACCCACTTGCAAACCCACAAGTCCAATACAAAACAAAACACCTTTAATATGTTTATTTAGTTGTACTAATGCATGGTTTGAGAGTGAACACCCCACTTTTCTTTTCTTTTGGGGTGGTGCATTCTCAAGGGCCTATCTTTCTAGTTCCCAATTAGAAAATATAAATGTCATAGGGATTGGAGTGGTCAAAGTTTGTATATCTTTCTCTCCTTTAGCACATTTCTTTATGGATTTGGATTCCAGTCTCTTTCAACCAAATTTTAATTGAAAGGGAAAGCTTGTTAGGTTACAGTCAGCAACCATTTCAGCATTTGCGGCACTTTGTCTCTCTTCTCTGTCTTACTCTCTAAACTCTTGAAAATTTATTTATTAATTTCCTTGCTTTAATTCATCTCTAATTCATTGCAGCCGAGTCGGTGGGTTGCCTTCAATTCTTTATAGTCTCCGAGCATCCGACTGCCCAATCCCCGGCATCTCTCGCTTACTTTTTATTGCTAAACAATACACCATCTGCCACCCTGCACCACTCGTATTTTATTCAATGCATCAGAAACCTAGATCATAGGTTTCGCCCCACACCCACCGTACCATAGGATGATTATTTTCTTGGGTTTTATTTTTCGTATGGAAAAAGATATTGAGAGAGAGGGATTTGATTCGAACATAGTATCCCGTTAGTTTAGTACGGTCTTTCTTTAATATTGAAAAGAGAAGTATTACAAAAAACCAGTACGGATTGGTTGTTTAGTTCTCTCTAATGTGTTAGAATGGGTCTTTCTTTTAAGTTCCTTCAAATTATTATAATAAAAAAGATAAATGGCTGTGAGACGAGTACCAGCATTTCTCTTGTTTCTTGTTAAGCACTTCAAGGGTGTTGATTGAACAGCTTTTATTGAATGATGGTCAAACAAAACAAAAACCATTTTTCTCTTGCACGAAACAAAGACAAATGATGGGTTATTTTAACATATTTTGGGTGCCATACGTAATTCAATACAATGATGTAAACATTTGTTTTTCTATGATTTTTTTATTATTAAAAAAATAAAAAATATTCAAATTTCCAAACAATCACAACAAAAATTCAGGATGATTGAAAATGCAGCCTCACCATCCAAAGTGGAATCACTATTACCATCTAATAAAAATCAGAATGATTGCTGCTGCATAATTAATTACTTAATAGCAAGTTGCTTCGCCAGATAATGCCTGGGTTATAATAATAAATAAACCCTCAACCTAAACACACACCACCACCTTCCCAAAACAATCCCAACAATTACCCACTAAACATCAATCACCATTATCTCAACGGTGCGGAATCGAACTTAGAATATCGGATAATCGCTTGAATTACAAGTTCTTTATCAATCAACACCATAAAAACACCATTACCATTATCTCAACGGTGCGGAACCGAACTTGAGACATCGAGTAACCGCTTGAACTACAAGTCCTTTACCAATCAACACCATAAAGACATCATCACTATTATCTCCACGGAGTGAAATCGAACTTAGGACATCAAGTAAATGCTTGAATTTACAAGTCTTTTATCAATCAACACCATAAAAACATCACATTTTTATGGTTGAGGCTACTGTTCGCACTGAACCGCAAATTTCGAACGAGACCATAAATAAATTTAAAATAAAATCAAAAATACCCAACAAAAAATAAAAATGAATTTCTCCTTTTGTATTCACTAACAAAATTTGTGTCATGTACAATCGTTTGTTTCTTCTGTTTTTTTTCTCTTTCTCAAAAGGGCATGATATGAGTGGTCTTGGTGTCATAACAAGAAATAACCGATTTGGAATTGACCCGAAAAATCTTGAGCAAATCGGCCGACATTTGACGAACAGCCGGCGAGCAATTGCTCTGCATCAACAGCAAGATCTTGGTTAACCCGTTCGCCTTGGCCACCGCCTCCTGCGCGGCCCGCTCCTTGAACAAATAGCACACGCTCCACAGTATCGTCACCGCGTGCTCCGTCGCCGTACCCGATACTTTCAGTAGCCTCTGAACGATTCCCGCCACGCACTTCCCGTCCTCACATATCTTCGCCCTCCCTTCCTTCACCGATGACGCCATTTCGAGCACCTTGAGAACCTTCTCGATCGTCGACGTCGCCGAGTTCGGGTCCCCCAGCAGCTTCGACAGCCACTTCACGGCTCCCAAATGGACCAGCCTCACCTTCACCTTCTTCGGCGTTGACACCGCGACTAGGCACGAAAGACCCGCCTCGATCAGGGTCGGGTCCTTTTCCGGACCAGTCAATTTCAGCAATTCAGATAGCAGGCCGTCTTTCTCTGCGATTAGGAACTTGGCTTCCGCGTTGACCGCAATTGACTCCAAAACCCCAGCCGATGCGATTCGAGCGTCCGCACTCCCTTGTTGGAGGACAACGAGCAGCGTCGCCAGGCAGTCGCGGCCGGTCTTCTTCAACATCCATCTCATCAGCTCCTCGCGCCTTTGGATTTCGTCGTCCAGCAACAAATGGATGAGCCTCACTGCTTGCTCCAGGACGCCGATTTGAGCGCCGTCCACGGCATTGTCACCGCCACCGATAAAGTCGACGAGCAGCGACATGAACCCGTCGCTGCTCGCGAGAAATTTCTGGTTCTCTTCGGACTCTCGCGCGAAGCGAGCAATCGTCGACAGCGAGTCAAGCGAGGAGGCGGAGGAGGGCTCGGTGTCCATGCGCTGGATTAGGTCGCTGACCTGGTCCCTAGCCGGTAACTCGGAAGGGGAAGAAGGCGAGTCCCTGTCGCCTGAGTCGGCCCGGCGGAGGCGGAGTGAGTCGGACCAGATCTGGATGAGGCGGTGCAAGGTGCGATTGGGGACGAAGTCTTTGGTGTGGAGAACTTGCATGGTGGCGGGACACGTGTTGTTGCCGTCGTCGAGCCAGCGCTGGATGCTGGTGCGATCGTAGGTGACGCCGGTGCAGAGGCTAACAGGGGATTTCATGACGTCCAGCGAAATTGGGCACCGGAAGAAACTAGGCACCGCGATGTACAGGTCGTCCCTCACCATCTTCTCTGTGTCTGTGAATTCGGGTGGAGGGAGAGAATGGAAAAAGGGGAGAGAGAGAGAGAGAGAGAGAGAAATCGGAGAAAGAATGGAGAAGACAAAGAGGAGCTATGCGTTTAAAGAAGACAAAACAGAGAAAGGAGAAAAAAGGGAGTAAAAAGAGTCAAAGGTACGCTGACGTCAGGATTTTACTTTTTTCTCTGATTTTAGATTTAATTAATTATAAAAAATATTCTCTCTCCCCCTCTTTGGACTCTGGTCAAATGAGGGGCCATTATTTTATTGAGAGTTCAGTTAGCGGGGGTGTTTGTCTGTATGGCAGTGTGTTTAAGTAATGGAATCTGAAGCCCTGGATGATGGGTGGGAGTGAATGAAGGGCTGGGATTAAATGGAGTACACGTGGGATGGAGTGGATTCTAACTTTTGAATGGGAAAAAAAGCGTATAATGGGGAGGAGAACGTGGGGTGGGGATGTGGGGACCACGCAGCAATGAGCATTGAGGTGGTGTGGTGTGGTGGTGGCCCACAGAGGGGTTCCCTTGGTCGGTTTTAATGGATATTACATCATTTGTACGTTGAGAAATGAGTTTGGATTTGCATTTATTTCTTGAGATTTACGGCGTAGGGTAGCAATTACTTATTACAACTTAACAAGGAAACACGGAGCAACTAGGCTGACCCCTTATTCCTTCTTTTGCTTTGCTTTGCTTTGTGATCCTTCCACTCCAATATTCGTCTTCTACTTCTCCTTTTAATCATTTTTATTTCTCCAAATAAAATTCTCTGCGGATCTTATGTCCAAAGAAACAGCTGCTAATCCATATTATACAACTTACTAAAATCACATGCATATGGGGTGACACCACATTGGAAAAGCGGATCCATCTCTTTTCTCCCTCACAAAGTGCTCCCGGATCGATTTATATAGGAGACAATATTGAGG
This sequence comes from Prunus kanzakura, assembly GCA_020521455.1. Classification (NCBI taxonomy): domain Eukaryota; kingdom Viridiplantae; phylum Streptophyta; class Magnoliopsida; order Rosales; family Rosaceae; genus Prunus; species Prunus kanzakura. The sequence continues at coordinate 2,248,202 of BPUM01000016.1, forward strand.
CAACCCAATATATTAATCTCCCTCCCCTCCCTAGCGAATAACCAAAAAAAAAAAACTACTAAAACCACATAACATGTTTGGTTATGTTATAAAGGCAGAATGCCTTGATTAAATTGGAATAAAATAGTACATTCACAATTTCATTAAATTAAAATAAATAAAGAAAGAAAATACATAAGAACATGTATTGCAATTGTCCATAAAAATACAAGTTGTCATTTGTCAATAAAAACGGGAGACAACTACCTTTAAAACTCACCATTTGAATGTTTTTTAAAAATAGAGCTAACGTCAAAAGACCCCCTAAAGGTTTCAGGTCATTCTCAATATAGTCCCAAGAGTTTCAATTTCATCAATTTACACCCCATGGTTTTCAAATTTGGCTAATTTAAACCTTTCGTTAAATTGAAAATAATGGGATGTAAATTGATGAAATTGAATCTCGGAGGCCCATATTGAAAATGACCCCAAACCTTTAGGGGGTCTTTTTGATGTTAGGCCAAAAATAAAAAAATTCATCACAAAACTCAGTAAAAAAAAACCCAATTGGCACTTATATAACTTGCGCGTAAACATGGTGATGAGAAGTCCTTTTTTTTTAAAAAAAAAAATTTATAGAATAAGAAATGGCTATTATTGATGAACAAAAAAAAGTATAAAGTAACTATGTGCCGAATATGAGTAAATCTTCTTCATTGACCAAATGCAATAACATATTGAATTAATCTGGAAAGAATCACGCACAACTAAAAAATTAGTAAAATCTCCGATTCAGCGACCAAAAGCACATGTACTCAAACATGCAATATAGATCCACCGCACAACGGCAAAAACAACAAATTTGTATCGAAAGCTGAAAGATAAAAAGAAATAAAACATCCAAAATACAAAACAAAACACAACAAACTCCAAAAGAGTTCTTGAAAATTATTATACTAAAACAAACTAGGAGGCAGGATCATTGCTCCACATTCTCCCAAGAAACCAAAAGAGATCCATAAGCGCCGTACCGATTAAACCCAAAATGCTACACTGGCTACACCAAAATCCGACACAACCCGAGATCTTCTCCTCTTCGCAACTCCAAACTATTTCGAAGGTTGACAATTAGAGTCAAATCCTTGTGTACGTGGGCCAAAAGACAGCGACTATATCATGACAACGACATTGTTACATAGATGTTGCTTCCACATCACAGAAAAACACTAAAAAATAAGGATTTTTAGGAAAAAGGGAGGGGAGAGGGGTTACGAAAGGAGGCCACCAACCCCAAAAGAGGGCGATGACTGTGACCTTTTTTTCTTAGGGTTTTCTCAAAGAGCTCTTCCACATCACCTATAATTGGGTCATGTTATATTTACTAATTCATGTGTTATATGATGAGAATTCTATTGCAGTGTAGCTCTTGTTAGTAGGAATAGCTTTGGATTGAACTAATATAGACCCTAAATTAAACCTTAATTTAAATCCTAATTAAAGCCCAAGCTAGCCCTAAATTAAATCCTAAGTTACAACTTAAAAGAAACAGACAAAAATATGAATAACAGATTATCAAATAATATATATTTTTTTTTAAAAGAGAAAAATAAGCAAGACACACGAGAATAAGGATGAAGGGGAAGAGCGAAAGAACAAAAAGCACCAGAAAAGTTTGAAAAGGTTGGGTTGGGCCGGAATAATCTTGAAGTAAAGGAATGTTAACCAAAAGAGTGATGATAATTTTTGAAAGATTTGATGGATTTTTGTGACATAAAGCATTTGTTACCTTTCATTCATAGCTATAGATTCATGGCTAATCATGATATAACCATCAAATCATAGCATTTAAGATCATAATCTAACGGAATCATGTTGAGCAAGGTTCATAATTGTAGACATGTACGCATTATTATACTGCGTGAATGTACACATTTTCTAAAACCGAGTAAGTATTATTAGAGATTATTGAGGGAGCTGGGCAGAAGGTATGTATGCAGTGCAGCTGCTTCCTAGGTCCGACGAATGATTATCTGTTGAAGAAAAGCAATAATAATCATAATAATAAGAATGATGGCACCGAAAGCATCACTACTCAGTAACACAGTTTCTCGTAAAACACTTTCACTCGGCATTTGCATAGATAATGGCAAAACTTTCATCATCTCTATCCACTAACTGATTTCATTTACAGCATAAAAAAAGAAGAACGGACTTTCCTATCTCCATTTCTCTTCTTTTGAGAGACTACAGTGAAACCATACACGGCTAGCATGATAAATTGTTAGACTGCTGATATCTGTTTGAGAGTACTTCTGAAAAAGTTAAAAACGGTTTCTAATAAAAAAAATTGCTTTTGATAAAAAAACGCTTATGAACCCAAGTGTTTCTTACATAGATATTCCCAATCGAACTAATTTTCTTGTAATAAAATAGAATAAAACTTTTTGTTATTGCTTCGGAAAAAAAAAATTCATTTGTGGTAAAAATAAAGTGGTGTAATCGAAAATTAAGTTGAAAAAAGAAGAAGAAAGTGGAGGATAAAAGGATATGACTATTGGGTTTTGTAGTCAATAGTCAAAGTACGTAGATTTGCATGAGAAAGACGTGCGTGGGATTGCAACCAAATGTTGCAAAGGCGTAAGCAATTGACTAACACACACATATATGCATACCTAACAAACAAACACTCTGTGTGGCTGTTGGAAGTCCAATTTGGTGTATCTGCGCATCTGTACCGCACGGCAATGCTTACCATTTCAAAGTCAAATTTAGGAAACAGTCGACGACTTCTCAACCTCCAATCAAAGACTTGGACTCAAGAGCACATATATGGAATATGGTGGTTATAGTTTCAAAATTTGCTTCCTTTGGAAGTAAAGTATACCCTAACAATTCCATTACGCAGCTTTTTAAAAAAATATTTTTGCTCATCACTTTAATTCAAGTGTACTCCCGTTATATTTTTCGACACTTGACACGTGTCCATTGGCATAATCATAGTTAACTCTATACTTTGTATTTATAGAACCATGGTTATGTTAATAGACACATGTCAAGTGTTGAGAATGGTAATGAGGGTATACATTGGGTTAAAGTGGTGAGCAAAAATGATCCCCTTCTTTTTCGTGTGCTTCAATTAATTCATTAATTCTTTCTATTTTCTATTTTTTTGTGTTTTCGAAATGGGGTTTTACAGTTGGAAATATTTTTGCTCACCACTTTAACCCAAAATGTATGCTCACCACTCTTCTTAATGCATGACACGTGTCTATAGGCCTAACAATGGTTAACTTTTTACTTTGATTTATGCAACCATAGTTATGTTTATGGACCCGTGTCAAGTGTTGAGAAGGATGGTGAACATACACCTTAAATTAAAGTGGTGAGTAAAAATGCTCCATTTTGCAATTAGGTCTCTAATCTAACCACAATCTCTTTTACACCTTATATATATATTTTCTTTCTTTTTGCCTTTTTTCCTTTTATCTTCTTTTGCAATAACTTCGATCAACATAGCATAAAAGAAAAACCTCGATTAACTGTGCGAAATAAGGGTGGAAAGTTCAAGTTATCCTACAATTCAAAGAGATGATATTAACTTTTTGACAAAAAAGAAAAGAAAAAAAGAGATGATATTAACTATGCTATTTAATATATTTAACCCATACTCTGAAAATTTGTCCGATTATGGAGAAAAATTACATCCGTTTTGATGGAATGCATATGATTCCCTTTGAATTGATTCCATATAAACATTTTACTTTTCTAAGTCTCCATCCTTCGTGTTGAAACTTTTTAGAGACTTAGAGTTAGGCTTTGGCTTTTTCATTTTAATTTTTTTTATTTTTTATTTATAAATACAAGTCATAGTCTAAACTACAAAGGGATAGGAGTTTCTCACACACACTACCAAGACAGTGGCTATAGAGTATGAGGCGCAAGGTTTTCACAAAGGAGAAGACCTTACCTAATTTCTTTTGCTAGAGCGACACCATTCTCTTTCTCTGATGTCTTTTAATGAAACTCATCGTTTCATTTAAGTTGAAGTTCTCCAAAAGCAAGAGGTGCGTTTTGGTTGTAAAGCCCAAAAAGATGAGCCCTCAATAACTTAAACATATGCGTAAGTTTTTGTTTGGTCTAGATGAAAGATTATGAAATTCCCATATTAATTGAATGCGTCAAGCTAGGGAGACCACATTTTATATACCCACTTAAGAACATATCCTTTTTTGTTGTTGTTGTAAAACTTAATAACATATCTAAGTAAGTAAATTTAGCTTAACTCCTTCAAAGTCATTTTTCTTCAACTACAACCCATCTTTTTATTTTTGTTTGAATAAAATCCTGTTTTTTCTAAATAAAATCTGATGACTAGGATCCAACTCGTCAAGTTACCTAATTAAGTGCAAAATCGAATTTATTGTACTTTATCGATTCCTAAAATCCCCCAACTAAGCATTATTGTATTTTGTATATTAATGTAGGAACAAACATAGAAACAAATTTTAATTGGATTGTAACTAATGACACACGTTGAATTTGGAAAGATCTCCAAATAGATGTAGGAATTAATTTGGAAACTTTTTTAAAATTTAACAATAAATTCATATTTAACATACCTAATAAGTTTATTTAATATATATTTTTTAAATTAACTTATGAATTATATGTGATTAATTATCTATTACATTATTGTTTTATAAATATAATAGCATACATACAATTTTATGTTGAAAAAATAACGTACCTATTACTTCTTTTACGAAAAATAATGTACCTATATTAATTTACTTATTATTCAAATAATATACCCAACTTTTATTATGCAATAATATAACTTGTAATTTACCTATTATAGGTATATATTGTAGGTATATTAAAGCCAACACATTTATAGGTATATTGTGAAAATAATTTATCTAGCCGTATTGGATATATATTGTTGACACGAGTCTCCTAATTAATCAAGGAGATTTATTTCCTTGATTAATTAAGGAATTTACTTTCCTATTCTATATAGTTGACAAATCATTGTATAATTAGGAGATACTATCCTAATTGATTACTGTATCAATTTCCTTATGAAGTACTCATGTAAACTCCTATATATACCTCCTTATGGAGAAGAATAAAGAATAACCCAAAGTATTCAAACCATATTCATATTTTAGCATCGTATCAGAGAAATCGATCATAGGTTGTCTCTAAACCCTTATCTCAAATTTCTCATATTCAAATCCAAAACCCTTGTCTCAAATTTCTCATATTCAAATCCAAAACCCTAAATCAAATTCCTCATATTTTTCCCAAATCCAAATCCCTCAAATCTAAAGTCATCAAATCCTCTTATCAAAATCCCTAAACACATACCCTCAAATCTTATACACATACCTTTCAAATCCAATTCCTACATCAAATTCCTCTAATCAAAATTCCTCACATTCTCATATCACATCTTGCTTCCGCTGCAATGTCAGGAACCTCTACGATTCTCCCCCTTATTACAGATTCACAGAAGCATGCGGTCAATCCTACTGACCCGGCTACCCGGACTCGTGCTTCTATCACCACCACCAAAGGTTCTACTTTTTATACATCCTCTCAAAAATCTGCATGGATTATTGACTCAAGTGCTACGAATCACATGACATTTGATCTTGGCCAACTTATTAATCGCAAATCATCCACTCCATCGGTGGTGTCTAATGCTAATGGTACCCCCTCCCTTGTGGTTGGGGATGGCTCTCTATCTCTCTCTACTTCCCTACATCTGGATTCTGTATTACTTGTTCCATCTTTGGACCATAACTTGTTGTTATCTGTTGCACAACTTACTGCTATCTTGGGGTGTACTGTAACATTTTGGCCTAATCATTGTGTTTTTCAGGACATCCTCACAGGAAAGAAGATTGTTTGTGGTACTCAACGGGGAAAACTCTACTACTTGGACTGGGCACCGGATAGTGAGGTCAAGGTTGGTCAAGCTTTCACAACCAGTGGAACTCATTCTGAGGGGAAGATAAACAAAATTTGGTTATGACATAGACGTCTTGGGCATGCCTCATTCGGTTATCTTAAGAAGTTGTTTCCATCATTATTTTCCAGTCTTGATGTTTCCAACTTCTAGTGTGATACGTGTGAATTTGCTAAGAGCCATCTTGTCCCGTTCCCATTAAGTTCAAATAAGAGTTTGGTTCCGTTTTCTCTTATTCATTTTGATGTTTAGGGACCTGCTGAATTGCCACTCCGGCAGGGGCTCAATGGTTTGTCACCTGCTGAGGAAGTTATTCAGGTAACATCTTTTCCTAAAACTGATAAAATTAATGAAAAATCTCATGATCATTTGATTTCAGAAGGCACATAGCCTACATATCAGCTTCCAGAAAGGAAGAACCATGGCAAACCTCGAGTACAATATGATGCAGATCTTAAAGCCAAAGGGAAATACCCCATCAATAATTATATATCTCTCAGCAGATTATCAGAGTCACGTGTGCACTATGTGAAGCAGTTGACTGACATATCTGTCCCCAACAGTGTAATTGAAGCACTAGAAGACCCTCATGGAAAAAAGACAGTAGGATGTAGGTGGATTTATATTGTGAAACTCAAAGTAGATGGATCCGTTGAAAGATATAAAGCTAGATTTGTGGTGAAAGGGTACACACAGAGATATGTGATAGACTACGAGGAGACCCTTGCCCCAGTAGCCAAGATTAACACTATTAGAGTCTTATTGTCTCTAGCAGCAAATCTCAATTGGCCACTACATCAGTTTGATGCCAAAAATGCATTCTTACATGGCAGCTTGGAAGAAGAAGTATTTATGGACTTACCCTCAGGATGTAATTCAGCTCCTGACAAGAAAAATCAAGTTTGCAAGCTTAGAAAGTCATTATATGGGTTAAAACAATCTCCCAGTGCATGGTTTGGCAGATTTACTAAATCTACGAAGAATTTTAGATATACACAGAGTAATTCAGATCACACCCTATTCTTGGAGCGTGATGAAGGAAAACTTACTGCATTGATTGTTTATGTAGATGACATAATCGTAACTGGAAACGACGCAGAAGAGCAACTGAAGTTGCAAAAGTATTTGTCTCAGGAATTTGAGATGAAGGATTTAGGTTATATGAAGTATTTTCTCGGAATCGAAGTAGCAAGGTCAAAAACTGGTACATTTTTATCTCAAAGGAAGTATGTAATGGATCTACTCACTAAAACAGGAATGCTTGGATGTAAGCCTGCTGACACACCCATTGAGATGAATCACAAGTTGTGTGAAGACATGGACCAAGAATCAACCAATAAGGAACAATACCAACGCCTTGTTGGAAGGTTGATATACCTGGCACACACAAGACCAGATATTGCATATGCTGTGAGTGTAGTTAGTCAGTTTATGCATTCACCCAGTGTTTCTCATAAGAATGCAGTTGATCGGATCTTAAGATACTTAAAGTCAGCCCCTGGGAAAGGATTAATGTTCTAAAAAAATGGAGATCTTGAAGTTGTTGGATATACAGATGCTGATTGGGCTGGTTCCATTATAGATAGATGCTCTACTTCTAGTTACTTTACATTCATGGGAGGTAACCTAGTCACTTGGCGGAGTAGAAAGCAAAATGTGGTTTCTCGGTCTAGTGCAGAAGCAGAGTATCGAGGAATGACTCATGGAGTTTGTGAATTATTGTGGATCAGAAGACTCTTGACAGAATTGGGCTTCAAGCCAGAAATGCCAATGGAGTTGCATTGTGACAACAAGTCAGCTATCGATACTGCCCATAATCCAGTTCAACATGATCAAACCAAACATGTTGAGGTGAATAGACATTTATCAAAGAAAAAATTGAGAAGAAGATCATCCGCCTACCATTTGTAAAATCAGAAGATCAACTGGCAGATATCTTAACAAAAGTTGTTTGTGGCAGAGTATTTCATGACTCACTTACCAAGTTGGGCATTGGTGACATATATGCACCAACTTGAGGAGGAGTGTTGACGTGAGTCTCCTAATTAATCAAGGAGATTTATTTCCTTGATTAATTAAGGGATTTACTTTCCTATTCTATATAGTTGACAAATCATTATATAATTATGAGATACTATCCTAATTGATTACTGTATCTATTTCCTTGTAAAGCGCTCATGTAAACTCCTATATATACCTCCTTATGGAGAAGAATAAAGAATAACCCAAAGTATTCAAACCATATTCATATTTTAGCATATACAAGATATATAGGTAAATTTGTAGGTAAATGATATTGTATTGATAATAATTTGCCTATTATATTGTATTGAATATATATATATATATATATATATATATATATATATATATATATATATATATATATATATATTGTAGGTATATTAAAGCCATCACATTAATAGGTAGGGTTAATTACTGTAGACGTCCGTGAACTATGGCCCCATTTGCAATTGGGTCCGTGAACTAATTTTTGTGCCAATTACATCCTTTAATTAGACAATTAGTTGCAATTGGGTCCTACCGTCCAATTCTGTCAATTTATCCGTTAAAATGAGGGGTAAAAGCGTCCTTTCGGGTTTAATAAATAATATACAGTTTGTAAAACTGAAAAGAAAAACTAAAAAAATTGAAAAAAAATAATAATAATAAAATAAATAAATAAACTTAAAAATAAAAAATCCAAATCCAAATTCCTCTCTCTCTCTCTCTCAGCTCTTCCTCTCTGTCTCTCCCTCTCTCCTGCACCCCATTCCCCCTCCTCCTTAGTCCACCCCCTCAAAACCCAAATCCAATTGCAATTGCAGGTTTTTTAAGTTTTTTTTTTCACCTTCGTCTTTCTCTCTCTCTCTCTCTCTCTCTCTCTCTCTCTCTCTCTCTCTCTCTCTCTCTCGATAGACTTGGTGCGGATGGATATGTGGGTTACGGCAGGCGAAGAACTTGGTGACGAAGACGATGGCGTGGCCTTGACGAAGAGGGTGGTGTGGCCTTGGCAACGAAGACGAAGATGATGAATCTAGTGTGGGGCTCGTCGGATCTGGAGAGAGGGAGGTTGGCTAGTGTTGGGGTGGGGCTGGGTTTTATATTTTCTGGGGCAAAGGGGTGGGGTTGGATCTATGGTTGGGGTGGGAATGGGTGTCGGGTTTGGAGGGAGTTGGGGGCTGGGCGAGAGCAGAAGGTAGAGGTCTCAAATTACCTCTTCCAAATGAAGACTTGGGAAATATCACTTTTCTTGAATGAAGCATCTCTGGTGAGGCCTCTTTCTCTGTTCTTCATTGTTTAGGGTTTCTGATAGCTTCTGATGGCTTCCTTGGGAGATGCATAAATCTTTCTGATAAGTTATTCAAGGATTGGTCATGGTTTTCGAGCTTGCAAGTCCTTCCCATGTACATGAGTATCTGATCAAGCACCCCATCGTTTCTAGAACTGTGCATTTGGTTGCTTGATGATTCCATGGAGAAGGAGGCTTTAGGGCTCTCTAAGGCTTTCTGTACATTCTGTTCAGGCAGTGTGATGATACCATGGCTGCATATAAATTTGGTAAGGAAAAATAAAGTGCATGAATTTTGGGTATAGTTGAGGAGAGATTTCTTCATATTAGTTGGCTAAAGAAATAGATACCAATAGATAAAAACACATCTGCCCTTTTTATTTACAAGAATTTGCATTTCTTATACAACAGCAAAACTATCTGAAACCCATCCGTAGTGACTTGGAAAAGAAACAAAATCTTCCTAATGAAAAAGAAAAAAGAAAAATAATATAACCCAGTATTGCAGATGGGTTGTGGAAATGATGAATTGCATTGGAATAAATGTCTGAGCAGAGGAGAAAGAAAAACATTTGATAGGTAGGTGGTGGTCGGTAGACGATGGTTTGGAGACAGAGCGAAAGAGAGGGAGAGACAGCGAAAGAGAGAGGGAGAGACAGAGCGAAAGGACGCTTTTACCCTCATTTTGACAGATAAATTGATAGAGTTGGACGGTAGGACCCAATTGCAACTAATTGTCTAATTAAAGGATGTAATTGGCACAAAAATTAGTTCGCGGACCCAATTGCAACTGGGGCCATAGTTCACGGACGTCTACAGTAATTAACCCTAATAGGTATATTGTGAAAATAATTTACCAACCCATATTGGATATATACAAGATAGGTAAATTTGTAGGTACATTATATTGTATTGGGATAAAATTTGAGGAATTTTTTATTGGTAAAAAATTTAAGGAATTTTTTATTGGTTGAAATTTTAGAGATTAAAAGGAATGCCAACAAAATAAAACCTGAGTCATTGATATGCTACAAATGAGGAAGTATTAATTAGAAATGAGGGACTTAATGACATGCTTGAAAACCGTCAGGCTGACTTATTTGAAGTATGATGGCAAACAATGTAAATATGTAGGAGTACTATGACCTTTTATATATTTTAGTTTGAATTCGGGTTTTATAAATAGGTTTCAAAATTAATGGGTTGATATCTAGAAAATAGAAATTGTAGGGACCTATATTAGACTAGCCCAATACTTATTAATAGGCCATCTCTATTTTTATTTTTATTTTTAATCGTTATGTCATCTCCATGTTGTAGTGTTAAATACATGAGTAAGCAAAGGACCCACTAGTGTAGTGGTTTAGAGTAATTGTTCCCCCATGCAAGGTCTTGGGTTCGAGTCCTAGCATCCATTTAGTGTGTGTAAGTTTAATATATTATTGCCCCTTTCAACAGGAAAAGTTCTCAAAAAAACTATGGCAAAAAAAAAAAAAAAAAGAGTAACATATAATTTTATATATTATTTTTAAAAATAATTCAGGTTCAAAAGGCTTTCGTCTCAACGTCTCAAGGCTCATGCCCTCTACGCCTTGCCTTTCAAAACATTGTTGCTTTTTTGACTAAGGAAACACCCAAACAGAGCCAAAAATAAAACCAAGTTGATGAGATCACTTTAGATATTTGAGAATAGGAGATTTTCTCTCCCATTTTAGATGTTAAAAGCGAGTTTATCGGAGATTTGTTTGTAATGGTATTTTCTTTCCATGAGTTATGAATGACATTAATATTTGTTTGTAATGGTATTATCTAAGGGTATTTGATTGTCAACAAATTTGTTTTTTGGATCTTGCCCCTCCCCTGAAAAATTCATAATTCCGCCACTATCTACAAATCAAAGCCCTTTAAAAATGACATAATATGACAAAATCTGTGTGTTACTCTTCACTAATATAGTCAATTGAATTATTCAAATTTGCAATCAAGATTTCAACATAAAATAAGTATCGATTCTAAATGTTATTATTGATGTGCCAACACGGTCTATCGTGCGTCGAGATATGGTTTGGATGGAAATGGTTAAGTGGTGCGCCTGTTTGGACTTGACTTCTAATCAAGCGATTGTAGCCGAGAGAGGAACTGATCTCGGCCGTAGGTTTCACGACCTGAGCTACAAGGCCGTTTAGCGGTGATGTTGATGGTGGATTTTGGGCGGTGCTCCAGCGCGTTGCTCAGTGAGCGACGGTCATATGATATATGGGGTGAATGAGCGAATAACAGGGATGGTGCTCCGGCGCCTTGAAAATCAAGGGTCGTATGATATATTGATGAACTGATTTTCCTTACAAACTAACACTACTCCTAGGAAAGCCAGTAAAATATTGAAAGTGCATTACAGGAAAATATAAGTTGCTCCGTGGGAGGCTTTGGTTTGGTGTTTGAACCTCTTGAATGTAGCTTGAGCCTTATATTTATAGGAAGAGTTCCTGGGGAAGTAATCGAGGCTGAAAATCTGCATGGTGGAGCCTGATCAGAGCAAGTGGGTAGTCCAATCGACATTTGGGATCGTGAAGTATGGTGGTGTGACCCCATAAATCTTGGTGAATCTCGGCCTCCGCCTTGATCGTGGGTTCTGCGCTTCTGGCCGTGGGGACGCATTTATTGCTCTGATAGATGGTCACCTAATCTCTCAAGCTGCAAGAATCCTTGTGAGAATGTCTGCGTCTAATCACCCTGTTTTCAGTCACCAAATCCTGACTTCAATCACTTCCCCCCTTCTCTCGTGCATTAAATGCTTATTCGTGGCCTGTGGGTTTGCTGCAATAAACAGAGGCAATACCTCATTAAACGAAGTATGGGACCCTGTTGTCACGTGATGATTTGACTTTAATACTTTTGGCCGTGGTTTTGTTCGGCCTCGGCCTCGGCCTGTAATCGAGGCCGAGATGATCATGCCTTCGCAGTTTTTCCTTTGTTTTTAGGAAGGCAAAACATCTTGGCGAAACGCCGCATTTTATTCTCACGAGCAAGTACTAGGGCCGAGAAAAGGGGCTCATTCGGTCGATTCATGGTCGTGATTTATTAGGCACAAACATGTTGGTATAGGGCTTGACCAGAGTTGTTGAGATTTTCTGTCGCTGAAAATTACTCAAGCCACCCACAGCTGCTGCTAGTGGGTGGCGGCCCATTGTGTTCTAAAATGTTCCCCACGTCGTCCTGAGCATGAGGGTATGCTCAAATTTGAAGTTGGTTACCGTTTGACTATCGAACGAATATTAAACTTATTATGCGATATCTGGGTTCTATAGGTTTGGACAATTTGATCGATTCCAATTTCAATTCTATTGTTTCTTGTACCTCTAGGATCATGTAGGAACTTGCGGATTGAGAATCGGAGTCCTGGATACTTCGAGTCAATGATTCTAGGGTTAGGTGAACCGATCGCCCTTCGATCATGCGATTGGCTTTGATTCGACCTCTCAATCAAAACTAAACTCTTGGAACATGTTTAGTAGATTGTGTTGGACATATAGAAATTTTCGGATTGGAAATCAGAGGTCGTGGGCCCTATTGGCTCGGTTGACCTGAAAGGTAGGCATCATTGACTCGATTGACTTAATGTCTTCAATGATCATTTTCAGCATTGAGAACAAGTGAAACTACTCTTGAACCTACTGCTTAGACTTCGCACACACTTAGGGTTCCGAGAAGAAGTTAGGATTGTATGTTAAAGTCTTGGTTTGGTTTTCAGTTTGTTCTAATGCTAGTATCTCTTAAATCAGGTTCTTAGGCGCAATGTGTTGCTTAGGATGAACTCGCTCAGGGTTGAGCTAGCTTAAGACTTTTTGTGAGTGAACTTTGTTTGTAAATGAGCATTACTTTCATTAACACTCCCTTCAACTGGGCTCCACGCTTTATAGCCTCAAAACTATTGCGATGATTTTTTTCCTCAAGCCTTATATGTTAGAGCTCCAAAGTGATTGAGCCCATTTTAGAGCCCGCTTTGTATAAGACTTCAAGAATTCTATAGTGATGACCTTATATATAGCCCTTAAGTGAGGCCCTATCTCTTAACCGTTGGATCAAATTGGTTAGCATGATCCAACGGTTAAGAGATATCATCGGAATGGCCATATATAAGGCCCTCACTATAGAATGACTCATAAAACTTTATCCATTTCTCTAAGGACTCGTTTTGTAGGTCGGATTGGACTGACTTAGATTGGGCTTTAAGTATTGGTTGGCTTGAACTTGGAGTCGTGTCCTTTGTTTGGTATGACACTGTAGGGGTCTTTTTGTTCCAACAGCCTAACGAATGGGCTTGGGCTGCTATAAGAGGAAGACAAACAAATAATTCCCCGATGCTTGAGTTCAAGAACCAGACTCCCAAAAGAGTTTTGAAAGACTTGTTGAAATCTTAAAAAAAATTACTTTTGGGTTCTTTTCACCAACAACCAAAGGAACGTAACAAATTGATTAGTGACTTGGCTTGAGGAGCTTGTGGCATGGGAGCTAAGCCTTCACCAGTTTAGCAATTTGAGAGAGAGATAAAAGCATGAATTTCTTTCAGAAGGAAAAGGTTCAGAGTGGAGAAAGGAAAATTAGGAGGATTTCTATCTTAGAAAGAGAGAGAAAAAAAAAAGATGGAAATAGAAGATGGGGTGTCTAGAGTAAATTCCAGTTTGCTTGACAACCTTCTCAGCAAGCCCCGGGTAATTACGTGGCTTGGGCCCACTTGAGCTTGTAGCATGGCTTGGTATTAGAGTGACGGTCCTTTACATGGCATTGCGTGTTTATTTATCGTGCTTGTGCTTGAGTTTTATTGCTCCATAATAAGCCATGATCGGGCCAAATAACATCGGATAGGTTGGTGAGCGTGAATTTATAAAGTCGGTGCATTTTTTGGCCCTTTTGCGCATGCTTGCTTGGCGTGACACATGACCCATGGCTTATGTAGGTGCGTCATACAATTTCTCTTTATGTCCCGATCGGGCTTCTCTCGCGATTAATGATTTGTGCTGGGCCAAGAATAAGCCTGGGCCTCAATAGACACTAAGCTGGATCGAACTGGACTTCGTCTGATAAACAGCCTAGCAATGGAAAGAGATCAGTTAATGTACTTCTCATCCAAAGCCAGGTGTCGCCTTACCCTTTGATCCTCGAAGAACAGTCTGGTGATGGAGAGGGATCATTTAATGTACCTCTCATCCAAAGCCATGTGTCGATCCCTGTCAGACAGCGTGGTGATCAGAACAGGTCATTTAATGTACTCCAGTCCCACCAGAGGGAAGGGAGATAAATATCTCCTCCTCAAATATCTCTGTCTCTCCTTCTCCCCCTATAAATACCATTCACATACATCAGGACAAATGTATTAAATATTCTCACCTTGCAAACCCTACATCAATTTTCTCCACCTTTAAACCACTTCTGACTTAACCATCGGAGGGGGTTCAACTGGGATAAACCCCAGTTCGCTTCTGTTTGTACCATATCTGACCCTCCACTCATACTTCGACACGTGGATTAGTAAAACCCCAATCGCCCCAAAGGCAGTGAACAATCGGTACAAGCTACTGTTTACACTTGGCGAAGCCTACAATCGGTATCACCTATCGATTCTACGGAGAAAACCTCGAAGGCCACGCCTGAAATATCGAGATACTCGTGTCAACCTCGCAGGGCCCTCCCACGAGTCCCACATCGAAATTGAGCACTAAGAGCATACTAAATGCCCTCTATAAATAGGCCCCTTCACTACAACACAAGGGGTAAGACTTTTCAGCTTGACTTTTATACTAATACATGGTCAACAGCAAAAGTTCTTAGAAAACAAACTTACTTTGGCATCGGAGGGTCTTAGGCTGGTTCCACACCGGTTCTATAGACCTTACGAGTCTCGACTTCCTTCTATTCAGGATCAGCATCTGAGGACAGGAAGGATCTGCATCTGACATCCAATCGATCTGCTAGATCGTCCACATTACTTGTAAGTTGCACTCATCTCTATTTGTTCAGTTTTAGTGCCAACAGCTTCTATTCTGATAACTGTTCAAAGTGTGCAGGTCTCCTCCAGAAGGTATCTCAACTAGGGGATCAGGTGCAGGCCCTAACCTTAATCCAGGTTCAGGCTCATTCACTATACGAGAAGGATACACAGTTTACATAAACAAATTATTAAAAATAACAAAGCAAAGTTATAATTCAAACTCAATCACAGACTCTATAATCACCAGGTTTATCACATACTCGTACATACCTGTACCCTTATTTAATTATAATGTTTTGAACACACACACTTTTATTGAATCAGTAAATAGAATAAGTAATGAAATTCGGCATGAAATAGAGCCCGCTCTGGGAATGCTCTCAACAAGACCTATCCATTTTTTCTAAAGTCAATATTCATTAATAAGAATCATAGACTATTGGGCCTGAGGAGGTAACTCCAGCACCTTCCAACATTATTCTCCATTTTTCCACACCTACATTATTTTCAAAGATTTTTTTTTTTTTGGACGAACATTATTTTCAAAGATAGTACAGTGTGTGCTATACTTTTCTGGTCCGCCATTATTCAACAGCTACAGAGTTTTCTGAGGGACCTTGGGATTCAATATTGAACCTCAAAAGGCTTCAGGTACGTAGTAGGACAGAGCAGTAGGGGTTCCACACTAGACTCTGACACTTGCATTTAGTTCACTCTGCAATTCAACTTGGACGTTGACACAGTATATGCACAGACATATGTTATAGAGTAAAACGGGTGCTATCTTCGTTACAAATTATTATTTTTTCCATATGTTGACCTCCATGTGTGTTAAGATTTAGGAAACTTGGATCATAATAATTCCAATATCAGATTTAGTACCTATAAAAAATTTTAGTTAAGGAAAGAGAACACTCGTTTATTTCTGTAGAACCAATGAAGGAAGGATCATCTAATATCTTTCCATCAAATTGAGAGATACTAGTAATCATAAAGTAACATGATCCTTAAGCGAACTCTCAATGTATGGTCAAAAGAAAAAAGAAAAGAAATACTCCCTCAACTTTTGATACATCAAATATATCAGTATATTCTTATATGGTTCTGCTGCGAATTTGATGTGAAAAGATGACTTCTAATTGTTCTCTTTCTAGTTCTGCACCATTTGCTTCTGCTGCTCTTGCCCATGTCTCTAGTCATTGCGCTTTAATTTTCACTACAAACATGCATGTATAGCTAAGAATTGTTCTCTTCCTATGTACCTAAAGTATGAACTTAAGTCATTAGTTATGTTGATTATTTTTGTATGAATTTGTGGTTCATATTTATAGTCTGGAAACACAAATAATCGGACTCTAAATCTAATTACATGAACGTGTATTGCATAAGACTTCAAGGGCTCGTTTGGTACACAAGACTGTCTTGGCATGGACTATGCTTAGAGACTGGCTTGGCTTGGCTTGGTCTAAGTTGGATAACACTTATCCTGCGTTTGGTGTACGCTTGGACTAGGACTAGATTTTTTTATTTTTTCAAAACTATCTATGTATATGTATATATGTATA